>WOFM01000260.1:0-146076 GCA_011428145.1 Ericerus pela
ATGACAAATTCAATTCTCTCGATGACATGAAGATATGGGAGATAGTAGATTATGATCGCCAGAAACTCATAGATACACATTGGATTTTCACAATAAAATTTGATGAATTTGGAAATCCAAAACCAAAAGCGAGACTTGTAGCAAGAGGTTTTAAAGATCGAACAGAGTATGGTATTGCCAAAACCCATGGCCCAGTTGCATCAATTGGAACCATAAGATGGTTATTATCTATAGTTAATAAGGAAAAATTGGTACAATATGACGTGAAAACCGCCTATTTAAATTCACCAATAATAAAACCTATTTTTGTAAGGAGACCTGAAGGGATAAATATCAACACAAACTAGGTACTCGAATTAAAAAAATCGATTCATGGGTTGAAAACATCCAGCAAATTGTGGTACGATTTATTGGACATGAAAGTAAAGGATATGGGATTTACTAGAACTAAAAGTGACAGATGTTTATATATAATTAATAATAATGAAGAAAAAATATTCTTTTTAACATACATGGATGACATATTGATTGCATCAAATTCACAATTATCCATTACAAAAATAAATGAAGAATTGCAAAAGAATTTCACAATCACTATTATAAATAATCCTAGATTTTTTGTGGGTCTAGAATTAGTTAGAAATGTTGAAAATAATACGATAATACTTTCCCAATACAAACATATAGATAAAATGTTAAAGAAATTTGGGATTTCAGAATTAAAAAATACTAACACACCTATGGAAATGGGATTAAAAATAGATAAAATTGAAAATGGTAGAGATGACACTAAGTATAGGTCAATGATAGGAGGGCTATTATATTTAGCAAGACTCACAAGGCTGGACATATTATTTCCAGTCAACTTCTCCTCCCATTTCCAAAATAATTCTAATGAAACCCTTAACAAATTTTTAGATATGGCAATACAACAAACAATTATAATTTAATATACAAATCAGAAGGGGATGGCATACAGGCTTATATCGACGCCTCATATGCACCCCAGGTTGATGAAACAAATTTAGAAATAAATAATCTTGGAAAAGGTAAGTCAATAACTGGATTTATGTTATTTGCTAACGGAGACTTGGTGGAGTGGAATTGCTCCAAACAAATAATTCATGCCTCATCAAGTACTGCAGCAGAAATAATTGCAGTTTTTGACACCTTAGACACAATAAAAGTCATACAATATATGAATTATGAAATTTTTGAAGAAAAATTAATCGTTGATATAATGGAGGTCAATATTTCCACCCAAAAAATATGTTCAGGGGAAAGTCAAAAAAAGTCAAGGGCTCTAATGATTAAATGTTACTCGATATTAGAAGCATTAGAGGACAAAATAATATATTTTAGGACTGTGAGTTTGGAAAATCAATTGGCCAATATTCTAACCAAATCACTGGATCGTACAAAATTTGAAAATATAATTGTCAAAATATTGAATGACACCAACATATAATACATAAAAATCCGTTTATTTCAAATTATATAAAATATAGAGAATATTTCCTTCCAAGTACAAGTCGTCCCAAGTCCAAATATGAGTCGTAACATGAAAATAATTGCTGAAAAATTAACCTTCAATTATTGCAAAAATAGTACTTAACAAAAACCTTTTACTAGAAAATTCTTGCCAGAAATAGATACTCGAATTCTCAAAAAATGTAACAAAGAAAACAGCATTAAAATCGAGCAAGAAAAAACCCTACAATTCAAATAATAAAAACCTTATACATTTTCAAACAATCGTGAGAGAAAAATACGAAATATTCCCACACGAATGATGAAAGGAAATCAACCAACAATAAACACAATAAAGATTCAAACCCATTACATGACCGCAATTAAGATAAATCGATGAAGTTGCCTTATCGTGACAATAGTAACACAGGAAAGATAATAAGCGATGCAATGTATATTATTCTACAATCCATTGCATGTCATACTTTTTAAGATAAGATACAAAACATAACGTTCTTTCAAATATATTGAACCAATAATCGGAAATACCTTTGTGAATTTTTTTTTCTTTTTTTTTCTCTTCATGTAATATATGTTCGTGAATATTTTTTTTCTCTTTTTCTTTCAAAATACACGATAAATGAATCATCTATTACTCATAATACTCGAATATTTTTGCATGTTACCAATTTTTATACTATTATAATATTTTTTTTTACACATTACCATTTTTTATATATCATATACTATTATTGAATATTCCTATGCATGTTACCATATCATTTATTTATTGTATTTTATTTATTTTATTCGATTAATCATTTTTTTCGAAGCGCAGCAAAACAAATTTTTTTTTTACAATGAAATCAAAGTTACCACAATAATGTTGATATAATATGATCACAATAATTCTTTTTAATTTTTTTTTAATTTCTTATTCTACATTTTTTATTTTTGTACTTCGAAATTTTTTTTAATGAATAATAATTCGATTACTTTCAGCGGACATGAAGATGAAGAACTGGAACGGCAAAATTTCAGGGTAGTGTTGTAACGGAAATCCCACCTCATCTCCTTCTTCATCATCATCATCATCATCACAACTATATATATATGTCATACGATCATCTCACACAGGAACCACACTAGTCAGGAACCACTTCCCCTACTTTTCTCAAACCGATAATGCTGTTGCTTTGCCATTTCGTATTTGGTTTGTAAAATATATTTCAGTCTGCAATTAAATGTCGTTAAATTAAAAAGTCTCAAGTTCCTTCGATCCTCGTTCTGTACGCTTCACATCAAATATGTTAATAATCAGTTGTGAAAGGAAACTATGTTGGGATACGATTCCCTCACTACCTAACAAACATATAACTGTATACTAACCAACACTGCATGTAACACATTATTACATTTATTCGTTCTACATGTGGCGACACTGATCGCCAATATAATATTTTTTCCGCCACTGCTCGACGGAGAATGTTCTCTGCTCGTCAGTCGTTGTACTAAAGTCATGAATAAATCTTTTTAGTGATAAATGTCCGTGCTTAATTTTTCTTGGATGAAAAGATCGAAACTCACCTCAACATGGTAGCCAGAGCTGCGTACCAATGAAAATTAGTGTGGGATTCGAAATGTGTTCGTTTTAATTGTGTAATTTGTCAAATGTAAAAAAGTTTTTGTGTTTCACACAAAGTGAAAGGCTAAGTGCCGTGTGATACTTCCGCGCAAAGTGGAAGAAAAGTTAAAAAGTTCGTGAACGTAAAGTTCGGTTCCAGTGATTAAAGGAATTATCCTGGAAAATTGAAAATCAGCAAATCAAATGAATCAAAGGTAATAGTCAAAATTAATGAAAACGTCAGTGAAATCGTGGGCGCCAGTTAAAACGTCGAAGTCGAAAGTTTGGTGTAAGCAGATCAGGTACGAGAGAATCCTGTGGTTTGGAAAACTGGCTTGCAGAGTCAGAAACGGCTGGCAATTGTTCGTGCTGTGTTCTGAAAAGGAAATCGAGCTCAAAAAGTCAAAAGTCTGAAAGTTACAGCGTCAGAAGTCAAAGTCAACATCGAAGCAGAATAGAAGAAAAACGGAAAAATACGAAAACTGAATCGAGATAAGTAAAATTTAAAATAATTAATTAGTAATCGGTGTGATTTTATTTTCAAAATTAATAGTAAAAGTTCGAAATTTAAAAGAAATAAAGTAAAACGTTTGGAATATTTTCCTGTTGACACTTAACCAAGATTAGAAGAAAGTTGAAACTTGAAAGGTATCATTGGTAACCTTTCAAACTTTATCTCGTTGGTCGAAAGTGGTCGAAAAAGGGAAATATTTGTTGAAAGAGATACATATTGAATTACAAAAGAAAAATTATTGAATACCTAATGACTGCAGTGACAGATTTTTTCTGTCACAACTAACAAAGAGTATTTCCAGTCGACAATAAGATAATGAATTATTTCCTTTCAGCATTAACCTTTTTGTATTTCTGTTGAATAATTTTATCATTGAGAATTAATTTATGTTTTAATGTGTTCAACAGAATTACTTTCGTTCTGAAACACAACCAAAACTAAAACCATTTTTGATTTAGAAACGTTTGGCGATAAATTATTCAGAAATTAAGATAGACTGAAAAGAAATTGAAACAACGGCGGAGAGATCAACTCATCGTCAGCGGACAGTATTCGTAAGAATAAATTAGAATACCAATTAATTATTAAGAATTATAACATAATATATTTGAATTGCATTCCCAATCAAGCGGCTGAGACCGTGTTTGCATAATCGTGCGGTTGAGACCGTGTTACCCCTAGAATTAAGTTCTCGTGTTTCTGAGGTAGGAATAATAAGCCCCGATAAGAAAAATTTAACAAGATGTCACGATTTTGACACAAAGAAGGTATTTGATGGGAGAAATTACGAGCCTGGAGGACCATGATGGTCTCCACACTTTACGCAGAGGGACTATACCCGATTATGCACGATACAGAAACAGAGGTACTTTTTTGGGATTAGAGTTAAATAATTTTTTAAACCCTGAGTCTAGTAACGCCAACCCAGCAACTCGTATGACATATTTCCGAAATCAGGAAAAGGGAAAGGCACTCATATACCAGGACTTAACAATGAATTAATCGAAAGAGTGAAAGATCTTAAAACAATAAACCAAATTTAAAAGTCTTGATGAGAGATATAAAAGCTGTACTCAGGTCACGTACATTAACGCAAAACAAGCATTCCAAAGATTAAAATTTCAATAGCGATGGAAAATGAGAAGTTATTTGGATGTTTTCTCGAGGTCAGCCCAAAAACTAAGGGATTGTGGGAAAAATCTGGATAAACAGGAGGAAATAGAACAACTCCTAATCTCATTAAACATGGACTACGACATGACCAGGCTGGAGTTTAATACGTTAAGTAAGGACCAAAAACAATTGAAACACTCCATGCCATGTTAATTGAAAGGTCGGATAGGTTGTATGACGAGAAAAAGTCAAAATATAATAATAATAATAAATTTTGTAACTTCACAAATAATAATAAAAACCAGAGATTTCAATATGGAGGAAGTTACAATAGATATAATCATACAAACAGAAATCAAAACGTAGATCAGGGGAAAATGAAGTATAATAATAACCAACAAACAGAAACGCCTCAGTATAATAATAACAACTATGAAAATAAAAAATATGACAATAGTCAAAACCAAAATACTTTGCCAAGTTCGAGTACA
This sequence comes from Ericerus pela, assembly GCA_011428145.1. Classification (NCBI taxonomy): domain Eukaryota; kingdom Metazoa; phylum Arthropoda; class Insecta; order Hemiptera; family Coccidae; genus Ericerus; species Ericerus pela. The sequence goes on from WOFM01000260.1 coordinate 5,213, forward strand.
TTAGTTTGTTTAAGTGCCATGGCAAAGGGCACATAGCAAAGGTATGTCCGTCAAATAAAGAGGGTGCAAGACCCCAAAATAAATTAGATGGTCCTGCACAAAATACAAGATACGGACGAAGTAACGCCAATAATAATAATAATAAAAACAAAAAAGAAAATGACGTTCAGTGGTCCATGATGATCAGATATAGAGATCAAGAACCGAATAATAATTCAAATAATAAATTAATAAATCTAATAATATCAAAAGATACTAAACAGGAGTCAGAACCCAATTACGTTCCCCTTACTAAAAGGATCATGTTAGATGGTGGAGCCGTAGCTCACGTCATATCGGATCTGTCAAAACTATCCAACCCCATAATGTTGGAAAAACCCATCGAACTGGAATGTGCAATCCAAGATACACTCTTAGTGGCCACGCATATAGGTACAATGTTTATCAGAGTAGAGAACTCAGAACGCAATCAAAAAGTCATTAGACTAAAAAACGTACATTATGTACCATCCCTAAATGTAGACCTGATGTCAGGGATCAAAATAACTGAGAATAGGGCGCTAGGAATAGATCAGAACTTCTCTGCAGCACATATATATGTCAGAGGAACAGATGAAGTAATTTTCTCTGCCCCAAAAATAAGGGGGGTATACATGGTTAAATATGAAATCGTACAGGAATCAACAGTTAACATAATAGAAGACGAAGATGAATTAAATAAAATATGTCCTTATAAGAACATGTATGCCTAATATAAATTCCCAGGATGAATGGATGGAATATGAGATAGAGGAAGAAATTATTGAGGAGAGTCAGAATGAAGTGGATGAGAATATAAAAAACACAGATAATAATACACAAAATAATATAAATAATAGTAACTTTAATAATAATGACATAATAAATGTCAATGACGAATGTAGTAATAATGAATCACATAGTAATGAGATGAATGAAGGTGATATAGAACCAAATGAGGATGTAGGCGTAAGTAATAGTGATATAATAAATAATAATGATATAATAGATAATAATCAAGAAGTAAGCCAGGATATAGAAAGGCCGAAAATAGATAAAAAAAATGATATGGCATAGGAGATTGGGACATTTGTCTGGTAAAAACTTAAAGTTATTAACAAAGGTCTCAAGGGGTATTCCAAACGGGATTACGTTCCGCGATGACGAATTTAGTCTTTGCGATATATGTGTAAAGGCTAATTCCAAAAGGTTGGGACATAATGGGAACCGAACTAGACCCGAAAGAAAATTGGAACTCGTTTCATCGGATACTATGGGCCCCTTTTCACCAGGAATATACGGTGAAAAGTACGTTTTAATATTCGTGGATCATGCCACAAAGTATACGTTTATCTCTACCATTGAGAAGAAATCAATGGTTTGTGAGGAATTTAAAAAATTATATATAAAGTTGAAGTCTAAATTCCCGGATCACCCTATAGCCACCTTGAGATGTGACAATGCAAGGGAATACCTTGATTCAAATATGAAAACTTTTTGTGAGGAGAACGGTGTGAACCTTGAGCCTGTTGTTCCGTATTCGCCAGAGCTCAATGCAATGGCTGAAAGACAGAATCAAACAATAATGGCTAGAACTAGGGCCATGCTGTTTGACTCCGATTTAAACTTCAATTATTGGTCATTGGCTGTTTTGACGGCTGTTCATAACAGAAACAGAAGCCCAACTAGGGCCAATAAAGACAATAAAACCCCGTTCGAAATGTTTTATGGCACAAAGCCTGATTTGTCGAACATGAGAGTTTTTGGATCTCTCGCATTCAGACACATCCCAATAGAAATCCGTCAACAGTAGGCTACGAAAAATAAAAGAAATAAAACCAATGTAGAACATCCATAATTAACACAAAGATCTGATAAGGGTGTATTCGTGGGATACACGAATAGTGGGTACTGTATAAGGGACCCGTTAATAAACAAATCGCATGTTACTTGCGATGTTAGATTCGATGAAACGAGAAATATCACAAAAATAATATGTAAAAATGATAATAAGGATACTATACAAGGAAATGATAATATAATAGAAACCCCTGTAATATTAAACCTATTTAAATCAAGATATAAAAATTACATTGAGGACCACATCCCTCAAAGATGGGAGAAAGTCGACAATAACCCTTTTAGGGAACAGTGGCAACAAGCTATAAGTGATGAGCTGAAATCATTGTCTGATATGGGCGTATGGGAGGTAGTACCCAGGGAAAGAAATGTGAGGTTAGTGGATACAGAGTGGTGTTTTACCACAAAGCCCAACAATCAAGGCGTTCACATACCAAAGGCTAGATTGGTTGCAAGGGGTTTCAAAGATCTAACACACTATTCTCTAACTGAGACATATGCCCCAGTGATCCAATATTGGCTTATAAGGTGGATACTATCAATCACAAATAAATATAATCTAAATATTACACAGTTCGATATAAAAACAGCATTCCTTAACTCGGAAATAAAATATCCTATTTTTATATCTAACCCCAAGGGATGCCAACTGGGTGAAAATAAATGCCTAAGACTAATTAAGTCAATATATGGACTGAAAACGTCTTCCAAAAGTTGGTATGACCTATTGAATTCAACGATAATACAAGCGGGATTTATACAATCTAAGATAGATAGATGTCTATATTTAAAAAAGGATGATACTGGTGCAATGGCATTATTGATAGTCTACGTGGATGACATGTTGTTGGCTAGCAACCACGACGAGTGGACACAAGACTTGATAAGTATCTTCAAGAAAAACTTTACTTTAAAAATAGAAGATAACCCTACCTTTTTTGTGGGATTCGAGATAAATAGAGACATAATAAAAAAAGAAATAATATTAACACAAAATAGATACATAGATAAAATATTAAGGAAGTTTGGTATGGGGGAATGTAAACCGTCAGCCACACCGATGGAAACGGGGCTTAAGATAAGGAAGCCAACAAATGGATTGGATGACACTGAATATAGGGCCATGATAGGGAATTTGCTATATGTGGCAAGACTCACCCGCCCAGACATTGCGTTCGCCGTCAACTATTTGTCACAATTTCAGGCATCTTCCAATAGTGAAATAAAGAACTATGTTCGTCGAATAATTAGATACCTTAATACAACGAGGGATTTCTCCTTAGTATTCCACTCGGACCAAACTCAAATTAAAGCATTTGTCGATGCGTCGTATGCACCCGACGTAGACGATTCACCCGTAGATATAAATAATCTGGAGAAAGGGTGCTCCACCACTGGCTATATGATTTTTTCAAACGGAGACTTGTTGAATTGGGCCGTTCACCGGCAAAACTCGGTTGCAACGTCGTCAACTGCAGCCGAACTAATTGTGTTGAATGATGCACTGGACGATATATATGTGATCTGGAGACTTACTGAGAGCGTTTTTTCTGTAACCGACTCAGTGCAAGTGTATGAAGATAATATATCCGCATCACGCATTGCATCTGGGGGAGGCCAGAAACGCTCCAGGTCACTAGCGATCAAATGCTATGCAGTTTTAGAAGCATTTCAAAATAAGTTAATAATGTTCAACGATATTAGGTCATCTGATCAGGTTGCTGATATTTTAACTAAGGCACTTGATCGGAAAACCTTTCAAAATATTGTTATGAGAATACTCCGGACAAGTCAACTTTTCGGCCAATAGTCTTAATTGACTCAACCCTCAAAATTTTTCGTTTTTTGGTTTGGACTGCGGATGGGCGTCGGTCTTTTAGCGCTTATTGTAAACCGAGCAGTCCATATTTCGTGTCACAATTCATTTCACATCATACAATAGGTTCCCCGTAGCTGCTCTGCCTCTCTTACTGGCATCAGCATCCCCTAATATATACAATTGATTCCCACAATAGTACAATCGTATTAAAATCCCACACGACTAATTATAGGGACATATTTATATACATAATAATAATTTTTCTACAGCTGACGATGAGGAGATATTGATCTCTCCGACCTGCCAATTTTTTCATATTTTCAAAACCAAAATCATACAATAATTATAAGACGTGACACTATAACATAAGGTTATATATATACCTCATGTTAACTTTACACGATATATTTAAGATAATACATTATGACAACATATGAATCCATACACATTTATTATAAAACATTATACTAGTCAACGACATATTTTTTTTTTTTGATTGTTTATTATACCATTTTTTATATATATATAATTTTTTTTATATGACAACTACATGTAATAATTTTTGACTGCTTTTGCTTATTTCTTGTTTATATTTTGTTTTAAATACATGCGATATGCTTTATATTTAATACCGACACCAATTACGAACAACTGAGTTCAGATTAAATATAGTTCTGCTTGATTAAATCGTGAAATAAACTTGATAACACATTCTAAATCAACCTTAATTTATTAAAGATAAACGAAACATAATATCATAGTAACGCCATATTGATTACAAGGTAGAAGGAGCATCACCTCTTGACCAGAAAACAGAGAAAAGAAAAAGACACAGATAAAAACGACGAGAACTTGACTGAGGGAACTCTTGATTGCAGTAGTACCAACTACTGACATCTAACACCCCCTTCCAGGTGAGTGTTGAGCCGTTTTTATTGAAACCTCTTGATAACGAATGTTCTTGAATTATCACAGACTTGAGAAATCACAACAGCTTGAGAATCACAGGAACTTGAGTTTACTTAATCTTAACAAAACAAAACGAGTATGACGCTCCAAAAACAAAACAAACTTAATTCTTAAATTTTGGTCATAATATTAAAAAAATTGAGCAAATAAAATTACAAAATTAATTGACCAGAGAAAAAGGAAAAACGTCAAAATTAAACAAACAAATGAGTATCATGAAATTAATACTAGGTAACGAGTCACCTGTAAACAAAATAATATTAGTATTTTCAAATAAAAATGATACTTAGAAATAATAAGTCTTCCTGAAAATAAAGAACACATGATTAACCAGGAACAAAACAAACATATAATTATAAAAGTATCTGAAAAGGAAAAATACAATTACTAATATTATTCTTGATCGAGAAATTGAATTCATCTTGATGGAATACATCTGGAACAATAAACAGATATATTAGTATTTCATCACATTAAATAGATGAGTTCATCAGACTGCTTGACATCAACTTGGTCTTGATAATAAAAGAAAGACTTGATTTCATAACAATGTCGACTCTTGAGAAAAATTGATTTACTTGAACTAAACTTGTCATTATTTCTTGAGGTTAGAGTCAATATTATAACATAATTTTGAGTCTGGATATCGATCGATGAATTATATTCAGCAAACTAGGAAAATACGAAACTCGTACCCAATTTGGAATTATCCGAACTTGAGTAATTATTTTCTTGATTATTGAACTTGAAACTTGATTTACTTGACCGTTAGTATTTTTCTAAAATTTATACAACTTACAAATTTTGAGAAATTTCTTCTATTTATAAATAACAGAAGTTTAACGAATTTTCATTTATGAATAACGAAAATTTTGTTAGCTTGACTTGACTTGACTTGAACAATAGAGATGGTAACTTGATAAATCAAAGTTTTCGGATATACTTGAGTGACTCTCTTGACTTACCATCTTAATTGCTTAACAGTTTTTCACGTAGGAACTCATGTTGCTGAGCCGTAAGAGGTTTTGTTAAAATATCAGCAACTTGATTATTTGTTGATACGTGAATAATTTTGAGTAAGTTATCACGAACATACTCTTTTACCTTGAGATATCGACGTTCGATATGTTTAAGTTTACCATGATTATAGAAGATAGATAATAAGTTACAAGTAGACTGATTATCTTCATACACGGTAACTTGAGTTTTAAACTGAGGAAAAGTTTCTTCAGTTAACCTACTACAATAGAGCATATGACTTGAAGCAACAGCAACGGCTACAAACTCGGCCTCAGTAGTTGACTCAGCAATTACATCTTGTTTTCTGCTGCCCCAAGCAATTGTATTACCAAACTGTTTAATACAATAGCCAGTAGTGGATTTTCTTGATTTATCTGCTGCGAAGTCAGCATCAACATACGCAACAATATCTTCATCAGGACTTGAGTAGGTTAAACCTAAGGTCGGAGTGTGTTTTAGATAACGAACTACATGACTTACTAAAGTACGATGTAACTCCGTAGGTTTTTCTTGAAATCTAGCTAAGAAGCTTACCGCAAAAGAAATATCTGGGCGAGTAGTATTAGCTAAATATAAGAGTGACCCAATAGCCGTCCTATATGAATTATGAGGAGGTAGGGGTGTTTCTTGAATTTTTGGAAAATTGGCAAAGGAGTTCATTGGAACTAAACGTTCACCACAATTTTCTAACTTGAATTCATGAATTAGGGTTTTGATATAGTCCTCTTGATGTAAACGAAGATTACCAGTGTTATTGTCAATTTCAATTTGAAAACCAACATAACGACTTGGGGAACCTAAGTTCTTGACTTCAAAATTTTCTTGGATACTCTTGATAGCATCTTGAACAACTTGATTGCTAGAGCCCATAATTAAAATGTCATCAACGTATGCTAACATTATGACAAAATTATTACCACTTGATTTCATGAAAATGCAGCCTTGACGTAATAATGGTTCAAAACCCTTACTCTTGAGAATTCTTGAAAATTTTACATACCATGACCTAGGTGCAGTAGCTAACCCATACACAGCTTTATTTAACTTGAGTGCATAAAGTTTGTTGTCGAGATCAATACCCTGAGGTATTGAGGTATATTTATCTCGATCAATCTCACTATTGAGAAAAGCAGTCTTGATATCTAGCTGTGTAATTCTTAACTTAAGTTTGCAAGCTAAAGAAAAGAACCAACGAATTGTGGTCGCAGTTGCAGTAGGCGAGTAGGTATCTTGAGTTGAATATTTTTCTTGATCAACAGCACCAACTATTACAAGGCGAGCTTTGAAAGCTCCATCAGGTTTAATGGTAAAAATCCACTTCCACGGAAGTAGTTGATGACCCTTAGTATTTGATTTTGGGACAATACGCCAAACCTTGTAACAATTTAGAGACTTGATCTCTTGAGTTATTGCTTCCTTCCATTTAGGCCAGTCAGGTGATTTTAATGCCTCTTTATACGATTGTGGTGCATTAGGAGAAGAAACCTCTGTTTCATCTCTTTTATTATTCGCATCAGAGATACGAAGAATTTGCACAGAGCCATCAATCACTTGGCTTTCTTGAGAAAGGTCCCAGTTATAATCAATTTTGATTATCTCATCTTGGGAATTATCTTCACCAACTTGAACTTGAACAACAGGAGGAGCAATATCTTGGTTGGGACTTGAACTTGAATTAACTTGATTCTCTACCAAACTATCATTACAAGCAACGTTAGTAGGTAGAGAATTATCTTGATTTTCAACTTGAGTTAAATTTTCATCAGGAAAATCTAATTCTTGATTACTAAATTCTTGAATAGTTTCTTGACGTTCATTAATAGCATCCCTAAATGTTTTACTTTCGTCGAATTTGACATTACAAGAAACGTTAGTCTTTTTAGTAGCAGGACTATATACAATATAACCTGTTTTAGTATACCCTACTAAATATTGTTTAGTACTAACTACATCAAATTTTCAACCAGTAGGTTGATTTTCTTGAAGTACATAAGCCAGACAGCCAAAAACGTGAATACTTGATAAATCAGGCTTATTACCATAAAATATTTCATAGGGAGTCTTGAAATTTAGTGCTCTGTGTGGTGACCTATTATATAAGTATTCGGTAGCATCAGCAGCTAAGCCCCAAAAGGAAGTAGGAAATCCACTCTCTTGAATTAATGAACGAATCTTGACCTCAATAGTTCGATTAGCCCTCTCAGCAGTACCATTATGTTCACTAGTATAAGGACCAGAGGTTTCTCTCTCAATTCCTAATTCTTCGATTAACTGATCCATGGCCTGATTAACAAATTCAGAACCATTATCACAACGTAAAGTTTTACATTGACCTTCTTGAGGGAATTGAGCCTTAATTCTCTTGACATACATCTTGAAGAACCTAGTCACTTCATACTTTTTCTTGAGAGCAAAAATACTAATATAACGAGTATAATCGTCTAAAAATACTAGTAGATAAATATTTTTCTTGGCAAAGGTAGGGGGAGAGATTGGGCCAATCACATCAGCGTGAGTTAATTCACCTGGTCTTGAAGCTCGTTCACGATCTTTATCGAAACATTTACGAGTCATTTTTGTTTGGTTATAAACTTGACAATCTTGAAATGTGTCCGGACAGATTATGTCCGGGACACCAATAGCAACAGAACGAAGACGATATAAATTTGGAGAGGAAATATGTCCCATCCTACGATGCCAAATATTCCCTTCATTCACCAATTTTGTTCTTTGTTCGTCACTTATCATTTTCTTGACTTTTCGATTTTTTCTTTTACCAGTTTTCGTACGATAAACTGGTAAAGAATTCGAATTATTCTTAACATTACTTGAATTTTCTTGACTTGATACCCCCTTCGAATCCTGCACAATTTTACCAGAATTTGCGGAATCGACATTACTTGATTTATTTTGTTGACCTTTACTTAACTCCATTTTATCAGACTCATTAATCCAGGAGTCATCAACATCGGAACCATCAGTAGCAACATTAGACCCATTACAATCAGACTTATTGTTACTAGACGATTTACTTGATTTGGGGGACTTGACTTGACTTTTATTACCCAGACCACTTTGATCAGCAATTTCTGACGAACTCGGATCATTAGTGTATTCAGATAATAAAATTGATTTACCTTTAAATATTCTTGATAAAGCCTTTTTGTAGTTCTTGATATTTTTGTTCATACTTGAAGGGACAAATTGATATCTATCTTGACTTGAGATTATCTTGATAAGGGGTTTATCTAACCCGACCTCTTCTTGCCTGTGAAATGTAACTTGATTAGACTCGAAGAGTAACTTGATATTATTGTCTTTAACAAAATGGTTAACACTAACAAGCCCATTTGCAAGACCGGGAACTACTAGGACTTCTTTTAAAACAAAGGTAAATATTCTTGACGACGATTCGTGATTTAAGGTAAATAATATTATACCCTCACCCGTAGCCTTCAATACACTATCTTTACCAGCTTGTCCCAAAGTTTTATCTTTCGGGAAAGCTCGATAGTTTAAAACCTGGTGAATGTGAGCTACAGCACTATTTGTTGCCCCACTATCAATCACGAAAACATCGGTATCTTGATTACGTAAATCTTGATTTAAAGAATCTTGATTATTAATTACATTTAAATTAATTAAATGTAACTCACTTGATATACTGTTCGGATCCGGTTGCGGCGCAGGACAGTTGCGAGCTTCATGACCAGGTTTTTGACACCGGTAACAAACCTTTTTGTTACCGTTGAAGCATTTGTCCGCGGTGTGCCCATTCCAGCCGCAATCCCTACAGCGTACTTTCTTCTCTTGAATTTCTTTCTTGATATCTTGATTTTGTTTCGCGGGGGCCGTAGTTGGTATCTTGATACTTGACTTATTGCTTGATTCGTCGATGGGCTTAATATTACTTGAGGAAAAACTTGAAGTGGGAGCAGGTGATTTACCTGACTGAGGTGTAGAGGGAGTCGACGCTGCTTTCCGTGCATACTCTTGACGTTTCGGAGCACTCTCCGTGGGTTTAGCAGACGTCGACTTCTTCCTCTCTACGTAATCCAAAAGGGATGTACGTAGCATCTCCTCAGACAGGTCTTCACCTGCTCGCGCACATAAGGTGTCGATGACCGCCTCGAACGAAGGATTTAATTTTTGTATTAACTTGATTAGCCAAAAGGAGGGTGGAAAAACTTGACCAAATTCCACCAAACTTCGTCGAGCGGCATCGAATTTAGACAAAAACAAAATTAATTCGGTATTGTCTACGTACTTGAGTTCATCAAGACGATTCATGACAGTAATCATGTCGTGAATCGTCTTGCTACCGTATTGCCTCTTGAGCTCTTGATAAATTTCACACGCTGATTCGAGGTGAAAAATCAGCGTCTTGATCGGTTGCGCTACGTTCATCCGAATCAGGTTTTGAACTTGAGCATCGACTCCTCGGCGAATGTTCTCAGGTAGACTGAGATGTTCAGCTCGAGGAAATGCGATCCACTCAATCGCATTTGCCGCCGCCAAGTCGTTCTTGATATCCCTCTCCCACATCTTGAAATTTTGCTTACCCTTAAGCTTTTCATTATTCCCATAAGTACGTAACGGAATCAATGGGACCATTTGAAATTGGCCCATCGTCGGGTAACATTGATACTGAAACGAATTATTCGTTGGAGTATAGATGTTACCCGATTGTGTTTGATTCACATCACGTACAAATGAGCTTGAGTCTTGAAATGCCGCAGGGTAACTTGACACTTGAGGTGTAGGCATGAAGCCTACTCTTGATTCTTGAAAATTTGGTACTTGACCAAAACTTGACTCTTGACCGACGTTAGTTAGTCCGGGAGGGGGAGCGAACTGACTTTTCGGCGACATTTTTGAAAAATCAAGCGCCGCGAGTGCATTCGAAGCAGAATCTACGATCATGCTATCGCTATTCGACGACGACTTAAAATCTGAAATTACACTCGATAAATTTTTATTAATATTTACTTGACTTGATAACGCGGACCTGGCAGACGGTGAAATTCTTGAACTTGATATCTCCACTTGATTCGACGAGCTACTTGACGGACTTGAATACGATGAAGACGAAATTTCTTGATTTAGCATACGTAGCGGTATGACATTATCTTGATTCGGCTCGATGGAAGGTGACGACAATTGGTTTGGTTGAACCTTCTTGACTATTTTTTTCGTATCCAAAAAGGTAACGGTGATTGTCGGTTCAGCCAAAGTACTCGACGTAGTCTTGATCTCACCAGCCATATCTGATAGTTCTTGAACGAGCGGTAGATCTTGGATTTGTACAATTTTGTCTATTGTATCGGTTGTCACTGTGTTTACTACCGGATTAAAGGACACCCTCTTGATTTTCGAAGCCTGTTTCTTCTTCGTGACCGGAAGAGCAGGAACTTGAGAACGGCCTTTGCGTGTTTTCGGAGCCATAAAATAAACGCAACGAACACGGCAAACACAACCCGCTAATTTCTTGAGGCGCGAACTTGAATAATTACGCGATTTTTAATTTACGTACTTGAAATTTTTTCGTAACATAAAATACGAACGTGATTCTTGACGATAACAAAGGCGCGAACACGCGAACACACTTGAACTCTGCTATCACTTTATATTTAATACCGACACCAATTACGAACAACTGAGTTCAGATTAAATATAGTTCTGCTTGATTAAATCGTGAAATAAACTTGATAACATATTCTAAATCAACCTTAATTTATTAAAGATAAACGAAACATAATATCATAGTAACGCCATATTGATTACAAGGTAGAAGGAGCATCACCTCTTGACCAGAAAACAGAGAAAAGAAAAAGACACAGATAAAAACGACGAGAACTTGACTGAGGGAACTCTTGATTGCAGTAGTACCAACTACTGACATCTAACAATATGTGACACTAATTCACGTATATGTTCGTTCGTCCGTTTTGAATCCCAGGGGGGTGTTGGGATACGATTCCCTCACTACCTAACGAACATATAACTGTATACTAACCAACACTGCATGTAACACATTATTACATTTATTCGTTCTACATGTGGCGACACTGATCGCCAATATAATATTTTTCCCGCCACTGCTCGACGGAGAATGTTCTCCGCTCGTCAGTCGTTGTACTAAAGTCATGAATAAATCTTTTTAGTGATAAATGTCCGTGCTTAATTTTTCTTGGATGAAAAGATCGAAACTCACCTCAACAAACTAAGCTTGCTGAGTATTCGATAAACATAATGTTTTTACCTTTCTTTCATCAGAAGTACGTCCAAGAGCAAAAATATTATTCCCAGTTTTAGAATCGACGGACAAATAATTGTTAGAACAGCTATTATTGCTACATGTTTCTTAAGCACAACACGTCTTGGATCACTGCATCTGCTAAATATCAGAATCAATTTTGAATATATAAAAATTTACAAATAAGTAATAAGTAGAAGCATTTTCTATGGTATTTAATTGAATTTTCATAATTTCTATTCTAAACAAAATTACCGCGCAAAGAACATTGAAATCATTATCAACCCAACCCGACTAACTTTTTCCTCCCATGTCTTGGCAATTGATAACGAAATTTTGTACGTATTTTTCAATCAAATAGCAGTCGTGTTAATTCTGTATAGTCAAAGTGTGAAATTTGTGAAGTAACTGTTTAATCCCGATATTTTTAATTCACGCTTGAAGGACGTTTGATCAAAAATAAACAATCACTCGTTTTCCTCTTCATGTTTTCGACAGAGATCGTCTTTAATTCGTCTACGATCGGTCGGAGAATCGGATTCTGCAGTTTGCTCGTAGTTCAGTTATTCAGTTCAGTTAGTTCAGTTTTTTCTTCTGATTCTACTGTGGTTTGTGTATTTTTATCGTGTTTACGTGTATGTGTTTGTCATAGGTCCATGTTCATTCGTTGAGCGAAGCGATTTATCGTTTTTTAGCCTTGTCGGAGTATAGGCGACATGTTGCTTCCGTAATCGCGTGTGAATATTCTCAAGTTCTTTCGTTTCATTTTTTATTTTTTTCCTCCTTTCGGTTCCTGCGTCGTTTTTCATAGTATCTATGCAGTTTCGACGTGTTTTAATAATTAATTTTATATCCTAAAACACAAATGCTTTTCGATTTAATGGTAAAAAATGAGATACAATCTCCAGTCGCAGATACTCTTCGCCACACTTGTACATTGTTGGTGTATCGGACCCGACTGGAATAACCATCAAATAATGCCTCAAGCGTCCGAAGAGAAAATTGAACAATATACGATGGCTTATTTAAATGTAACTTACCGAAACCGTGATACCGGCGAATTTCAATCGGATAAAATAGATAACGCCAAGTTCGGCGAGTTTCACGTGTTTCCGGTCGTTGGCATTTTGATACATGTCAGATCTGAGTCCAGCGATGACCCTTACACAGCTTGTAGTCTTCCATTGAGGCCATCATATGGAGAATTTCCGACCAATGAGCCTTGGATTGCTCTCGTTAAGCGTGGAAAATGCCATTATCAGATGAAAGTCCAAAATGCGCTTCGCATTAACGCTTCCGGTATTATTATTTACAACGATAGAGATGCCGCAAGTGTGGAGAAAATGCGACTCCAGCGAATCGTACCTTGTGAGTATTAATGTGCCCTGGTTATTTCCGGTAGAACCAAGATTTCATTCTCGCCATTTCAGTTTACTATTGTTTTTTTAATTTGTGTCAGTGAACTTACGAATTTTCATTTTCTTAAATTTATTCATAATCGTTTGGAAGTTAGGAACCACTAACACTTTTCGACTACTTATGGCTATAATACTGCGTACTGTACGAAGGATATGTACTGTGTGGTATAGTACAAGATTCGAAGCTAATCCCAGATCGGCCAGATATTTTATTTTATTATGTAAATAATTATTTTTTTCTCTGAAATTTCATGGAAAGTTCTCAACGTACGATCGTTTCACCTTGTTTCCCCCAAACTTGAATCGAAAAATTTATATTGTCTGAGCCTATGAATTTATAATACTGGACCAGTGAAGAAAGATGATTTCTGGTTAGACATGCCGGCGCTAAATAGGCAACCAGAGCGTACCGTTTGACGTATTTTAGTTCGTGTTCATGTACGCTATCCTTGTAAATTTAAGAGATCTCTTTATCAGATGTATTCTAAATTGGTGAACTCGAGAAAAACGTCGAAAATACGCAGAAGGTGCGCTATGGTTGCCTACTTTTTCACCGGTATCTGTTGACATTAAAAAGTACATTGGTCTTATGAATCCTCCTTATTGATCCAGTATTATTGGTCCGGGGCAAAAATGGGACAAAATCAACATTTTTGGAAATATTTTTTGGAAATTTGTATTTAAGATCCAGTTTTTTTATAATTCTGGGTACTACTGACCCTTGATTAAATCACTAGGTGGTAAATAATTATGAATAATAATATTTGATGAAGGTATTTAAGGGCATAAGTGTACACGAATTTCCCCAGAGAATGGACAAAAAGTACCCATACTGGGGTAGAAAATGTCCAGCCATCTATTTCTCCAATGAAGCCTGTTACGTAGACACTGAGGCAAAAAATGGACAGAGCAGTTCAAAGTCTATAAGAATAAGTCTATTTGAAATTAAAAAGTATAATATTTCAAATGAAGAAAAAAAAAAAAAAAACCTGAAAAGTCAACATATTTAAATATGTTAACGCACCACATTAATCTGGTGAATATTAAACAAATAAGTGTATTTAAAATTGAGTAATAAAATATTTCAAATGAAAAAAGAAAACCTGAAAAATTAAAAAAACATGTTAGCGCACCATATTATTCTGGTGAATATTAAAACTATAACCAATACGTCCATACAGTTTCGGCACTTGCAGCTTTTGGGAAATGTTCGATATATCAAAATGACAAATGTCAGGGACATTTGGATAATTGTACACGTAACCAGTTAATTTTTTTATAAATATAGATCGTAAAAATGTTGCATTAAGTTTTCCTTCCTTAACTCCAATAACTTTCCCAATGAAACTATAAATTTTTAATGAATTGGTTGCTGGAAAGTTGACTTCTACCCAGTCGCCGATGGTTATTTCCTTCACTGGTACAATGTTATCATTTGTCTACAAAAAAATAAATAAAATATTGTTAGTATAGACAAATGAGATAAGGAGTTTGAACTTTACCCTACTTACTTCTAATGAATCAAAAAGTTCACGAATATTTAGATCTTCTTTGGATTGGTCGATTTTTTCCAAACATTTACCACCTTTTTTATTCTGCAAACATTCACTTTGGTTCATGTCCTGCACACATTTTCCACGTCTTTTTGGTTGTTTTCTCTGGAGAAGTTAAAAATGAGGTTCCATTAATTAAGTATTAATATGAGCAAAATAGAATTGGCTTCTTTTTTTTTTTTAAATTTAATACTATTCACGTGAGTTCTTCCAGAATTGGGAATTCCATATTCTGATTATTAGAAGAATCTTGATTGGGTAAAAGCATGCAGGTTTCATTTGATTTTACCTTTTTTTGTTTCTTCACGTTCACTGTCTATGAGAAAAAAAGTTAAAATTTTGTAAACAGATGACTAAATATTTTGAAAGAAATTTGTGTGAATTTCTTATCCTAGAACACTCACTTTTTCTTCCTTTTTCTTGTTTATTGCTGCTTCAAAATCAACAGAAGTGATAATTTTCGCCCTACAATCAACTTTTCTGCGTTTTATTACTGGTGGAGCTGATTTATTTATTCGTGATAATAATAGTTCTTCAAATGTTGTCTGGATGTAGAGTCATTGAAATCATTATCGTTAGTTGTGGATGTTGATGGGTTGTTATTTGCCAAATTGAGACTGTCATTACTTGGTTGAGGTGGGGTTGTCTGATCGATAACTGCTAGCTTTTCAGATTGTTTGAAATTATATCTTTGAAGTTTGATAGGATTCAGTCGTTTTATAGTATATTTGCTGCGATCACAAGGAAAGATTCCAGTTGAGGAAAAACCACTGACTACATTCGCTGCATTAATTTTCTTCCAGAGTTCAACCAACCTGTCTCCAAATTCACTTTTAGTCATCTTGCGATTATTTTTAAGGGTCCACTCTAACACAATTTCATTCCATTGTTTTTTCATTGGACCAAAGACACTCTTATCTAATGGCTACAATACGTCAGTAGTATGTGAAGGTAATTTAATAATCGTCACCTGCTCATTTTTGGTTATTGTAATAGTATCAGGATCAAGGTGTGAGACATGACTATCCAGTATTAGTATAATTGGACGTTCTGTAACCATCTCTAGAAACTTCTGGAAATATTCATTGAAAATTTGAATAGTAATGTAGCCATTATCAGAAAAAGTATACATTGTTCCATCTTCAGCACTACAACTATACCAGTTTGTCCACATGCCTTTGCCTTTATAAATGATCAAAGGTGGTAAAAGATTACCAGCTGCTAAAGCATTTGCCAAAACTGTTGTTAATTCTTTAACAGAGCCCATAGTAGTTGAATGAGCTGCCTCTCGCGAATCCACAACTCCAACTCTGTGAACAGGATCATGGCAAAAACCAGTTTCATCTAGGTTGAATATGTGGTGTGGTTTATCTTGCAGCCCAAGATCATTAATACAAGTTTCCAAAAGGTCATAAAATCCCTAAATGAAAAAAGGATTTGCAGTATTCACTCTGCGAGAATTCTCAATTGTTAAATCTTTTTAAGTTTTAATTGATTTCTTATTCTGAAACTTAAAAACCATTTGTCACTAGGAATGTCATTTTTGAAGGGAGTAATAATATTATTTTGACGTATGTAATCAGAAAGGACCTGCAGTATAATTTTTTTTTGATAATGCAAATCCCCATAGAGCCAATGTTTTCAACTTTTCTGCTAAATCATTTTCTATTTCACGTGGTAAAGCTACCTCTTGGAGCCCGATCTTCTCCACTTTCATTTAATCTTTTCCAGATTGTTGATTTTGGGATGCGATACAATCGCGAAGCTTCTCTCAAACCTAGTTCTTTAGTAGCAACGGCTCTCAGTGCATGTTGAAGTTTTTCTTTCCCATATTTGTTGCCTTTTTTCTTGTAATTCCGGACCATACTGTTACAAAATAAAACAAAGCCCGTAAGCAACTTCAAATAGATTTAATATTCACTTGGTTATAAGGCGAACAATAAATTATCCAGAATAATATACTTACGTGAAATTGAAGGGATTATAGTTGCTTTTATTTCTTTCTTCTATTGAATTGCACTTAATAAAAGTTCAAAAATTGACTTTTTAATCGTAATATTTGGCTCGCAATTTCATAAAAACATATAAAAATAATTCTTTGGGCATTTTGTGTATGCCTTTATTGATAAACTTTATTTTTCATGACTTCATAATATCATTAAAACGTGAAAACGTGTCCATTGTTTGTCCATTTTTTACCTCGCTCACGTGTCCCAGTTTAGCCCCCTCACTTCGCCATCCATTTTCTAAATTCCCAAAAGGCTAATATTTTTTTTAATTCTCAGTTACATGTCTTTAAACTATTCTCCCTTTAAAACAGTTCTCGAAATTAGAACATTTCCTTTAATAATGAAGAAAATTGACAAACACTAGGAGTAAAACGTTGAATTAAAAAAAATGAAATTAACACTTTTTTTCTTATTTTTTTTGGTGCAATACTGCTTCCTATTTTTTGGCATACTATGTGGGAAATTATTCTTCGATGTTTATATTACACATTCCCACATAAGCGAGTCGTAAATAATTATTTTAGAGCTAGTCACGGTGCTGTCGAATTTTTACCTCGAGAAACCTACATTCCACTTTTTGCCTCGGACCACTCTAGTCAAAGGGCTGAGCACATAACTATATTCTGTTCCAAAAGAGAAACGCAAGAATTCTTGAAAGCGCACGGAAGTTTAATCAAATTTGCTAAGCAAAATTTAAACATTTAAACAAACACATATATTCTGTTTTGCATTATGTGTGAATCGTACCATCTTCTCTCTCCACAATGTCCACATATTTCGTGCATTGCGGTTGGTAGTTTGCATTTCTCTGTTGGAACAGAGTATAGTCTCACTATTCATTGAGAAGCGTTTAAATCTCACTCGGGACTCTGGCTTTACGACATTGTGATTAGTTAATTTTAAGTATTTTTTTGTTTATATAGTAATTTACGTTGCAATAATTTTTTATTCGGCGTAGCGCCCTTCTGTAATCCGTATATCTTGTACGGAGGTTGGTGGTTCAAATCCTAATGGCTGAATATTTTTTATAAGCTTTTATTATTCTACTCACTATTGCGATTTTAAAATATACCAATACTGCAGCCAACCTTCCGCAACGAAATAATATTTTTTTCGCCTGAAGCTAAAGCTAAAAATAAAAAATAAAAACATATCTTTTGAAAATTCGTTTTTAACCTGAACTTTTTTTTTTTCATGAGTTTATTTTTACGATGTTTTTGAGGGTATTTATGTATGTTGATTAGCTGATGGATATAGGATAGATTTCACGTGAGAAATACAAAAAAAAAAAAAAAAAGCCTAATCACAACATTGTAAGTGGGAGTACCGAGTGAGATTTAAATGCCCGTGTTAATTGGAATCTTAAGTCAAAATAGTTGCTCCCTGGTGGCCAATTGTCAAACGTGTTGATTTTGGGATTATGTACTGTTTTTAACATTGAGAACATAACAATCAAAGCTTTCGAAAGCAATTGCACAAAAACTGTAAGTGGTAGAAAGCTAAAATTTTTAAGAGACTTGTACATAGGTTATCTGAAGATTCCCTGAAATTTTGACTGCAATCGTACATTTATTTCTCGAGATATTGCTAAAATCCTGTTATTTTAATGATAAATATTCTATCAAATCGAAGAATTTAAACAGAATTTTGGCGATATCTCGAGAAATAAACGTACGATTTCAGCCAAAATTTCAGGGAATCTTCAGATAGCCTAAGCAGATGTCTCCTAAAAATTTCAACTTTCTACCACTTACAATTTTTGTGAATTGCCTTCGACAACTTTGATTTTATGTTTTCAATGTTGAAATATGCTCATTATTCATAGTGGCTCAAACTAGTGAAGGCATTACATTCCAATTATCGCACCTTCGTGCTTGAAATGATTATCTTGCATCATCTAGAAACGTTGATATTTATGGTCTTTTTCAACATTTTTGGTAATTTGCGGTTTATGTAATGCTATTTCTTGAAATTTTTGTCATAACTTTTCTCACATTTCTCTCTGAAAGTGTCACATTTTAGTTACAAATTTTTTTGAAAAAAAGACGAAGAAAATTATCCTTGCATCTCCGTAACTAACGGAATATCATTCGCTCAGACCAAATGTCTTACTTAATAGATTTTAATGAAAGTAGGTTCAAAATGTCCCTGACTACCCGAGGAATGTCCTAGGCTATTTATATTTGGAAGTTAAAAAATTCGAAGTGTGCAATTGAAGAAAATGATAATTTAAATATTGAAAAAATTACTATCATAAATTTGGGCATATCCACTAATAAGAGCTACACATTCAGATAAATGCAGTCGGTTTTTTTTTTTAAATAAAATTTATGTATGCCTTCTGTTCGTTTCTACGTGATTGATAGAAAGTTTTGAATTGAAAAATCTTGATGACTGACAAATGAAGTATCTCGGTGCAAATTACGCTTTTTACTTTTGTCCGTATTTATTAGTTTGATTCATTTTCTGAGAAATTTTTTGTACTCTATAAGATAATGAACTATCGTATGACAAATTTGTTCGATTTTTGAGAATCACTCCAAAAGTAATTACTAGTCGATATTCATGCCGCCAATATTCTCTGAATCTCCCTATTCAATTATATTTTCCAGTTTTGGATTTTGGTTCCTTTTAACGCATAGTCGATAAAATCGACTTAATCTTTTCAAAGTTCATTTCGTGAAAAATACAACAAAGTAAAGACAAAAAATTAGAGCCTCATCCTAAAATTTGGTTCCGTACATTTAGTATATTATGTTTTGAAAATTTCTCTAAATTACAGCTATACTTTGCCCCTAATCCTTCGAAAATTTGGGATGTAAAACATCCTTGGTACTAAATATATAACAAGCATATGAGAAAAAGGTATTTTTGCTTTTCAGATTTCTAAAACGATTTAAATATTACTCCTATTAGGTAGCCAAATTTTTTGAAATAATTTTCGGAAATTTTTTCTTTTGATTATGCCGTAGAATTTCGATATATAGGTGTAGGAATGTACCGGTATTGACTTTTACTTTTCCTCTCTCCATCTCTTTTTACCCATTTTTTGAAAAATTATCCTCAATGTGTTTTCTGTGCTGTATTAATAGTCCAGTCTCGTTCGCTCAAAAAAAATCTTCAGCAGCGTATGAATCGCCTCGAGCTGTAATTTGTACACATCCCTATTTCATTGTCTTAAACAGCGTACTCGAAGTCCCCCACATCGGACCCGAGCGTTATTCCCTAGGGGGCAAAAATGGTGGTCCAAAACGGTTTTTCGTCTTTATCTCATTCAATTTTCATCTTTCCGAAAAATTTTCAAACAAAATTTAAAAAATACTAAAAAATTAATGAAAAAATATTTCCCACTTTTTTTGTTACGTGCATAGTTTTTGCATAAATTACAGACGAAAATAAGTATTTTTATACGCTTTTATTCTACTCACTCAATTTGTTGAAGTACACCGGATGATCAACTTCAGCTGCTTTCACGTGTTGCCACACACATACACTTATATCCGTTTTTATCAGTTATTTTTTCAATTTTTGTTTGTTTCTGTGTGGGGAAAAAAAGTGAGAAATTTTATTTTCTCTCTCCCCGTTATTTTCTTCTTAAATCATAAAAGCGTATTTTTTTAAAACTCGTTTTTAACCTAACTCATTATGTTAACACTGTCTCATTTAATTCAGTAAACCCATGTAATGTTATGAGTTTAGACTAACGTAGTATGTGAGTTCAATTCGTTCATCATTTTCGTCCGTAATGTGACTTTTCATTAGATTGTGTATAAATAGCACTTTTATGACATTTATGCTGTAATAAATGATTTCCATTTTCGCCGTAGTTAGTTGGTAAAAGGAACGTTAGTGTATTTAGGGTATTTTTATTTTTGAAAGTTAAAATCGTAAATGCCCAGGCTGTGAGGAATATTTGTCGTGACTGAAAAATACGGCAAGTAGCTTCTGTATTAAATCGATAAAGTAAAGTTAAATCATTTGATCGTTACAATAATCGAGTAACTTGACATAAATTTTGAAAATAAGTTTTATAACAATGAAAAATTCTTCCTTCGATAATGTTTTGGGTATTGAGAAACATTGTCCAAATGAATTTGAGTTATTGCTTGTAAAATACCATTTAATGCATCTCGGATATAACTCTATGCTCTAATGTGCACAATACGACTCGCATTGATTGAAATTTGAAATGTTTCTCTGTAGTCTGTACTTTGACTTATCACTGGACTGATAGAAAATGTAATCAGTAATACCGTGTGCACTTCGTTAGTGCCAAAATTTGATGGTGCTGAGTTTCCTATACGTTGAAATTATCCGTTTCAATTTCCTACTAGCCTTTTTTTTTTCATTTTTATCCAGTTTACTTACAAACGGGTTGTCTAAATTGACCTTAAAAAAAAGTTAGTGATGGGGATGATTAAAATTATCCGTTTCATGAGAAGAAAAACTCTACCGCAGCAATACTCCGCTAGAAAACTCATTTTGCCAGTTTTCATCCATAATTCAAACAGAAAACCTAAATTCCAAAAACTTGAAAAATTGCTAAAAAATATCGATAATAATAAATATTTGTATTGATAGTTATTGATATCTGACAAACATCGATATGTTGATATTTCTTTGCTATAGTTTAAGGTAAAAATATCGAGGTTGAGGTTAGTAAAGTATGTGTGGTTGAACAAAAAGAAAAGTTGTTGACGAAGTTACATCTCAGAAGTCTGTAATTGCATAAAGAAATTTGAAGTACAGTGTATGAGAAAATGTGTAAGTAACAAACATGTCTGAAGTATCACGAATGGGTGGTGGAATGAGAATCAGTGTAGCCGCGAGTATAAGTTTCGAAAATATTTATAAAAGTAAAGGTGAGTGTTTGTGAGGGGAGGAGAATTGGTGGTCCCTACAACCTCTACAATCCATTGAACCAAACAAGTCTGCGAAAGCTTATTTTAAAAATGTAAATAATTCATTGGTACTATAAGGTTTTTTAAATAGTTGTAACATTGTAAAGATGTAAATAAATATTTGAAATATGATAATACGATTTGAGGTATTTTTATTACATGACTCCAAATATTGCCTTAGTTTCTTTGTCAAGGGGCTTAACTATAAGTGTTTCAGGCTTGTCTGTGGAATCATACAATGTTTTTGTCTCATCAAATTTAACGTCACAGGATTTAAATGAGAGCATTTTAATGATATCAAGAATTTAATACTCAACATTGGTGAAGCCTACCAATATTGTTTGGAGCATTTAGGGCAAAATTTTTGGATTTAAGTGCTCCTCTTCTTTCTTCTTTGTCTTAGTTGCTACTTGCAAATGATGCTCCGTCAGAACGTGCCTGTAAGCAATAGCATCAAAGATGAGAAACGTCCAGTTTAGTACCTTAAAGCTTTTCATAAGGTATTATGTTTCCCTTGTTGATGCCTTCAATTTTGGCATCATATAATATTGCCCTAACTCTTTCTAATAAAGTTTGATTTCATTTTAGAATTTTGATACTCTTTCTTGATCAGTTTGTAGAATGGTTATGGGACCTTGAAGAAATTTTGCATAATACAATTGATAATATTTCTTAAATTAATCAAAAGATTTAGACTTTGTCTTGATTGGAAATGCTAATGTGTATTTTGAATA
Organism: Ericerus pela; assembly: GCA_011428145.1. Lineage (NCBI taxonomy): Eukaryota > Metazoa > Arthropoda > Insecta > Hemiptera > Coccidae > Ericerus > Ericerus pela. The sequence continues at coordinate 27,770 of WOFM01000260.1, forward strand.
ATGATTGATGATTGTTACAAATTTTTCATTATTGTAGGCTTCCTGAAACAGATTGATATTATCAGATGAGACTACTTCTATGAATCTAGTAGGCCTAGTTTTCACTCCATGGTGGCCTTATCTAATAGACTTAGCTTTATGCAGATCTCACATATGGCCAAGTTATCATCTCAAAACAATAAATTGGCTGGTATACTTACAGTTCCCTTTGACATGACCTTTAAGCTTTTGCCATTTAGATGCCTTAGCCTTCTGTGTCAAAGAATTTTATTTTTATTTATGTTCTTTTCATACTTACTATTAATTCCAACATTCTCGCTAACAAGATCATCTTCGCATTTTCAAAATTAATTTCCTGTATAGCTGGATCCACTTAAACATCTTGCAAATTTTAATTGTCAATGATTTCCTGTGATATTTGTGGATTATTTTTGTACTCCTTTTCTACAGTTACTGAATTATAATCTGGATCAGCTGTCTCATCTTCCTGACTTGAGTTATTTTGAGTAACAAGCATGCATATTAACTCTTGGTAGATCTTATTCGCTTCTACAATCGCATAATCGATGTAATATAAAGAACATCTCTTAGGAGCAGTTATGGTAATCTGACCAGTTTGTTTGTTAATGATGTCAACATGATCTGTGTTGGAAATTATTTTAAAAATTTCTAACTCCATAATCTTAGCTCTTGATTTAATGTCAATTATGAGATCTGACTTGTAATATACTTTTTAGAGGTGAATAGTAGTAAATTCTGCATTAGAATTTCAACTTTGACATACATGGATTTAACATGAGTGGGATTTACAAAGATGTCTTTTTTAGAACTTTGAGCTTTTCAAGTATTGTCAAGATTACAAATATTGATGAGTTTACTAAGGTCATTGATCTTAATAAGATCATCTGCTTCATTGTCTAACAACATAGTGTGTAATTGATTTTTTGGTTTTTTTATTTTTGATGCTGTTGGTGGTCTAGATCATAGAAATTCTTCTTCTAATAAATCTTCAAAGCTAAATTTATCAGGAAGGGAATAAATCATCATTGCATATTAACTCTAAAATTTGACTTATCATCAGATTGTGACTTATTCCGACTATTATTAAAGTTATTTGAGCTTTGGGGTTTTGAACTGTTATTATTAATGGACAATTGTGGAGTGTTAGCATGAGAAGATTTTCCATTAGGACAATTACAAGACATATGTCCTTTTTTATTGCATCTAAAACAATTAAGATCATATGATCGACTTTATCCTTTGGTGGATAGCTATTGTTTGACTCATTTTTATTCTTGTAATTGTTCAAATGATTGATGTATTTATAATTTGAGTTTTATTTTTGAAAATTTCAAAAATTTCTATTATTTTGTATTGGTTGGTATGTTCACTTAGGCTGATTAAACCCTGGAAATGTTTTTTTTTTTTGAATAATCTATACAATCACTTTTCTCGAAGATTATTTTTATTATTTGTAAAACAGTTTTTTTGTGGATTTAAAGATATAAAAATTTTGAAAAACGGTATCAAATTTTTCTGATAAAGGCATAATAATTTGGTCTATCATATCAGCTTCTGTCTAGGAATAACCTACATCGGATAGTTCTTCAGCTATATTTGAAAAATATTCCAAAAAATTCCTTGGTTGTCTTTCCTGGGATCAAAGTGAAAAGATTGATATTTGAATTTAAATACCATAACGTTTGTGGTGGTGGTGGCATTTCTATGTTGGGCATCTAATAATTCAAAAATCCCAGTAACAACATCACAGTTTTTGATTTGATGTAGAATTTTCCTGTCTAGTCTCTCAAAAATATAGTCTTTGGCCCTTTCTTGAGTTCTAAAGAACTTGATCCATCTAGAACTTGACTTCTCTAGGCCCCAGATAAATAGTAATTTGACATCCTCTTTCTATCAGTGTGCTAATTATTATTATTCACCATCCTTCATAACTAGATCCTCTAAAAACATTTAAAACATGATCTGCTAATTTAGTAGCCATAATAAAATGGATGGTATGAATATAAATATAAGAAATAATAATAGTAAACGGACATAATCCCCGGCAAATGCCGCAAGACTAGGTTTTTCATACCTGTGCGTTAATCAAATCTGATATTCCAAAAGTTTATAAAAGCAAAAAAAATTTCCATAAGGGATGAGTGATGAGAGTGGACGACTTTCCACTAAAAAACAAACGAAAATAATCCAATACAAAATATCAGTAATCTAATTTGCATAATAAATTATTGATCACGAATTAACAAAGAAAACCGGAGAGAATGGAATATATTATCAATTAAATCTAAAATCTTAAATTCAAAAAATGTTTCGAAAGGATAAAATTTTTTCTAAAAGAACTTTGAAATCCAATCGAATTTGAAAAATAAAGTATTGGAGTAAAATAAAAAATCTCAAATGTAAAATTAACTGGAATAAGTAAATAAAAATCGGGTAAATTTGATGAAACAAAAATTAAAATATTCGACCAAGTCTTTTGGTTTAATAGGTAAATTTGATGACAGAGTTGTGCAAAAATTTAAAATGGATAGGTTCTAACAAAATGGTGGTTTGCTTCGAAAAAACAGCGCCAACTAGTGTGACAGCTACTTTGATTCAATATAGATAGAAATGCAAAGTTTAATGCACTTGAGAACAATATAAACTACAGGTTTGAAAAGAAAGAAGACGTCACACGAAAAAAGTGTTTGCCAAAAATTGCAACAAGTTTGCTGAAAATAATATTGGTTTCTTAAAATATCTAAAAATTACGGAAAACACGAATTTTTATGCAAAAATTTGATTTTACGAATAATAAATACTATAAAATTTTGGAAATATACGAATAATTTTAAATACCTTCACTTAGAAGATTAACTTTTTCTGATGAATTTTGGATTTTTTAACAACAGTGACCATGAAATTCTGACTTTGATGATTTTTAATGTTAATTTTGACAATTCTCGGTGAGATAAACCAACTTTTTGACAATTTTAATTACGACTTAGTAGTTCCTTTTGAGATGAAGAAATACAGCATTTTTATTTTTTGAGACAGCACTACGACTATTTGATTAATTTTGATGAATATTCTGTTAGCAAGATGTACCATAATTATAGTTGTTCATTAATTTTGACTTAGAAGAATCATTTGATTATGGAGACTGAATCTACAATGTAGGCTTCTATTCAATTATGTCAGCTTGAGATGATATTTGACTAATTTCAATTTTGGCAAATTAGTTCCAAACAAGGAGGAAGTTAACTAATGACTTTTACAGACATTTAGGCAACACAAACAAGGTTCCTGATAAGTTTAGTAATTGACAGTAGCCTTGGAAATTCAGTTACTCGGTCAGACTAAGTACACAAGTAGAGCACACGTATCTACATCAAATGACGATGTTCACTACAATGTTTGCAGAAAATAAACCTTTTCAACCAAATTAAGTGTAACGGTGAATTAGTTGGAACTTAGTTACCCAGCTTACAAATTTTTGCAAAAAAGCACTAAATTGGTTCTTGGTAAAAGTTCTTTGTTTATGAAATAAAGATTTAAAAGTTGAACTTTATTGTTTAAAGATGAACGTGAAATTTCAAAAATTTCTGCTGAGTGATGCTATAGTATACAGGTTTAGATTGATAGAGTATGTGTTATTTAACAAAAATGAAAAATGTTGTCGGTTACATCCTAGAAGTATGTAATTGCATAAAGAAATTATTTAAAATATAGATTAGGAAAAAGTATGTATGTAACGAACATGTACGAAGTATTACAAACAAGTGGTGGAATGAGAATCAGTATAGCAGTGAGTATAAGTTTAGGACATGTTTATAAAAGTAAAGTTAAGTGTTGGCAGGTGAGAGAGGGGAGGAGGAGTAGTGGTCCCAACAAAACAAATTGCAAAAAACTATTGGTAATTATCAATATCTTTAACAAAAATATCGATCTATCGATGTTTTTTATTGCAAAAACTGATTATCCAGGACTTTTTGTTTTCTAGTTTTCTTGGAAACTACTGAAACAATGAAACAATGAACACTAAACTCCTATCAGATCCGGTCTCATGTAAGAAATATTTTTTGTGAAAATTTTAAACACTATCCCGTTTGTAAATTTCTTAAAACAGTGAACAAAAAACTTTTTTCCAACAATTTTTAATCTCTAGTTTTCTTAGAAATTACTGAACTAATACTTCTATTAAATTCACACTAACATAAAGGAAATTTATCATAAAAATTTCAGCTCAATCCCCCTTTTTTCATAATATCAGAATCTTGGAAAAACAACTTTTCCAGGAATTTTTTGTATTCCAATTTTCTTAGAAAATAATCTACTGTCAGGCAAAAAAATTCTTTCAGATCTGCTTCAATATGCGAACTATTTCTTGTAAAAATTTAATCCTATTCATCTTGTAGTTTTCTCAAAACTGAAAATACAAAATTTTGGGCAATACATACATATATACATTAAAAAAATTAGGACAAAATGGGAAAATTGTCCCAATTGTTTTCTCATGAAACTGATAATTTTTATCATTATTTCCCCTAACTCTTTTATGAGGTAAATTTTAAGACTTAATTTGCACACAAACTGATTATAAAAACAATTGGTACAATTTTCCTATTTTAACCGAATTTTTTATTATCTATACCTACATGTCTTAAGAACAAAAATTGTCCCCTTTTAGTACCCTTCAAGGGTTGACAAATGTGTTTAATGATAAAGTAAATATCAAATTCAGAGCTTTAAAAAACATGTTGGATGATGTAATTTTAAGAATCAAGAAAATGCCACTCATACAACCCTAATAAGTTTGCATAATGTTTTTTATCTATTCACTTTATATACACGCTGTACTATTAATCCAGTCTTGATCAATTTTCTTTTATAAATATGTTTTTCCAAGTGAGAAAATAATAAAACCAAGCCTAGAACCTTCCTAGGTTCATGAAGAATGCAAGTACTAAAATTCATTGACATTGGTTTGGTAGATTCTGAGATTATCCTCAACATACAATTTTCCAAACTTTCCTCTTTGTATATTAGGATAGATATGGATGTAGATATATGTACATATAAATATGGATATAGATATAGATATAGATATGCATAAGTTGATCTTGTACAGTCTTTGAATGAAAAAAAACCAAAGTGGGAGCCTATGAGCACTGGCTGTTGAATAAATACTTGCATTGTGTTAAATTCTGTTGTTTTTACATCGACAACTTGTAGAAGCCTGGATTCAAATTTCAACTGGGCCCTACAACAATTCAGTCACAAATGATGAACATATGAGATTCAATGTCGAAGAAAATCATAAATTTCTAAAGAAAAAACTTAATGCAACAGCAGCTCCATTAGAAAAAGTAGGTTTTCAATAAATGATGGTATTAGCTACCCATTGGTCTAAAATTAAGCATTTTATTGCCATAATAAAAATGAAAATAGCAGTACCAGACATCTGTCCGGCCAGTCTACAGCAAAATCCTTGTTTTAGTACTATTGTTCTTGTTCGTACCAAATTTTGTGACTATGTGGTAATAAGAAAATGGAATATACGTAATTAAGTTTAAATATACAAATTTCAGCGAATAGTATCAAAATTTTCTTGATGTCAAAAAACCAAAAATGTACTCACTCTCAAAGTTTTTAAAATCTTTACAGATCAACTAAGTTTAATGTAAACAAAAATACAACCCACGTGTTAATAAACATACAAGCCATTAATCATTTCACAAAATTATTTCCCCAGTTATTTCCTGATATTAGTTCTCCAATTATTCTCTCATATTTAATGCCCATGTGCCTCCCACACAGACACAAAAAAATAAAATGTTTGTTGTCTCCAAACAACAAATTCTACAGCCATCAACGCTTCAAGGCTTGTATTATATATTAGGTTTCTGTCAAAACTAGAGTTTGATTATTTCTAGTTTTGACTAGTCTAAACTAGAATTGGAAAATGCGTTGGGTGGTTTTAGTTCTTAACAACTTATAAATCTTAAAACCTGAAATGAGTTAAAACCAGTTTTGCTTGAAAATTTAGTTAAAACTGTTATTGACTGCCAGCAAATTTGTCAAATCTGCACTTGATCTTATTGGACTGGTCATTTTAGGTTTTTTCAGCTGATCTTTATTGAAGATTGGTAAAAAAAAAAAGTTAGGTGATTAATATATTAAACTTAAGCATAATATTTTTTTTTTCTCCATAAGAAAAATGCTAGTACACTGGGTAACTGTTTTGACTAGGCACTATCAGTGTCAACTAAAAATTAATTTTTTTGTTTAACGAGTCAGAACTAGAACCGCCCAACGCATTTTCTAATTCTAGTTTAGACTAGTCAAAACTAGAAACAACCAAATTCCAGTTTTGATGGTAACATATATATGTATATTAATGTAAAATTACACTCATTCTACTATCAATTCTATTTGTACATTTCAACCTGTATTTCATTCATTCGTGTAATTTTCAAATAGCCTTGATTATGTTGGGCCGCTTATATTTGTGCTTTCACGTCTAATTTTGAATGACACTCTGTTGGCCACTTCATTCGTGTATCAATTCTGGTCATGCAATGATCTAATATTTTAGTTAGGAAAATTTAACTTTAAAATTTTCCAATTTAACTGTCGTTTCGTAATTTTGAATAAATAATTATGAACATTGGGTTCAAATTGGCGTTTTATTAATTTCCTAACTTACAAATTGGAAAATTTTTCTCAGTGCTTGTTCAAATTGATTTTCGTGTTTCATTTCAATTTCATTATGTCAAAACTTCAATTTTATTTTTGCCTTGAAGGCACTGACAAAACAACTGTTCCGCTTTTAAAATGTATTTGTCATGTTGGTGAAGATACTTGGTTTGGTTTCCCAGAAGACCTACAAAAAGTTTCCCACCACACTGATTTGGTTAAAATTCCCATCGTCAAAAATGCCATTTCCTCCATGAAAGGTCGTGGCAGTTTTTGTAATATTACCATCACAGTTCCTGATGACATCCGCAAAACCTACACAGACGAGGACGGTAACTTCATATATAACGAGTTTGTCCTTGGTGAAGTTTGTCTTACATCCCAACTTACCTCTAGATTGTCTGAGCTTCCCTTCAAAATGGATTCAATGGTATCTTGTTTACAGAAATTGTCTGCCCCCAAAAGAGGATCCAATTAAAGAAGTTCTCAAACATCTACTAATTGAGAAATTCAGTTCTAAAAGCAAAAACGTTGAATCATAGTGCGACCATTTTGAGAAGGAGTCTACTCGTTTTTTACAAACTGGGAGAAGACAAATTGAGGTGTTTAAATCCTGCCTTGACTCATCGCTCAATAATTGGTTTGTCGTTACTCAACAAAATCTTCCTATTGATGCTGACTGGTCAAGCTGGCCAAAGGAAATGCTGTCCAATTTTGGTGACAACTCTTTCAAACCTGTGTGTTCTGCTATTGGCTACAAATATCTTGGTGGTTCACTGATCGATTATGCTTTCAATAAAGAGAAAATGCTACTGGAGTCATAAAGATCTTCCAAAATTGGTAATTCTTGATTTAATTGTTTTTGGTTTGCCTTCAGTTATTGTTAAGTCTTTGAACAGGAAAAATGTCACTTCGATTAAACTTTTGAAAGAAAAATTAAAAAAATATGAAAGTGAAGAAAAAAGTTTTGATTCTTTTAGTAAAGTAAAATCTTTTAGAAAATCTAATAATAAAAATTCTTCACAACCTTTTCCCCGTAATTTAGATAATAAATCTCCTTCGAATAATAACGTAAATTTTGGGAAAAAGCAAAATGTTAATAGAAAACCTTGCTCAATTTGTGCTGCTAACGGGGCTGAACATTTCCATTCTGAATCAACATGTTGGTTCAGGGATCGTGGGCCTTTGAAGTCAGTTAATAATGTAAAAGCTGAGAACACTTCCTCTTCTGAAGAAGATATTTCAAAAAACTAAAATTCCAGCCACTCATCACTGTTAACTTATGTTTAAATAATTCTACTCTCACTAACGGTGTTTATGACTCCGGTTCAAATATTTCGATTATTAGTAAAAGACTTTTAACACGCATGGGATTAAAGTTTCTAAAGTTAACTAATGTCAATTTTAAAATGGTGAGTGGCTATGGCCAAATAGTTAGAAATGCGAAAATTAAAGTAAAAATTTTAAACATTGTTCGTAAAGCTTATATTTTTGTTCTCGATAACGTTAATTTTAGTCATGATTTCCTCATTGGATTAGACTTAATTAAGGAGTTTAAACTATGTCAAAACGAGAACTTGACTATTTATCAAAAATTAGATAAGAAGGGCATTCTCTGTTCCTCTGATGTTTTAAAATCAGAAAATTTAGCATGCATTAATTTCGTACAGTTGAAGGCAGATCTTTCTCATTTAAAGGAAGTTAATTCTACATCCGTTAATAAAGTGATCCAAAAATTCAATTTTGCTTTTGCCAAAGACAAGTTTGATGTGGGTAAGGTGTTGGCTCATGAAGCATCTATTAAATTGTCTGAACATCGTTATATTTACCGCAAACCATATAAATGTAATATTATCGATCAAAGGGAAATTGAGAATCAGGTTTCTGAGCTTTTTAAGGCTGGTCTCTTAGAAGAATCTACTTCCCCCTTCGCAGCTCCCATAACGTTGGCATATAAAAAGCAAACTGATGGTACTAGGAAAAAGAATAGGTTGTGCATTGATTTTTCTTATTTGAATAAACTTATTGTTCCGAAGAGCCAGCCTTTTCTGTTAATTGGTGATCTGATAGTTAAAGCCAGAGACTGTCAATGGTTCTCTGTACTGGATATCAACAGCGCTTTTTGGTCTATACCTTTGCGAGAAAAAGATAGGTATAAAACTGCCTTTGTCACTCAAACAGGTCACTATAACTGGAAGTGCCTTCCATTTGGATTGAAAACTTCCCCTGCGATTTTTCAGAGAATTCTGCGCAATATTTTAAAAAGAAATGACCGAGATGATTTTGCAGTTAATTATATTGACGACATTTTGGTATTTTCTAATTCTTTTGAACAGCACTTAATACATTTGAAAAAAATTTTAGATGCTATTTACAAAGAAGGTTTTCGTTTAAGTCTTTCTAAGTGCAATTTTGCTAAAAATAAAGTAAAGTATCTAGGTCATGAAATAGAAAATAATTTAACTCGCCCCATTTTTGATAATGTTCTTCCAGTTTGAGAATTTCCAGTTCCTAAAAATCAAAAAAATGTAAAACAGTTTCTGAGAAAAGTAAATTTCTATCATTCCTATATTCCAAATTCTGCCACTGTTCTAGCCCCACTTCATAATTTATTAAAAAAAAATGTACCTTTCAAATGGAATGATAGTTGTCAAAAAAGTTTCGATTTTATAAAAGATTGTTTGTGTAATGAACCGTGTTTGGCAATTTTCAATCCAAATAAGGAGACTATAGTATACCGAAGGCATTGGTGCTGTTATGAAACAGAAGCAGGAGGATGGCTCTTTCAAGCCAGTTGCCTATTTTTCAAAAAAATTGAATGAAAGTCAGAAGAAAAGAAAAGCCTTATACCTTGAGTGTCTGGCAATCAAAGAGGCTCTAAATTATTGGAGATATCGTCTTCTTGGCATACCTTTTGAAATTATTACTGACCATAAACCTTTGGAAAATATGAAAATAAATACGAAGTTTGATGACGAACTCAGAGAATTAATTCTCTCGATATCTCATTTCGATTATAAAGTAACGTACAAGCCAGGAAAAACAAATTTAGAGGCAGATTGCCTTTCCCGGAATCCAGTTCTGGAAAGTCATGATGCATGTTCAGAATTAAAAGTGGTAAATTTTTTGGAACTTGAAGATTTATTAAAAAATAAAAAAAAGATAGCTCTTAAGGAATTAAATAAAAAAATTGAAGTAATTAATGAAAAGAATAAATTGTTGTTTACCACTTATAAGAATACAAGAAAAATTATTATCTCGGACCAATTTGCAAAAGAAATTGTTAAAAAGGCCCATTTACATTTTGGTCATATAGGAACAAAGCAATTAGAGCTAACCTTGCTTCCTTATTTTTACAATTCTTCTTTAAAAAAATTTATTTCGGAAATATCGAAATCTTGCTCTGTTTGTATAAAAAACAAATCTCACATTGCTCCAAAATTTGGGTCAATGTCTCATTTATGACCGGCCACTAAGCCATTTGAATATATGTCAGTTGATACCATTGGCGGCTTTTCTGGCAATAACTCTACCAAATGGTACATTCACTTGCTTGTTGACCATTTTACACGCTTTGCGTACGTTATAACTTCAAAGAGTCAAAAAGTTCCAGATTTCATAAAGTTATTAAATTTAGCTCTTCAAAATGGCAATAAAGTAACGAATATCCTTGCCGATCAATATACAGGATTAAATTCAACAGTTTTTAAACAATTTTTGAAACAGTATAACGTAAGATTATTATTTACTGCTGTAGATTGCCCATTTTCAAATGGCTTCAATGAACGCCTGAACCAAACTTTAGTAAACCACTTGGGGTGCAAAATAAATGAAAGTAACATTAATAGAAAGAGGCCATGGCCAATTTTATTTAACGAATGTTTAAAAGAATATAATGATACTGTCCATTCGACAACTAAATTTTCACCCAATTATTTACATCCTCCTATTTTAAAAATAATTAAAAATCAAAGTAATTCCAATTTGGAAAAGGACTGTAAAATTGCACTTTCGAATTCTCAAAACAGCCATTTTCTTAATAAAAAACGTTACTATCGAAATAAAAGAGAACCAAATTTTAAAGTTGGTACATTTGTTTATGTACATCATGGAAATGCATTAAATCGTAACAAATTGGATGAAATTCGTACAGGTCCATACGAAATTTTGAATCGCATTTCTAATTCTCTTTATGAAGTCGATTCTGGATTCCAGAAAAAGGAATCGAACATTTATCATGTTTCTAAAATGTTTGCTTTACAGCCTTAGTTTAAAAATTTTTTTTCTCCATCTCGGTGTGGGGATGTAAAATTACACTCATTCTACTATCAATTCTATTCGTACATTTCAACCTGTATTTCATTCATTCGTGTAATTTTTAAATAGCCTTGATTATGTTTGGCCGCTTATCTTTGTGCTTTCACATCTAATTTTGAATGACACTCTGTTGGCCACTTCATTCGTGTATTGATTCTGGTCATGCAATGATCTAATATTTTAGTTAGGAAAATTTAACTTTAAAATTTTCCAATTTAACTGTCGTTTCGTAATTTTGAATAAATAATTATGAACATTGGGTTCAAATTGGGTTTTATTAATTTCCTAACTTACATTAATTTGAGTTTTGATGTAAGCATTTTTCTTCAGTTATGAAACGAAAAATGTACCTACCCCCACCCACAGGTTATTCCTTGACCCCAAGATTAATAACTAGATTTCTATAGAAAATCTGTTTGAAAATATGTGGCTCTATGTGAGGGAAAAAAACCGAAATAAGGTCAAGACATGTTAAGTAGAACACCGAGTATTGTGAGGTCAAGCTAAAATTCCATTTCCAGACCTCTATGCTACCCTTGAAAAACTAGAATGTACAATCAAAACCAAATTAATAGGTGCCTCTTTTTAGAACACCTAAAAAGATTTGGTCTTAAGATGCCATGTTCTCATTTGCTGAACGTTCGCATTTAACAGGATTTTGTTTTTTCGTTTACAACTACCGACATGAACAAAAGTTGAATAAAATTGTAGTTTTCTGAGGCCTGGATGGTCGACGTTTTCTTGTCTTTCAAGCAGAATTTTGCTCCGCGAGTACGAAAATTACTAAGCAACAATGAAAACTGTTGAAAATTTAACGAGAACTGTACAGATTAAGGTATCACAAAATTAGCATGGAAGCGCTACGATTGGTATCAATTTACATATTCAATGGTATGAGTAGGCTGGCCCATCGACGTCGTAGTCTGCCAGGTCGACCATTCCAAATTCCATACCCGACGTTGCATCGACGACAGTCTGCGAGGCTCGAGATGGCGGCGCCAAATTTTGGCCGCGTTGACGTTCCTGCTGCTGATGCTGTTGGTGCTGCCGCTGCTTCCGTTGAATTATCCAGCATGAAAGAAAATCTTCGTGGAGCTCCTCCCAAAATACTAGGCGCGGGAGATTCGTACGGAATGCAAAAATTTGTGAATGCACCTGCTAAGAAGACGCCGCTGACGGTTATCGAGGCGCAGCAAGGAATTGCTGTGGAATTGTTAGCGGATGACGCTCGTCTGAAAAGATTCATGCTTCGACTGGAAGACGAAACGATCAAATTGCTAGAACCAACCGAAGAAGGCATCAAGGTTCCGCGACCGGTACCTTATCCGCACTACCTAACCAAGGCTCCCGAAATACCCATTTCTCAGACGTATACATCTGTACTGCGACGCCTATACAATGAAAAACAGTTGCTGTTTGCTGAGTCCAAGTTTCCTATGGCAATTAAAAAATTTCCAAAAAAACCAAAAGTACCACCATACATGCAGTTGGATATTGTAGAACATCGCCAGAAAACGGTGAAGTTGTTGTTGAAGTTACAAGACACGGAAGAGGAAAATTATGAGGAAAGAAATTTGGTCGTTGCTTTTGGACATGCAGCACAACGGCGGGAGATGAAAACTTTGCATTAGGATGCCCTCCACGTGTGGAAACCTGGATAATCGCGTACGACCTGATGTGGTTGATTGATGGTGATCGACTGTCAGCAGTGAAGCATAGAATAATTTGTACATATTATTGTGTGCGTGTAAACGTTTTGTGTTTATATGGGAAAAAATTTGAAGGATCTGATGATTTCGGTAAGAGTTCCGCTCAGTTTTCTATTTATTGCCTAGCATACCTGGGTCCTAGTACATCCATTTGTCGAACGTGATTGTTTTGTTCCCAGGGTAGTCAAATTTAAAAATTTCTGCTGATAGTAATCTGTGGTGTTAAAAATTTCTTTGGGAGTTTAATGACTTATTTGGGATGGTCAGTCTCTCAGATCCCCTTAAATCATCCCATGAATATATTTTGATATAAAATTTCAGCTGATAATGTCTGTTCATCGAGATACACCTTTCAGCGTCTGAAACATTGGTGAAACTCAGCGAAAGGTTTCTTATGGTATCACAAAATACCTTGAAACCGATAAGAATTTCAGTTGCGTTGGTAATAAAGGGAAACAAGAGGTTTATAAGGGAAAAATATTATTATGGAGTACCTTGAAATCTATCGTAAAACTCAATATACAACCCATTCAAGTTTACTGTGAAAACAAATCGGACAGCAAACTGGAGAAGCAATGCACAGAGAGTTATGTTAAAAAACATAAAAAATGGGAGGTTGTGGATCTGAAATATCTAATATACCACAATGACAACAGTTGGCCAGATGGGTTTTACAATCAGCATGAGAATGGGTCAATCAAGTAGAATAATATGATATTAGAGTTGTAATAAAATAAAATAATAAGGTAAGAAAATACAAAATAATTAGATTAACTAAAAATAAATGAATAAAATTTGTAATACTAACAAAAAATACAAAATTAATTTTCATAAAATTGTTTCACAAAATGTAAGAATGTTGATCCAAAAAAATATATATGTGTATTCCCAAGTTTGAGGAAAACATGTGAAAGTATATGAGAATGAAAGAAAAATAATCACTTGAGGAAGAGTTAGAGTTTCTAGGGATAAATATTTACATATTGTTTGAGCCTAAAATAATATAATAAAGCCAAAATATCATACAATAATTTTTCTTGGTCGTTCTCTTTTTCTAGTTATTGTTTCGACTATATTGCATAATGAGTCTTATTAATTTTCTTCATCTGTTGTGTCTTCTATAGTTGGTTTTTCTAAGTTATTTGTTGGTCTATTAACTTCAGTGATAAATTTTATATTCATATTTTGTTTCGAGTCTTTAATTTTTGGGGGTATGATAGTGTTTTTTATGTCATTTTTTCTAAGAACATAGGGTATGAAACATCTAACATGAATGTTTTCTTCAATAGGTTGTCTTTCATCATTATACTAGTATTGTGCTGTATAATTTAAGTCTGAATTTCTCTTCAAAATTCTAAAGGTCCTTGAAATTTAAATTTGTTTTTTGTACAATTTTTACCTTGCCAAATTAGGACAAGGTCATTTGGTTTAAATTCATATAAAACTGTATATTATAGTTTCGTAAATTTATTTCCAATGCTTTTTGTTTTAACTCAGGAATTTTCTCATTTGTCGATTTTGAATTGTTGAGAACATTATGTTTGGTCATTGGTTGTGTTGACAGTGTGAAATATATGTCATTCAACAGTGTATGGGGTTGATAACCGTGAAGGGTGAAAAATGGTTATGTGTTAGAATGGGTGATGTATTGTACACTTACACTATATAAAAAAGTGTGTCAATCCATTCATCCTCCATCTTCGGATTATACTTAGTTAAGCATTTTTTAATAATGCCATTAGTTTGTTTAACTAATCCTTGTATTTGTGGACTACATGCTGATGAGTGGATTTCTTTACAAAAATTATGTATGGGATCATTTCAGAAATGTGTGCCTTTATCATACAATATCAGTTTTGGTTTTCCATGAGAGATCATAATTTGGGTTTGATAATGCAATAGTTAGTGCATTTATCGACTGCTACGAGAATATAATTCTTCTCTTAATTGTTGCTGAATTTTCCAATAAAATCTATTTCGATGTGGAAAAATGGATCAAATTCCTTGACAGGAGAAATAGGTTTCATCATTCCTATTTCTTTTGGATTTCATTGTTGTATTTGACATTCATGACAAGAACTTATATAACCATTCGCTTTTGGTGATAGTTTGAGAATGAAATATCCGGATTTAATTTTTTACATTGTTTTTTGTCATCAAAAATGTTCTCCATTGACTGAGTCATCGTGGCATTCCTTTTATTTTGTAGATAATAATATCTTTTCCTAGGTAAAATTTATGGGCATGTTTTGAAATTTGTTTTGATAATTTATGATCAAAAATGAAATCTTCAACAAGAAATTTATAGACTTGTCCCCAATAATCATTTAGCTGTTTGTAATCAGCCAGTGTTTCAATACAAATGTCTTTTCCATCAATTAATGTTCTTATTTTTTCTTGGGGTTTAAACTTAATGGTTTCATCTCATAAGTGTTTTTGAATCCCTTTTAATTTTTCTGAGAAATATCCTATGGTATATTTTTTGTTTGTAATGAGATCTATTTGTCTACATACTGCACTTACAACTTCTTTTGGTGTACCTACTTCTATGTAGGTTTATGCTTGTGGGTTGTTGATTTGCAAAGCTGGTTTTGAAAGAAGGACATGTTTCATGTTGTTGAAACATTTTTGGTGTTTAGGTCACCATTCTGTTTTTTCATTCAAATGACTATCTTTTCCCCCTCAAGAATTACCATGATGGATTTAAGTATTTTGGTGGTATGGGGATTCAAACCCGTACTAACTGAATACCTAACTTCCCTGCCACACTGTCACCCAAAATACAGTGCAGGATGATGGTGAATGAGGGAGATTCAGTACTTAGCCAAAGTGTGTGGTAGCCACCACACTACTCCCCTTCAGTATAGTGGAGTGTAATACAATCAGACTGAGGTGCCACTGACAAGTAGACATATGTACTGGAGCAGCAGATGCCCCCCTCATCACTACCCTAAAAATACACACAACCTACAGTGTCATCACATTTGGCAGGTGTTGAGGTGACATACTATTAACACTATCAGCATGTCCCAGAGAGGGCACCACTCCTCATCTCTCATATCACATTAGGGTCACCATTTTAGGTATTTGGGTAGTAAGGGGATTTGAACATGTACTGACCACATACCTAACTTTTCCACCTCAGTGTCATCCAAAATACAGCTCCATACTTGCTCGGCCACAATATGAGTGATGGTGAATGAGGGAGATACAGTACTTAGCTGATGTATGCGGTATCCACCACAATGGGTAACATATTTTTTGTAAAATTTGGGATCATTTTACAGTTATATCCACACACATTAATAAGTTTTTTTCTTGAGTGTTCTTGATGAATTCATGTCTTAAATTGCATCATTGTTCCTTGAAAGTGGTTCTAGTTTTCCATTTCCAATTTTATGTCCTAAAAGTTCTGTTGTGTCATGAAGAAAGAAACTTTTTTCATTTTTACGTGAAAATTGTACTCTTTTAGACATTTTACAGTTTCTGTAGTGTTTTCGAGACATTCATCAAATGTTTTACCAAAGACACAAATGTGTCTATGTATATAATTACTTTTTCCCAAAGGATGTCATGAAAGATATCTACCATAGCTTTTTGAAAAACTGACGGACTTAAGCGAAGCCCTTGTGGCATGCTGTTGAATGTGTATCCTACTGCTTTTATGTTGATTCATGTAAATGGTTTGGATTCTTCATCTAGTGGTGGTTGAGGGTATTCTGAATTGAGATCTATGATGGAAAAGTATTTTTTACTTTGTAAATGAGGCCATATCATGTCTACTCTTGGTACTTGAGTTCTGTTTGTCTTGATTTTATTGTTGAGAGCTCTGTAATCTACAAGTGGTCTGTATGATCCATCTGGTTTTCTTTTCAAAAACATAGGTGATTTGTAAGTTAATGGGTGTCTTTTTAATACCCCTGCTTTTTATATGCTTTTATTCTACTCACTCAATTTGTTTGAAGAACACCAGATGACCAACTTCAGCGCTGCTTTCACATGTTGTGACACCCGCACACATACACTTATATCCATTTTTATCAGTTGTTTTTTCAATTTTTGTTTGTTTCTGTCTTGGAAAAAAAAGTGAGAAATTTTATTTTCCCTTTTGCCGTTATTTTCTTCTTCAAATTATAAAAGCGTATTTTTTAAAAACTCCTTTTTAACCTGACTTATTTCTAATTCTTTAATTTTCTTTAGTCATTCCATTCTTCCTTTATATGACACTTTATAGTTTCTTCAAACTACTAGTTTATTCTTTTAAATCGATATGAATGGCTTTTATTTTTACTAAAGATAAATTTTTTGTGGTTTTAGTTAATATATCAACATACTTTTTTATTCCATCAGTAACTTTTTGTTTTTGTCCAGGGTTAATATTTTTTGAAATGTAGATTTATGTTCCTTCAGAATTATTTATTTTGGGTTACCCAAATTTTTTGTTTATTAGGTTTTTAATTAACCATATATTTTAATGTCCTAATATATGATTTTTTCATAACCTTTTAATTGAATGTGTTGGGTCGAAAATTTTTAGAACTTCTTCATTTTTAATGATTAAACCTGTTCTATTAACAAACTTTTCATTTTTCAAAAATTTGGTGAAGGGTGGTGGTGTTTGTAGATAAATTGTATCGTAGGGCGGAATAATATAATCGTTTGTTGCTCATAAAATTGTTACTTATTCTTCGTTGTTGTTGTTTATTAAAGTATTCTTTGGTATTGAGATTGATGTGGTTTTCTCTTCACATGGTATTTGGAATTTGCTAGACAAAAAGTCTATTATGCCTTTGTATTTATCTATAAAATCATAGCCTATAATTACATTTTCTTTTAAATCTCCTAAGATATATGCTTTTATCAGAAATGAGTGTTCTTTAAATAAAATTGGAATAGTTGCAATTCCCTTTATTTTGAGTTGTATTTCATTTGCTGCATATAATAAATCATATGTTTAATCTAATGGAATATTTTTTGCAAATTTCTAATGTATGAGTGTTGATTCTGCACCACAATCTATTAGTCTTTAGGTATCTATTCCTAGTACATTACATGGAGCAATGACTATAATGTTTGGATTGTTTTGTAAATTCATACGTTTAACTGAATTCTCTGATAATTCAATTTTTTTAGGTGTTTGTTCACCTACTTTCCCTGCAACATCTCATTCAAGTGCTGAAACTGCACTTAGCAGTTTTTTGGAGTTGAATTTTATTGTGGGTAAGTAATTGCTGGTAATGTTTGTTGAGTTTGTACAACTTTTTGATTTTGAGTTGTAGGAGTTGTATTGGTAAATGGCATTTTATACATTAGAAGCATATTGTTATTATAATTTGGATATTGTCCACAGTTATTCCAGTTATTGTTTCTGAAATAACTTCGTTGAAATCTTATATTTTCTCAATAATTTGTATCCTGGAAATTTTGATTATGATAATTTTGAGAGGGAAGTAAAGCAGGATAATTATTTGAATTACAATCTTGATTGAAATTATCAAAATTATTTCAATTATCATCATTCCTTTTCTTTAAAATTTTGTTTGAATCTATTTTCATGGTAATTTAAATTGTTATTTTGCCTATTTTGTGATAATTTTAGTATTAGTAATTACTGCTACAAGTTTTTTTACTTCTTGAGCTAAACTAGTTTCTTCTGAAGTTCCTTCTTTTTCATTTTTTGTGATGTTTTCTTCTTTTGTTTGTGCATTATTTTGTTGTTTTGATGCTGATTTTAATTTTAGCATTTCTGAATTTGCTTCTTCTATTGCAAATTTGTAGGATTCTAGTTGTAATTTTAATTTTTCTGTTTCAATAGTGACTTGTGGATCTATTAGGGATCTTCTTTTATCTTTATAATATAGATTGTTATCGAAAGCTTTATGTAGATCTGTAATTGTTTTTGGTATTAGTTTTACAATATGTTCGCATTCTTTTTCTCTGGGAGATCTACAGATATGTTCTATTATCCTTTCTTCTATGATACATGGTTCTATCTCTTTTAAAATTTTAGAGACAAATATCACAAAATCTAAGAAATCATCGTCTCTTTTTAAAACTTGTTTGTGGAGAATTTCTTATGACTGTGGAACTGTTTTTTGAACTCTTCGTATAATTTTGGTTTTAATGATTCATACATTTTTATTGTAACATCATTTACTAATATTTCATTAAAAATTAATTATGCATTCCCAATAAATGTAATTTTGATTTTTATGAATTTTGTAGCATCATCTGACCAGCCAATCATTCTCGAATTAGGTCAAAATGTTTTTCTATTTTCTGAAGGTAAATTTGAAAATGTAAAAGGTCTGCTATTTTCATTAATATTATTATTATTATTATTATTATTATTATTATTATTATTATTATTATTATTATTATTATTATTATCATCATTATTATTTCATATGTTCATTGGGTTTACTATGGCCCACATGGTTTTGAGGGTGTGCAAAATTTTGAAGGTAACAAAATTTATTTTGTATAATGTGTGATCAAAATGTCAAGGTTTGCGCTGGTATTTTTCAAGCAAAAAGTAGCTCATATCATTGATGATATAAAGTAAATGCACCTCCATGTAAAAATGTAAAGTGTCTTTTTACATGGAAGCATGTGCTGTTTATATCGAGGTAGAGGTTACATTTTCTAAATGAAATGTTAAATCTGCCACAATGAGGAAGTTGATATTTTATTCCGTTTTTATAAATTTTAACAAAGACTCATCATTATGATAGAATTTTAATGTTTTGTTGCTTTCTGATCATTACTTATATAAAATATCTTCCTTAACAAGATTCAAAAGTGAGTTTAAATTACTTGGGAATTGCTCACTGCGCTCAATTTGGAAACTCCCTCACATGTAATCGCTTACTTTTAAACCTTGGTATGTAATTTACTATTTCATCAAATTATTATACTTTAATCAAAGACCCAAAAAATTTATCGTTATAAGACCAATGCAACTGTACTTAACTCCCTCCTCTTGTGGTGTCTAAAAATATTCCAGTTGCTCTGAATAAGTATAAGATTTGTAAAATGGTCCCTTCTTTATTAGTCATATTTATTGTACATACACCAATTTTGGTTAGAATCTTTCATATTTTTCTAGTGAACGACTATAATTAAATTACACTTTTCCTCTTCAAGCTCTTTTCTGGTTATTGTATTCTCATTTTACACATTAATGACATAAAAATGTTTCATTTGAAAACATCTTTTTTACGTTCTTAATTTTATGTTTTTAATGGGCTTCAATAGACATGTTAAATTTTCCGAGGAAATATTTCAAATTTTTATTTTTCTGTTTGTATTTTTTGTTTGCGAAGTTTGTATCGTCATTCCATTTGGGTGCCAACACTCTACATTGCCCTGCCCTTCAGACTATTTCGTTCATTTATTTTTTTTTACATGCCAAGGTCATGATTTTTTTTTCTTTTTTTCATTAACCTATGTCTATTTATATTGTGCGATGATTCAATTCAATCGTTTGTGTTTAGTTTTTTTTTTTTTTTTCATTGCGAGGTTCGTCATATCTTTTCGATAAAACTTCTCGAAATTCATTAAAAATATTAAAAATAATGAACGGTATTCTATTCCGGTGTAAGACACTCTCCGAAGCTAGATGAAAGTGAAGTACTTCCTTAGTTAACCTCTAGGTAGTCACAAAATTGAAATTACAGGTAAATGAATTCATTTCACATACTTCGTTATACTAATATATAAGGATCAAATCTTCAGCTTTTAAAATCCCATCTATATGATGAAACGGGTTTGGAAACACGCAAATTTTCAAAATTTTGTGATTAAAAATCTGCATTTCTATAATCATCAGAGGTTGTCCAGGGTTGCCCTTTGAATATTATGTTTATCTCATAGGTATATAACACCATACATGGAACAAGTGAAGTATTACCCAACTCTGTTAAGGAAACGTAAGAAAATCTGAAAATAATTTGAAAATTCATTTTTGCTTTTACATAATCTGTCCAGATTGGACAAAATCCATTTTTAAATTTTATTTCATACTGTCATAGACAGTAATCGCAGCAGAACACACGTACAGATTGGATTTTGGGTAAAAGTTCTTCAAGACCCGGAACTGTACCTGGATCAAAGTTCCAGATTGTAATAGAAAAAAAGAAAGAAAGCATATTTGTTCCTTATTAGTGTATATTGTCTGAAGCCCAAAAACATTAAAATTATGATAGACCTTATTATCAATATTACCCAAATCGGAAATTATATACTATCTTACTATAAATCAAAATAAAACTTTAACCTTGAATATAGAATGAAGATGATTCAGTTTTAGAGATACTTACTACATTTATTGGAATTTATTCCGCATAATTAGACAAATTGCTATAATGTGCGAATTATCATCTTCTAAAAACTTTTCAGTTTAGTGTAATGGATCCAGAAATAACAAATTTTTAAAAATCTAAGATTGGTAAAATACAGGACCCTAACTGAAGTTACAGAGTTACTTTCAACATAATTATCAGTCTTCAATCTTCATATCACATACTGTGTGGAACTATTATGAAAAAAGTATCACCATAGTATTCAAATTAAAAATCAGAATCATGAAAAACCTAATTTTTTCATTTTATCATCAGAATAAAATAATTGTCATAGGTGTGGAAAAAAAAAGAAATATTAATCTTGTTCCACATCATCATATATTGGACCTGTTAAATGAAGAAAAAATTATAATCAAAAGCCCTGTTTGAAAAATCCTTATTACCATAGGACGAAATATAACAAGGACGATGAATTTGTTCCAAATCAGTGAATAGTATATAAATCTTGGAAACTTGAAAACAATGTAAGAGTTCATTATAATTATTTATCAAACCGGAAATAATTAAGAAATATGTACATCTCTTAATGCACTTTTATAAACATGCATATATATATGGGCATGAATATAGAATTTGTCCTGGTACATGATTGAAAACTATCCAATTTGGTTACCACAAGGTATTGTAGAACAAGAAAACTATGAATGAAGTGCAAAAGAAAATCTAGAAAAACCTAAGTATATTACTAAAAATCAATCCCAAATTTCACACCTGGATCCTGGATGAAAATACCAGTGTTGTGGAGATTCTCATTACATTCAAATAATTTGTTCTACATAATTAGTCAGATAAGTATAATGTGAAACTTAGGATCTTCCATAATCTTCTCAGTCAGATGAAATATATCTGGAAATTACGGATTATAAAAAATGAAACTTCTCAAATCCAGTTCTGTGAAAGTTCTTACTATATTTTTAATTCTGGACTGAAAAACATCTGTATCCTAAATCCAATCTATATCTGTGTTCTACATTGTTTACAATCTATGATAGTATGGAACAAAGTTTATAAATAGATTTTGTCCGAACTGGACAGATTATCTTATGTTTTTTTAATGGAGTTTGGTAATACTTCATTTGTTTCACATATGGTGTTACATACTCATGAGATACACATAATATTGAAAAGGTAACCCATGACAACCTCTGATTATTCCAAAAATGCAAGTTTTTAATCCTATAAAATTTTGAAAATTTGTGTATTTCCATCTTCATTTCATCATATAGATGGGATTTTAAATGCTGAAGATATGGTCCTTATATTAGAATAACTAAGTATGTGAAGTGAATTCATCTACATTTACTTTCCATTTTATAATTACCTACAGGTTAACTAGTTTAATAGTAAATTTGGTATTTACTAATTTCAGAAAAACTTTGGGTGTTTGAGAAAATGACGGCAATAAATTCTCATTGAAGTTCATTTTTTATATAATTCATGATTCGAAAGGAAATGTTTACCCTGATATTTTGTGAGTAAAAATTAGCTCTCATCATTGATGAATTTAATCTCGATGTAAATGGATTTATCTCCATGTAAAAACATTAGGAAGTAGCGAAGTAATATATACCTTGTATGGAAACAGATTCATTTTTCATCGAGGTAGAGGTTACACTTTCTAAATGAAATGTTGAATCTGCCACAATTAATTTTAGTAAATATTGTTTTTATTTAGTCATTTAAGTATTTAGTATATATAAATATATATAAGTTGACATTTTAGTTTTGGAAATTAAAGAATATTTTAATAAATTTTATGTTTTACATCTGTTTTTTTTTTTTATAGGAGGTTGATATTTTAATCCATTGTTTATAATATTTGTGAAAAACTCATCATTATGATAGAATTATAATGTTTCGTTGCTTTCTGATCATTAATTATGTAAAATATCTTCCTCAACAAGGTTGAAAAGTGAGTTTACATGACTTTGGAATTGCTCACTCACTGCAGTTTTGCAAATTTTCCTCCTATGTAAATATTCATTTTTGAAACTTGGTGTGTAATATACCATTAAATTCCCATGTATGTTCATAATTGAATACAAGAAAGATCTGTTTTTAGCAAAGTAAATATTTATAATCTGTGACTTGAATTTTTGTTTTAGGGGAATTCGGAGCTGTATTAATTTGTAAGAAGAAAGGAGAAGAATTATCAAGATTAGTTGATAATGGTACGAGGCTCATGGTACATATTTTTGTCGGTGATACTTTCCCAAAATTTCCCTCCAACATAAATAAGTAAGTTTTGTTATTTTTTATTCTTTTTTACCAACTACATATTGAGGAGGTTATATGTTGAGTATCTCTATCTCGTGAACTAAGTGAATTTTGTTTGCTCAGAACAAGTGTCTTACTTTATAGAATTTAATGAAAGTCAGTTCAAAATGTTCCTGACCATTTGGAGAATGACTTAGGTTATTCATATTTGAAAATTAAAAAATTAGAAGAGTGTAATTGAAGAAACTGAAAATATAAAGATTTAAAAAATTATTGTCATAAATTTGGACATATCCAATCATTCAGATTAAAGCAGTTGTTTTTTTTTTAAATAAAATTTATTTTTTCTATTAGTAGAAACTAAGTTGATGGTTAAAAATCTTGAGAATTGTACATATAAAGATTCGTCATTTTAATTGTATGCCATGTAGAATACCTTACATCACTGAAAATATTCTGACAACAGAAGGTTTTTCTGGTTTCATCTGCAATGAGTATTACAACGTTTTTCTTGTCTTGTGATACTACTTTATAAGGACTGGCATATGGTTTCTCCAGCGAAAATCTTATTTTTTTGTGTGTAACAAATACATGTGATGTAGTGGCCAAGTGTTTTGAGACATAAATCTTAGGGTGGCCTTATCAAACTGCCTGTTTAAAAAAGCTACTTGCATTGGTTTATATACTTTGAACCATTATTTTGGGGCTAATTTCTTTCTAGTTTATGAAAAAGTCTGCTGGAAGGCGCAGCTCTTCACTGAACTCTTATTACGCTACAGAGTGTCCAATGTCTGATTCAAGAGCAGATTGAAGGCCTAAGTGGATGGTTGGTAATGCATCAACCCATCTCTTTGTATCATAAGCCATAATGGATGCTTTTAAAGCTCTATGCCATTGCTCAAATTTGTCATTAGCTTGATGATGGTAAGCTGTGGTGTGACATGAACACCAAGCTTTTGTGTTAACTCTTTGAAGAGTGAGCTTTCAAATTGGCGACCTTGGTTTGTAACTTTGACTTCACGTATGCTGTATTTAGCAATCCAGGTGTCATATAACCTGCAGCTACTGTTGGAACTGTCATCTTGTAATGAGGTATTGCTTCAGGTTAACAAGTTGCTCTGTCTGTTATCATCAGAAGGTATCTGTGTCCCTGCAAAGGGGGTAAGATAGGTTACACACAGTATCGAATACCATTTTACAATATGTTTTTGGCAGGAATGGCCTATTTTTGCCAGTACTGATGTCATATGTGAGTAAAACGTCTATGATGGGAATTTTTCTCTATCTTAATTTAAGGGAAGTATCATCATTTAATAACAACTCTTCCAATTCTGCATCTTTAATCTAATTGTTAGCTATTTTAGAATAAGGTAATTGAGCAGGGGCTGAGATAGCTTTGATCCCACTGAGAGCATCAGCAGGAGTGTTAAGTTCTCCACTTATATACTGAATGTCAGTAGTATAAATTGACCAATTTAGTCTAATTGTCATGCTCTTCTCCACAATGCTGATTCTGTTTTTTGTATGAAGGTATGTATTTAGGAGTTTATGATCCTTGTACAAAGTAAAACATTTACCCTCTACCTGTTGCCTGAAATGCTTCAATGAAGCAAAGATTGCCAGTAATTTTTTTTTTTTGTAGGCACTATAATTCTTTTCAGTTTTTGAGAACATTGAGAAGAAGAAAGCTAACAATAATTTTTGGTCATTTTTCAACTGGTAAGGTTGCACCAATCTCAAAGCCAGAAGCATCAGTTGTGAAGCATAATGGCTTACTTTCATCTAGATGAGCTAAGAAGGCTGAATTTGTCAGCAATTCTTCAATTTTATCAAAGGCTTTTTCAGCTTCTTCATTCCAATCAAGTGGAGTTCTGTCTCTTTTTTGTTGGTCCTTATTAATGCAAACAGCTTACTTTGTTCAGCTGCAGCATTTTTCATGCAGCTCTGGTAGAAACTCACCATCCTCAAGAAATGCTAGAGTTCACCAACATTTGAGAGTTTTGGGAAATTCAGGATTGGCTCAACTTTGCGGCTTAAAGAATTTGGCGCCCCTAGGCTAAAAGATTAGTTACCACCTGCAAATTTTAGAAATTTTATAAAACTTTACAGATTAAAATAAATCCCAAGTATATGTTACAAATATTTGTATTTTTTTATGAATTCTTATAATTATCACTATTCTAAAACATTTTTTTTCACACTTTTTGTTTCACCAACTTTTCAATAAGAGTATTGAAGTCCAAATTGACGGTTATGGCATTTTCTGTTGCAAGAAGTGAAAGGAACTTTAGTTTTTTATGAGAGAGGTTGGCGCGTAAGTAATTTTTATGTACTTCAGAATAGAAAATGACCATTCTGCGGAACAATTTGTAATGGGCATTGATAGAAAAATTCTTAACACTACATGTACATTTGGGAATATTAAATGTAATTCATTTTCCATGAATTCACAGAAATTTAAAATGTTGTACTCTTTAATATGAAGCTTCCGTAGGGAAGTTTTCATTGAGATCACCGCTATATAAATTTTGCAGATTTTCAGCTTTGGACAAAATTTCTTCCATTTTAAATCTTTTGACATTCAAAAAAAACTGAATTTATTTGCCACATAAGTATACATACTTCAGTTGCCATTTTTCCAATTAGCGCAAATGTAATCGAGTATAGGGAAATACACAGTATGTCGGAAAAGTTCCCGAACTTTTGAATTAAAAAGTTGAAAATTACGTCTAAAGAAATTTATTCCAGTTAACTTTCAACATAGTCCCCTTCCCTAGATATACACTCATTTGAGCGCTCCAAGAGTGATTTGAAGGCTCTGTGGTACTCCTCTGAAGTTATCTCTGTGAGACGCTTGGTGCAAGCCGCTTGAATGCTCGGTACATCTTCAAAAAATCATCCTTTCAAGGCCATTTTTAGCTTGGGAAATAGAAAAAAGTCGGATGGAGCCAGATCTGGCAAGTATGGGGCGTGATTGATGCGTGGGATCTGATTTTTGGCAAGATAACGCTTCACAATGTTTGAAGAATGGGCAGGCGCATTATCATCCAGCAAACTCCACGATCCTGGTTCCTTGTACTCAGGACTAATGCGATTAATCCGGCGCTTCAGACGTTTTAGTACCTCTACATAATACACAGCATTCACGGTGGTGTTTGGGGGTACAAATTCTTTGTGTATTAGGCCTTTGGAGTCGAAGTAAGCGATGAGCATCGTCTTTACCCGTGATTTTTGTTGGCGCACTTTTTGAGGCCTTGCACGGCCCAGACTGAGCCAAGCAGATGACTGGCGCTTCGTGGAAGGATCGTACTGAAAACACCAAGTCTCGTCTCCAGTCACAATTGAGGTTAAAAAGCCCGGAGTGGTGTCACAAGTTTCGATAAAATCTTGACAACATTCAATGCGAGTTTGTTTCTGCTCTGGTGTGAGAAAGTGCGGAACAAATTGAGAGCAGACCTTCCTACGGTTCATTTTTTCTTTTAGAATCAAAGCCACGCTATCCTTGCTTATATTTAGTTTGTCTGCCAACATTCTAAGAGACATGTGGCAATCCTGCTTCAGTAGCGTGCGCACACGAGCCTCGTTTTTGTCGGTAACAGCTGTTGATGGCCACCCACTCCTTTCGTCATCTTCTAACGACTCGCTACCCTCCTTAAACCGACTGAACCACGTGTAAACAGTTGTACGCGACACTACACCTTCACCATAAGCTAAATCAATCATTTTTCTCGTTTCCGTAAAAGTTTTTTTAAGTTTATAACAGAATTTAATTGCGGCACGATGTTCAAATTTCTCATTCATTGTAGAGCTTGCACCGAGATAATAAAAACACATTCACTCAAACACGTCTATCTCCACAACTAATGAACGAATATTGGTGAAAAAAATTCTCAGACACTCTAGAGGGACGTAGCAACATAATACCGGTGTCGGCCAAGAGCTGGCGCCACTCTTACAAACGCTACACAATAAGTTCGGGAACTTTTCCAACATACTGTGTATACATCAACACGTAATTTGTCTTTTTCATTTGTCAGTTGTATGTCATTCTCTCACATTTTGCCTGGCAAAAGTCACTTAGCAATTTGTCGCTTTTTATCAAATTGATACTCCTCTGTGATAAATTTTTTGGCTTTATGAATAAATTTTTCAAATATTTCTTCATTTCTCAATTCAGTGACAAAATTTCTTAATGACAGGTAAAGATTAACAGCTATTTATAAATTGGTTGTATTTGACTGTAAATTCGAACTTGTTTTATCAAACCTTTCCAGTACCATATGTTTCCGTACATTCTCCTTTGTTCATCGTACACACGCAGCCGCTAACAATCCAGTTTTCATCGATTTTCCTTCATAAGTAAGTTTTCCGAACTGATAAAATAATAAAACAAACCCTATTACCGTAGAACTTTCTTAGGTTTATGAAGAATGAACGTATAAAAATTCATCAACATCGGTTGCGTAGATTCTGAGATTATCCCTTAACATACATTTTTTCAAATTTTCCTCTTTATATATTAGTATGGATGAAGGAAAATAAATTTGCATCAATGAGGTACAATTTACAAGTTTTCAATTTATGTGAAATTAAATGTTCCGTATGTTTAACGCGGAGCTAAGTTTAATCAATAAAATAAATTGAAAAATAGAAAATTTTTAGAATAATAATTGTTAGATAGTGAAACCAGATTTTAGAACCTTTAATTTTCAACTAGGTTTTCTTTAGAAAATCTACTTCTTACGCTTGGTGTTGTATTAGCCCCCAAGGTTGGTTGTCGGTACGTTTTTCGTTGCATAACCTCAGGAAAATTTTGGCACCAATAACTCAAATTCATATACATCAGTCAATTTCTTGTTCCCACGATACAAGTCGCAATTATTGTCCGATAATCATGAAATTTGCTACGAACCTTTATACTAAGCCAAGGACCAGACCTATTGATTTTGATGTGGATCGGCTGGACGGCACTTCCGGTACCACCATTTTTGTTTTATTTTAGCTATAAAATGCTCAATTTTGCACCAGCAACCACGAAATTTTGAGTAAATATTCATTATAATTTATTGTAACATGCTACCAATTTTGGTGTGGATCGACCAACGATTCTTCCAGTAAAGCTTTTTTTTTTTTTCCTAATTTTGATGAACTTCTGTTTTTAAAAAAATTAACCATACGTCTCTGTTTTCTTTGTTTTATTTCGTAACTTTATTATATTTCTTTGGTTTTATGTGAAATTATATGATTATTTACCATACTTTATTATCTTAATTAATTTTTCATTTCAAGAAATAATGCTTTTAAATTTTATATTATCGAATATTTTGTCAGCAGCTAACAAATTTCGTACAATCATAATATACCATTAACGCATATAAACTTACAGACAATTAATGTGACCATAAAAATTCATAATTATTCTTTTTCTTGAAAACCTACTTTTTCTAACAAGGCTTGCTGCGCTAGAGTGTTTTAATTTTTTTTGTGATGATGGTCATTTTTCTTGAATAGTGTTAGACGCATAAAAATGCTCTCATGAAAGAAAAAAATTATTTGGTTTTGGCTGGGGGATTCGGAGAAAATGACAATAGGGATCAGGCTGAAATTTTCACGATAGACTTTTATTATGTTGGTGCATGTTTTGTAGAAGTTTGGTGCCTATTAACTCAGAAGTTTTCAAGAAAACTAGAGAAGAAAATTTTCTGGAAAAAATTCTGCGTTCATGGTTTTGAAAAATCTACCAGGAAGGGCTGAAATTTTTTGAAAGATAGCTATTGTGGGTGTGCGTATCGATGTATACACAGCACCACACAAATACCAATGAAGAGGGATGCGTGTGAGCCGAGCTCAGTATACAATTTAGCTACGTAAAAGAAATACATAGCTGTGAGCGCAAAGAGGTAGTTTGTGGATATAATCCACTGACCCGCTAGGTGGTTGATGAGTGTGTAGTACATACTCGTTTGTCATCGACCACCCGTCGCCACAGCTATTATATGTGAACAGGTCTGAAAGAAGTTTGCTACTCATCGGTTTAGTAGCTCCCGAGAAAACTGGAAACAAATAATCTCCGGAAAAGTGGTTTTTAGGAATAAAACATCGATAGATCGATATTTTTGTTAAAGATATGGATAAGTATCGATAGTTTTTTGTAATTTCTTAATCTGAAACTAACAATGAAATATCGATATATCGATATGAATATAGATAACTATTGATATTATTTTCCAATTTTTTCAAGTAAGGCCTCTCCATCTCCATCTCTTTGTCCATTTACAAAATGGGTTTTCTAGCGAAGCATGGCTGTTTTTTTTTTCTAATTTACATGAACTTTTCTTTTTACAAAAATTAACCACATGTTCATATTTTTTGTTTTTTATTTCATAACTTTATTATATTTCTTTTGTTTTATTTGAAATTGTATGATTATTTACCATACTTTATCATCTTAATTAATTTTTTATTTCAGGAAATAATGCTTATAAGTTTCATATTGTCTAATATTTTGTCAGCACCTAATAAATTTTGTAGAATCATAATATACCATTAACGCACATAAACTTACAGACAATTAATGTGACCATTAAAATTCATAATTATTTTTATAGAAAACCTAAATTTTCTAGGAAAACTTGCTGCACTAGAGTTTTTTTTCTTTATTTAATATTTTTACCAACTGCGTCAGAAAGAGGTATTCTGTTTGACCCATTTTCTGGCAATCTAATGAAAATTTGTGCCACTCTGCAGCATTCAATATTTATCTTAAAAATACGAATGATAGTTCAAAAAATTGGTATTTTTACGGTAATACTGGCCAAAGAAATCCGAAATATTCCCCATAGATGACCCAAAAATTAGATTCAAAATTTGGGAATTTTTTTCACCAAGGAAGTAAGATGACCAATCACAAGTCCCAATTCCAAAAAGAACGGAATAACGCATTCTGATTATATCACCTAAAAGTGTCTGGGATACAGTATTTCTTGTGGTTACCTATATAAATATTTCAGACAACACCATTCTCTAAGTATTATGTTAGCATTCCTTAGTTATGCACATGTATAAACTTCCACCAGCAAAATTACTATTTGACATATCACCAAGTATATTTTTTGAGGCGTTGAGTCCGAATTTGGTGTTCATTTTTTCACCTGACCCATTTTTCAACCCCTTGTGAACCCTAAAAGGATGTCAGTTTTAAGTTTCTAAACTTTATTGTGTGATACATCACAAAATTTGTTTTTTAAGACATTGAGTCCGAATTTGGTGTTCATTTTTCCATTTGCCATTATTCAACCCCTAGTGGGCCCCAAAAGGGAGTCAATTTTGAGTTTTCACATTTTATTGTGTGATACATCACCAATTATGTTTTTTGAGGGGCTAAGTCCGAATTTGGTGTTCATTTTTGCATT
Source organism: Ericerus pela (assembly GCA_011428145.1). Lineage (NCBI taxonomy): Eukaryota > Metazoa > Arthropoda > Insecta > Hemiptera > Coccidae > Ericerus > Ericerus pela. Next base: position 58,487 of record WOFM01000260.1, read on the forward strand.
CATCCTATACTTTAACTGCCAGTGGGCCCCAAAAGGGGCTCAATTTTGAGTTTCTACATTTTATTGTGTGATATATCATAATATATGTTTTTTGATTTGCCTTTTTGTTAAATAATTATTACTATTACTATTAATATAATCCAATATAGTAGATTTAACAGTATTTAAAATCAATGTTAAACTTTGAATTTGTTTTCCTTGCGTCTGATTGGAATCTGGTTATTGACCAATAAATAAATTTGAATTCCTGTAATTGAAAAAAGAACAATAGACTAAAAATTAAATTCAATTTTATCCAAATATTTCAATATTAACCATTATTTGTCACTTCTGGAATAAATTCTTTTTATTGTGAAAAATTGCTAGAAACTTCCATTTTGCACTTTATAAAAAATTATTCAAATAATTAAATTTTTGGAAAAAAAAATGAAACCGTCTGCGTGTAGGGCCATAAAACATAATAAAACTAAAATGTTGAAAACAAGTTTTCCAGATTTTATCATAGTAATTTTTTTACAAAGTGGAATTACAACTAACACAGTTGCCAGTAGAAATACCTTTTGATATTAATATGAAAATCAATACTGTTTGATTTTCACTAACTAAATTGTGCAGTAAATGATATTTAGATAAATGTTGATTCTATAAGTACCTATCATTAAGCCTAATATGAAATTGATTAAAATCAAATGGAATGTGGAGAGTTTTCGACTGCACATCTAATAAATTTAAACATTCTTAACCAAAAAAAAACTCCTAATATTTTGAATAGATGTAATAATGTTATTTGTTTCAAGGTTGTCAAATCCATGTTGAATTTACAAAAAATTGCATTAGGGAATATTTAATATAAAGGGATCTACATTGCCTCATTCAAAAATCTGGCAGTATTTTTTTATAACATATGACTTGGAAGGCATTTCTGACAGCGACTGCATTAGTTCTAATTCCACTTTGTTAAAAAATTACTATTATAAAATATGAAAAACTTGTTTTCAACATTTTAGTTCTATTATGTTTTATGTCCCTACACACAGATGGTTTCTTTTTTTTTTTTTTAATTTATTTATTTTTGTTTGCCCTTTTTTGGGGGGGATAGCTGTGTCGTCCCTCAATCATCCCTTAATTACGCCACTGAAAATTAGTGTTGTCTCCGAAACGGTTGAGTTTTAAATTAATTATTCCTTTTTTATGCTATTCGTGTTTCAAATGTTATGCGCATGCAACGAGCTGGTTATCGATTCGATCTAAATACTATATTTTTTTCATGTTTGTTTACTCATAACTTCTCAACCTGGGCACCGATTTTGATGAACATTTTTTTTAATAATATAGGAGGATCCCATGGTGTTCCGGTTAAATTATTTTCAGAATCGATGACGTAGTTTATAAGTTACTTTAAAATAAAAATTACGGTAGTCAGTTTTGAAATAATATTGCTGCTAACTCTGGAGACTAAAAATCATTGAAAAAAATGTTTTCATCAAAAAATCTAACTACTTTCAAAAAACAAAAAACGAATAAAAATTATTTGAAAAGAAAAAAAAAGTTCTTTTAAAATTTCTCCAGTAAAATCTACTGGAATTAAAATGAAATGAAAAAAGCACTATGTTAAGTTGATAATTTTTTTCAAAAAACAAAACCGACTTCAAAATCAAGAAAAAATGCGCTCAAAAGAGAAAAAAATCCTTTTAGAATTTCTCCAGCAAGATGTACTGAAGTTGGCGCTAACTAAAAAGTTTTGTTTTAAAATTTGATAGGATTGTAGTATAAAGCCTACATGGTTAGAAGAAAAAAACCGACCGACTTCAATAATTTCAGTCCCTATACCTACATCTTTTGCTGGAGAAATTTTAAAAGGATTATTTGTCTGTTTTTAGTGCATTTTTTATTGTGTTGTTGAAGTTGTTTCTATTTTTTGAATACCATGTACTTGAATAATCACTTGCATATCAAAGTAGTTGAAAAATTTTTTTTCATATTTTACTCAGCCATCTTTGACGTAGAAATTGATGACCTTGAATGTATTATTATTGCTCACATTTTTGCCGAAAAAGTAATGTTTTTTGTATTATCTACCCAGTTTTAATTAAATAATTTTCCAGTTTATTCGTTTTAGAACTCCAAGTGTATTATTTTGATTAATTTTTAATTTTTTTCTTATTTTAATTTATTAACTTGCCCAACTTTGTTCGATTTATGTTCATTGTTGGATTTTTATCGCTACATTAAGTATTCCTGCACAACGTGCATCTTCTACATCTTGGCGGAAGTTCATTCTTTAAATTGTAGTTTGTAATATCGTGTACAAATTTTTTGTATCGCATTAGATAATTTATATTAGTTGCGATTTACCCATGTTAATTAGCCGAAAGTTACCGTCGCTTCCAAGAAAAAGTTGTTCGCCTCAAACAAGGCCCTATTTTTCAATTTTGAAGGTTATTGTAGGAAGTTGTAACAATACCTTCAATGAAATTACTATATCGGTACCGAGTAGGTATATTTATTCATTTTTATATGTATTCATGAAATCGTATTTAGCAACAAATATTGGATGCATATTTTCTCTCTTTTTATTATTTTTTATTATTTTTAAATTTTTTTTTAAACTTTTTTATTCTACTTACTCAGTTTATTGAAGTACACCAAATGACCAACTTCAGTGCTTTCAAGTGTTGTGACACGCCCACACTTACACTTACATCCGTTTTTATCAGTTGTTTTTTCAATTTTTGTTTGTTTCTGTATCGAAAAAAAAGTTGGAAATTTTATTTTCTCTTTTGCCGTTATTTTCTTCTTCAAATTATAAAAGCGTATTTTTTAAAAACTAGTTTTTAACCTAACTTATTAGTATTAGTCCTATTTTTAAAAAAGGTTGTAATATAGTCTTATGCAAAATGTATTGAACCTCTTTAAATTTTGCCGATGCCTGTATGTTTGTTCTTACAGCCATTCATTCGTATTTATGTACTGTGACGGTGTGATGTGTTCACCATATATACTTAAAGATTAGTAAATAATAAATATTATATATTTATAAATTTATTATTCTCATCTCATTTTCAAAAACTGACTGTTAATTTCCGCAGACGTGTCAAGAATTTGATTATCACTTTTTTTTCTTCGATTGCGAAATATTATTCATATTTCTTGCACAACTGCGTTTTGGTCATTCACATTTCGATACTTCGACTGATGAGCTATATCGCAGTTTTGTATGCTTTTATTAGCCGTCTCTTCCTTCTCGAATAAAATATAATTAAATGTACGTATGCCAAAAAAGTGTGCTAAAAATTCTTTCCACTCTCCGATTACGATATATGGATGATGATGTATACTTCAATGAGTGTTTTCATTATTGATTATTTTAAGAAAAATTTCAGAATTTCGGAAAAAGTACGAAAAAAAGTTTTGTTGAAATTTATTTTAAATTTTTACAATTGGGATGTCCCGGGTGAAGCGTTAGTACTTATCAAGTACTTCTGAAAGGGTGTTCATGCAGATTGTTTTCATCCTTTTACATGCTATTTCTCATAAAACAAAGTATCCATATCTTCCTTCTGGAGTTACGTTTTATACAACTGTCAATTCTTTGACTTACTAGTGATAATAATAAAACAAAATCATATTTCACTTCTCAAATTAAATATTTCTTTTCAAAAATGCCTTTTTTGTACTTAAAAACATTTATGAAACATACATGATCACTGTGGGGACTCTACGGTATGAGGTTAGGGGCTCGGACCCCTCGACGACAGTCGCCGCCCCAAAGGGCAGGCTAACTTATCGTCCTTGTGACGTTAAACAAAACACACAATTACGTTCGATCGTAATTACCGGCAAACACACGCAGGTAATGTACGAGTACGAATCGTGACGTCATCCATCAATCAATGTCACGACTCGTACACGAACTGGCCAGCCGTTACCTACGATAGTAGGGGATGATGCGACCTGGCCACCCTTATCAACGTACGTATTATATTACGTACGTGTGTCTGTGTGTGTGCGCCAGAACCCGTATAAAAACTCTCAGAACCGGCTCTAAAATCGCCAGTGTTCGGTTTGGTTCTGGCTTACACATACGCTTGTATGCAGTAGTTGAACACGCTTAAATTCTGTTGAATTTCCTTCTGGTGAGAATATCTCTCACGACAAGGTATTCCACAGTGGTGACCTCGACGTGATTTTTGGCTACGTCGTGAGGTGTTTTAGGCGCTTAGGCGCTATTTCAAAAAGTGGCGCGGTGCGCTGGCGAGATACTCGCTTGCTTGGCAAATTAAAAAATATTTTTTTGCAGACTAAGACACCTTCTAGGTCGTCGAAGTAGAGTCTGCTGAAGTGGGAATTTATACCCCTCTCCTTAAAATATATAAACAAGGAGAAACCAGACAGTAGACCTGGAGGAAGAAGGTTGGACTCATCCCCCAACTCCCCCGACTTCAACTCGACACTCTACAGATTTAGCAAATATAGAAGAAGGCCCTCAACACCCAGAAATAGCACGACTGGGAACTGCAATAAATAAAGAAGAACTAGCAGTCAAAACGTTGAGACTCTCACGACAAGGTATTCCACAATCACCTTTTCAAAACTTATAATTTCTGCCACCAGAACAAAAGTCTTTTGTACTGGACTTCCCAGTTGAGGCTTGTGTTGCTGCGTTAAACGAGAAAACTAATGGCACTTATTGAATTTAGTAGATCTAAAATAGTCTATACATATAACTTTAGTATTAGAATTTACATTATCTAAAATTAAAATCCTGTAAAAATATTGTATTTATTTTCAGCTAATATTTTTGTCGATCAAACCAACAATTTAAATAAAGTGTGTTGGAAGATTAATAATATGAACATTTTTGATTACTTCTAAAATCTGTAAGGTGAGTCCCTATGGACACAGGAGCCACTCGACCCTTTTTTATTACTTCTGAAATAAATTGCCTGATTTCAGGTAGAATCTTCGTAGTTTCGCTCTAAAAGACCCAATTCCTTGACATTTAAAAAAATAAAACTATAAAAATCTTACCTTTTTTTAGCTTCTCAATGTAATTTCTTAAATTTCTTATTATTGTATCATATTTTCGAAGTAGGTAAGTTTGAACTGTAGTATAGAATATTTCTTTTAGTTTCCGCTAAAAGTTTATTTCTTTGAATGTATAATTATGTGTTTATAGTTTTGTATTAATTGATCGCTGCTATTACACATTTTTAAGAACATTAAAAATTTAACTGCCGTTTTTTTTAACTCTACTGTAAATATCTCATTAGAAAAAAAAAAGAGTGTGCGCCGGGACTTAGTTTTGAAGTGAAACTTCCAAGAGTGATAATAGGATGAAATGATTTTTTTTTTCTAACCTAAGAGAGTGTGGGTTGTGCTTGTATGATTATATATTTTTAATTTTGTTAATGGTGGTTTTCCTCCAAAACACCTTTTTTTAAAGGGGGCTTTGCCTCTCAAACCCCCATTTTTATTTATTTTCTCAAAACACGTCACCTACCTACTATACAAAATAATATTTTACCCTTTTTTGGAGGTGACAGAAAATTTAAATCACCCCAAATGTGAAAAAGTTTTAGTATGGAGGCACCTTTTATGTTTCCTCATATTTTTGTTCCGCACAAAATGTGTTGCTACAAACTCAAAGCGCAGATTCCTGGAGGCACCCTAAATGATCATGCAACTTTCCTCTCATGTTGTTGCTGTGCGTGTGTGTGCATAGGTTGTTTGTGTGTGTCTGTGTGTCAGTGTGTGCGTGTCCATTTCTGTTTCATGTGAAACAAAAACGTTTCACTTCAAAAAAATCATATCACTAACACTGTTATCCTTTGACGTGCATTAATCACGTGTATATAAATACCTAAATGATTGTATACCGAATAATCTGTTTATTTTCTCTCATACGATCACTTAACGCTTGATATTAAGCTCCATAATTTGAGTGATTTATCACTTACTAGCATACATAACTCCTCCTTTTGGCGGGTATAAACCAAAAATTGTTAGATATTCATTAGATAAATGAAAAAATTTTCACCAGAACAGGCCAACAACTAAAACTTTTAACAAAAACTTCAAAGAAAAACTAGAAGCCAACTTTCATCAGAACCTCTCATTTTTGAAACTTTCAGTGCAGAGTTTCTAATTTGTTTACAGAACCCCATTTTTCAAGTTTTCACTTCTTAGAACTGACTGTAAGACCCTAAAGAACAACTGATAACTAACATTGAAAAGAACAGGTCCAATAAACTGCAACTTTTGAACTCAATTCCAGTTCTCAAAATAAAGGTTTATTAAATCTCTCAGTTGTTGAAGCATTCCCATGGATGAATTGAAACTGAAATAAATCCCTGAGACAGAATCGAGGACTGACTTTCAAACAGAACAGATGCAGAACTGAAACTTTTGTTGAAAACTTTATAACTTATAAAAGATTTCAGTTGTTCATACTTTCCGATTGAAAAATTAAAACTGAAATAAATCCCTTGGAATTGGGAACCAACTTTCAAACTGAACTAGTCAAGAACCAAAACTTTTGTTGAAAAATGTTCAACTCATTAAACCTCTCAGTTTTTCAAGATTTTCCATTGAAGAATTGACACTGAAGTAATTTCTTTTGACAGGATTGAGAACTAACTCAACAGAACAGGTTCAAAACTGAAACCTTTGTTCATAACTTTTTAACTCATTAAAGTTCTCAGTTGTTAAAACTTTCGTATTAATGAACTGACACTGACATAAATTCCATATAACTGAAAACTAACTTTCAAACAGAACAGGTTCAGAACAAAAACTTTTGTTGCAAAATTTGTAACTTATTAAAATTCCCAGTTGCTCATGTTTTCCCATCTTAGAATTGACACTGAACTAAAACCATCAAGTTGAACTGAGAACTTCTTTAAAAGAATAGGTTCCAAATTTTTAACTTTCAAACTGAATTACAGCTCTCAGAATAAAGATTTTGAAATAAAACTTCAATTCTTTAGATTGTATAGAAGATTTATAATGAGTTGCTTTTTAATTTCAGTTATAGCCTTTATATGTTGACATGATAATATTAAAGCTTATTTGTCTCTACTGCGAGGGACATGGACAACTAAATACAATAATTGTAGGTTGTCCCACTGTGCAGCCTTGTACGCCTCTGCCGTGCAACTATGTACCCCACCACAAACGTCCATCAAGTTGCGTGAAATTAGCAAAACTTAAAGTCAAATTTTACCTCGAAAAAGGAATTTTTAATTTTTTGTTTTTTGTTTTTTGTTTTTTTACAAATCATCTAGGGCTTAGAACACACCATCATTCATAATATGGAAAAAATTGATCGGCTAATTATGTCGTGAAACGGTCACAAAAAGCAGCTCCACTCATTTATAATATTGATGTTCTTCACCAGATCGATGCAATATTGTTTTTCGATATATCGTTATTGAATAAAATACATATTTCGGGAATTTTTTGGGCAACTTTCTGAAATTTTGTTTTTGTATTATGCCAGAAACCTTTCCGGAGTTAACTCAACAACTTCCAAAAGTTTCATGGCCATCGGATTAATGGTATAGTAATGCATAAAAGACAAACAGACATACATTCTCTTTTATATATATAAATAGATTATACATACACACGAGTATGTATTTAAAAAAATATTTTTTCTTTGTGACATGTGTACCTAATTTTATTTTAAGAAAACATTTTTTTTTTTTTGGTGGACTGGGAAAAGTTTCTTTTTTTAGGCATGGTTGTAACAAAAACAAATTTTAAATCTGTGGATAAGCTGAGTTTAATTCAAAACAAGTATGGTGAAACCAGAGTTGTAGGAAATAAATTCGGGCTCGAGGGAAAAAGATTTATGGGGCCTCCAAAAAATGTAAATTCGACATCTTTTTATCGAAAATTTACTGCAAAATTGAAAATTGCATACAGGTCCATTTTGTTTTTTGTTTTTTTGTTCCATTTTGTTTTTTGCTTTTTTGTTATTTTCTCAAGCTCGGAGGAAATTCTCCTCTTTCCTCTCGACTGGCGTGAGTAAAATAATGTTGAACCAAGCTCATCGACCGTTGAAATAGTCGATATAGCCGGGTCTAAATGGCCAAAAATCAAAGAAAAGTGAAGAAAATTTTCATATTTCTTCAATCTAAATTTTATTTCTCTTCTTATAGCTTATACGTTTATTTTATTTTTGAAGTGAAACTGAAATTGTATGATAATTTTAGCTTTAAAACGTAAGTAAAATCATTACGAGGAGTAACACAATTATAATTGGCAGAAAATCTACAGTTTACAATTTATTTACGTTACTTAGTATTGTTGTTCACGTTTGATAAATATGTTTCTTACGTTTTTGATGCTCTTTTTTATGTACCTCCCTATTTGTAGGTGATTAGAATAGCTAAAATATGGACATTACAAAAATGTCGTGTTTATGAGTATCCCGCGTTTTGTTACTGCGTATAATGTTGCTCCTATTCATTTATAGTATACGTTACTTTGAGATAAACATTAATATATTTGAAAATAACTTATTTAACAATAACGACAGATTTATTATAATAAACTACTTTAAAACCCCATTATCATTAAAAAGAAATATAGTATGATAGGTACTCGTACAGAAGAGAAACCAAAAACGAATTCTCGAGTAATTGTCTTACTTTCGTGAAAACATTAGGAAAATTAAAAAGAAAAATATTTACAAAAATATTTTCAGTAATAGTCACCTCCTTCTTATCAGTTCTTTCCACGTATATTAGGGCAAAGCTTCTTGTAAATTTGGTTTAATATTCTCTACAAACTGACCTTCTAATTTCGTCTGAAAAATTTGTATGTAAGAGTAGTCCTTCATCATCGAAAGTACTTTGCTTACAATAATTACCTAAATAATTTTAAATTTGTCGCTTAAGCTTCGGAGAAATTTCTTCAGCTAAATATTTTTGTGTTACTTTCATTAGGTACGTAAATATTGATTGTGTTCAGTTCATTTTTTAAATAATAGATTGGAATCTTGAAAAAATTTTTAAAAAATCTCGAGAAAAATTGGTTGTTTATTCCTCGTATAGCATGGCATAGAATGCAGAACTTGATTAATTTTGTCGAATTCATTTGGCGAATACAATTTTTTCCTCGATCTTTTGTCGAAGAGTATGAAAATTCTAGCAATCAAATTACTAGAAATTTACTGCAAATTAGCATAGGTTGCCGCTGATTTTTCAAGAATCTATCGAATTTAGTAGTAAAGAAAAAAGTCATCAAATTTGTCTAATCTATTTGTTTTTTAAGTACTGATGTTAGGCTCAATAACAAAATTTGCTTATTGAACGAAATAACTTCACACAATACGAATACATTCTATTTGAAGACAAATTACTACAATGCAAAATTCGCATTCTGGACTTTAAGAAAAGTGTCAGAATGCACTTTGAAACTGAAGAATACTGTAACAAATTCTATGCATTTTTTAAACACCATTATTCGTAGGTATTCGTATTGTGGAATTTCATTAAAAAGTTCGAAGTGTTGGATGTTTCAGCTGTTTTTAGCTCAAATTGTAAAGAATTCATTCAGCTTTAATATCGATTATTACCACTTTTGATGAATATTAAATAGTACCTGTAGAATAAAGACCAATGAAAAATTCCCGAATTTCTAAAAGGCTGCTTCTCAAAACTTTTAGATGTATAGCTAGTTCATTCTGCGCTCAAATTGAAGAAAATTTAAGGTAATTTAAAAAGTAATGGAATAATTTTATGATTTTATGAGTATAAAACGCTCGTACTTCCACTATTAAACTCACATAACTTATTAAATGAAGGTGTGGAACTACTTGCTCATACAAAAGCTATTTAAAAATTGAGAATTCTCTCCAAACCAAGTAGGAAATTGAACTAACCTGTGAATCACAAATTTTTGAATATTTTAAAATTTTTACATTTTCCTACCAGAGCTGTTCAAATATCTCTTGAAATTTTTCAGGATAATACAGAAAATAACCTGCCGAATTTTCTTCCTTGGGGTTATTTAAACATAGAAACTTGTAGTTATAAATAGTTTTTTTTTCCTATTTTCAAAATCGAAACTGTGGATACCTGCTTGTAGATTTTTTTTATTATATAAAATTAAAAACATTCTGTGTTACAAAATTATAGATGAAAAAAACTTGATAAGGATATTGAGACCATACCGAATTTTGAAAAGCCCTAATAGAAATTGATTTGAGTCAGGGCCGGATTTAGGGGGGTGCAAAGGATACAAATGTACCGGGCTGCACATTTTATTGTGAGGGACATCTTTATCTTTTGTAGTGAAACTTCTTTAGGGAGGGTAAACACGATCGACGTGAAACGGAAATGGGCGCGCACACTGACACACACACTCACAAATAACCTACGCACACACATGCACAGCAACAACATGAGAGGAATCACTTAGGGTGCCTCCAGGAATCTGGATTTGTTTAGCGCGCTTCGAGTTTGTGGCAACACATTTTGTGCGGCGCAAAAATATGAGGAAACATAAAAGGTGCCTCCTTACTAAAACTGCTTCGTATTTGGGGCAATTTAAATTTTCCGTAATCTCTAGAAAATGGTATAATATTATTTTGTATTTTAGGTAGGTGACATTTTTGACAAAAATAATAATAAAAGATGGTTTGGAGGGCGAAGCCTCCAATTAAAAAAATAAATAAAAAAGTTAAAAAATAAAAGAAAAAAAAGGGACAAAAAATGACAAAAAATTAAAAAGCACAAAAGGTGCTTCCTCATTAAAACTTTTTCACATTTGGGGTGATTTAAATTTTCTGTCACTTCCAAAAAGGGTATATTATTTTGTATAGTAGGTAGTTGACGTGTTTTGAGAAAATAAATAAAAAGGGGTGTTTAGGAAGCGAAGCCCCCCATTAAAAAATTTAAATCATACAAGCACAACCCACACTTTCTTAGGTTAAAAAAAAAACATATTTCATCCAATTATCACTCTTGGAAGTTTCACTTCAAAACTGTGTCCCGGCACACACTCATTTTTTTTTTTTTTTGTTTAAACTGCATATTTAATTAAAATTACAAATTTTTAAAGTAGTAAAAACTCCTGATAAAAATCCATAAAAAATTTTTAGGGGATGGGGTGAGTTGCTAAAATTAGAAAAATGAGGGGGCCAAAAATTTTACTGTGCCAGGGCACATGAGCTGTAAATCCGGCCCTGATTTGAGTTGAAAAATAGGAATTTAGTTAAATATTTTGAATCTTTCATTTGTTTCTTGTTCATAAATTTTACTGCTTACATTTGAGAATAATTTTGTTTTTACTTAAATATTCTGAGGTTGAAATATTTTTGGGACTGCTTCTGGTGGTCATCATTTATGAAAACTTCATAAATTGCTGTGTACTAGTAATAGAAGTTCAAATAAAATAGAAGAGAACAATCGACAATCAATATTTTTTGGATTTAGAAAATTTGATGTTAATAATTTGCATATTTCTCATAAATTCTGAAGTACACTTTTTTCAAAAGTCAATTGAGTGGTATTGGGAAATGACCTGTATGTTTGGCTTAATCAAAATGTTAGAAAATTCATTACACTTTATATAAAGTTTTAATATAAACATTATTGTTTGTTTTGAATATAGAACAGAATTTCATATATGATTAAGCTGAAATTTTGGACCAGTTTTGACATACGTTTGCTGAATTTTCTATGAAAATTTGGCTGAATTTGTACAAAGTTAGATTGAGCTTATATTTTGGTGAAACATCGATATATTTTAACTCAATATTCTGTAAAACTTTGACTGAAATTGTACATTTGTTTCTCAAGGTATTGTTGAAATTCTATTTGGTCATGTAATTGAAGTAATAGGTATTTTAATTATTACATTATTCAAAATGCTAATTTCATACTTGAACAGAATTTTAGTGATATTTTGAAAACCAAAGGTACTATTTCAGCCAAAGTATCACAGAAAATTCAGCTAACACATTTTGATATTTTATGAAAATTTCATCTCAATTGAATGTTCAGTTTTTGAGATATTGCTTTAATTCTGTGATTAAAATAATACACAAATAAAATTATTGAACAAAATTTCATGGATACCTCAAGAACCAAATATAGAATTGCTGTCAAAATTTCATAGAATATTCAGATGACTTATCCTGATATTTCACCAGAACTTTAGCTCAATCGTACGAGAAATTCTGTTATAATTAAATTAAAAATATAATGTTTACATTCAAGCTTCATAATTATAAACTGTTATATAATAATACCTTAAATTTCTGCCAGTAGATAGCGTATTCCCAGATTTCACTTCCCAATTGTACGAGATATTTCTCTCATTCAAATGACAGGTAACAGGAAATCAGCAATTATTGAAATCTTCTGTCCATTTCATATTTTCAAATTTCACTCCTCATGAACTATCCATTTCCCTTTTATATAAAATGAAAACAATATCTTTTCTTCACAATTTTATTATACTGAATATAGGATTATTTCTTATTCTCATTAAAAAAAATATATTTTCTGTGGCTTCAATAATCACTAAACCTGAATAATGGGAAAAAATTTATTTGTTAAGCAGCAAATTCTACTGTACCCTGTGTATATATTGAGGCATCCAAAATGAATCGGCTCATAAAGTCAACCTTCATATATGGTGATGTGTGAATGTTAATGACGTCACAATCTCTTAAAACTAAGACATCATGTATTCAAAACACTGATTCAAATGGTCTTGATATTTGATTTCAAGACGTTTTATTTTTTTAACTTTGTCAAAATCCTGTGGCTGAATTCTTCTTGACTTGAATTAAGTTTCTTGAATATGATGGAATGCAGCTTACATTGTCTTCATGTGTCAGCAAATTAATATGACGAATGAATCAGCAATAAGCATGGAGTGTTGACAAAAGAACCTAATGAAGTTTTAATCCATAAGAGGTTTAGAACTTACAAAAACAAACAGCAGAATTATTTTTTCAAAGACTATAATTACGAAAGAACTACATTGTCGACAAAGCAGATAAAACAAAGTGTGAAGTGGAAAAATAAAATAATAAAAAGAAGCTATTGCAGACAACAAATAGGGGAAACTATCAGAAAGTTCTTTTGTCTTCACCTAATTGTTTGTCTTCATAAGAGATGGCAATTTGGTTTTGTAAAAGACTCATATTTGAAACTTTAGGCTTCGGAGCTTTTTTGTGTGAGAAGTGAGGTGAGAAAAATAAACTAATATAGATGAAATTCAAATCCACTATGCGTGAAAGAAGGCTCTACACGACCTTTAATGACAGAGCAATGCAATCATCTCAAACAAAGCTTGTTGAAAGTTTGTCGGAAACACACCAAATTTCCCTCTTAACAGATGCCAAGAACTCCATCTGATCATATTGTCGACTATACATCACCTCGTAGGTTTTTCAAAAGATCTCCTCGAAATACAATATGAAACTGACATTTTAAGAATGATTTTTGTGTCGTCACTACTGATCCTTCATGATGAAAGAACATTCCTAATTTGTCTTGTCTTCAACCTGACCTATCCTAAAATTAACTACCATCCTAGTGTCTGTGAAGGTAGATTCAGGTTCGAAGTAATCTACATCCAAAGATGGTACACTTAATAAAATTGCCTGCGCGAGGACTTTATTGTAAGACTTAAGATTTGGACTTGCTACTATCTGTCTACACAAGAAGGACTGCTTGTAAAAATGAACCTAGTATTGGGTATTGTCAGAACTAGAGTGAATGAAAAATAAAATTTGTTTTTACAAGTCAGTTCTTATTGACAAGGTTTCCCCACTTATTGTTTGCTAATGGCTTTTAAACATGTGATACAGATAAATTAAAAGCATGAAAATTAATATATAGACAATCATACAAAAGGCAGCAAATATATATGTTGACATACAATAAGCAAAATGTACAAATATAGCTGATAAAAAAAGATGAATTTGACTGCAAACTATAGGCAAAAGCGCGGAGAAGAAATGGTAAGGCGAGATGAAATTGGCTGCATGCACACTATTTGGTGGGTTTTTACTCTCCATTAAATTTATATTCATCTGTATTCATTTATGGCCAGTCAAACAAATTAAAAAAAATTGTCGAATTATGAATGTGTTGGCGCTGTAATAAAATACGTTAAAATCTGTCTGGAAAAGAATTGAATTCAGTTTGCTTTGAAGATGAGTTTGAATTCGGACATTATATTGTCTGAATTTGCCTTATAATTTTGTAATGATGTCTTCATATTGTGTCGTCATCATTAGTTCGAAATAATTTTTATTTTGTCGTCAAAAAAATCTCAGACTTCTCAATATATATAAAATAAATGTATATATATTTGCAATTTTTACTCATTTTGCCACTTTTTGGGAGCCTGTAGATCCTCCGCTATTAGACCTATGGCATTGAAACTTGGAGTGGTGATAGAAGCTTTCATGGGATACGCATTCGTGTTAAAATTTTTGAAATTCATCTGTTAGTTTCGGAGGAAAGGGTTCTCAAATTGTTGCAAACCCACCATGTCATAGCAAGAACTCCCGTAAATTAAGAGATTTTGGCTTAAAATTTGTATTGGAGTTAGAGACTATTAGAAATTGGTTTGGTATTGAATTTAGGCAAAATCCATCTACTGGTTTTCGAATGGCAGTCATTACAAAATTTGACACTTAAAATACACACTCACCTTGGTCAATGCGCGGTAGAGATATTTCGTTTCATTTTAATTTTAGTAGATTTTACTAGAGAAATTTTAAAAGAATTTTTTTTTTTAGAGCATTTTTATTCGTATTTTTTATTTTTTGAAGTTTGTTACATTTTTTTATGAAATAATTTATTTCAATGATTTTTTGCAATATTACATTCAAAAAAGAGTTTTTCTATTTAAACTTAACTCCAATACTACCTTATCGATTCTAAAAAAAATTCAATCGTACCACCATGAGGTCATCTTCTATCATTTTAAAAAAAATTTCATCACAATTGGTGCATAGGTTGAGAAATTATACTGGAACAAACATTAAAAAAAAAGGTAGGAATTGATAACCTCCTTCTTTTTTGTGAAGTTGGTTAAGAAGGTGACCAATATCATAATTTGATTCAGGCTTGAATGATTTATAAATACTTTTTTTTCGTTCATTTGAAGACATGTGATATCTACATAAATTTGAAGAAATATTATTGTTGTCATTTTCCATCAAATACCTTAATTTCAGTTTTGAATTTGCTAGGATCAAACGCATTTCTGCACATGATCACCTATTCACTATTTCAAAAAAATGTCCGCTAAATGTTAGCTACTTTGATCTTAAATTCTAATTGAAACAGTTCGGATACGTACTTTTTTTCGCGTTCATCAAAAATAAAACTCGGCGCTTCGCGCCGCGGGAGGGGGCTCCGCCCCCTCCACCCCCGGGATGTTATTACTTTGAGCCTGACGGCTAAAATGTAAAATACCTGACCCTTCAGGTTTTAGCCCCCTCTCTCTGCCAGTAATAACATGAACGAATAATACCGATAAGACGTGTAGCGATATACAATCAGTGTCTTTATTATAATGTGTGGTCTTATATACGCGCTTATTATAATGTGTGGTCTTATATGCGCTACTTTTGGGTCGCTCTTTCCTGTCGTTTTTTGGCTGGGGACCCATCGCTAAAACCTGAAGGGTCAGGTTAATATTTTGATCAAAATTTATGTCAGTCAGTCTTATATTTTCATTTTCAGTGGAATCGTGTCTCCTTCGAG
Source organism: Ericerus pela (assembly GCA_011428145.1). NCBI lineage: Eukaryota > Metazoa > Arthropoda > Insecta > Hemiptera > Coccidae > Ericerus > Ericerus pela. Next base: position 74,236 of record WOFM01000260.1, read on the forward strand.
TTATATTAATAAAAAATTTTTCTCATCATTTCATGTAATTAAAATCGCATCGCATTGAAGAAAATAATTATATCAATGACGATACATATGATAATAAACTTCAAAATTAATCTACTAATTCATGACGCGATTTTTTGTCAGTACAATAGCACAGGTTAAAGCTTATTACGTTATTTCCCCACACCTCGATCAATATGATCATGAATTGTACGAAGGTTGAGTGATAATTATCGTTTTGAAATGTTTAATCGCACTTGTAAATTGAAGTTCTTATTCTAAACAAATGTAGATCTCACTGCCTTGTTTTGGATTTGAGTACCTCATGTCTAACGCTAAGTTATTTGATTTTTATTTATTTATTTATTTATTTATTTTATTTTATTTTATTTTATTTTTTAACGTCAGTTCTGTTTTTAATGAGTATTTTTTTTTGGATTTGCTTTCAGAACCTCAGTGTTATTCGTTAGCGTATCTTTCATCGTTTTGATGGTAGTGTCCCTTAGCTGGATTATATTTTACTACGTGCAGAAATGTCGGTACATTCACGCTAAAGAAAGACTTTCTGTAAGTTTTATAATTAATTCTCGTTTAATTGAATCAAAGATTATCGTTTATGTGGAAAGTAAATTTAATTTATGTCGGAAGTCGGGAGGCATTAGGTTGCATAGCCAGATATTTGGTGAAAATATTCAGGTGTCGTTTCTCATTCATTAGAATATCAATAATTTTTGGTGACAGTAGTCATCAAGATACTTTTTTAAGGAGGTCCTAGTAATGTTTTCTTTCATAAAAATAAAATTAAAAAATAGCTTAAAGTACGTAACTTCAATATTCTCATCACGTCCACGCGTCTATTGAAGATGAGCGTTGAGCAACCTTGGAGTACCTTTTTTGTGAGAGTAGACATGAGTTAGTTTATTTCGCAATTATGTTTTGTCAGATTTTGGTAACAATATTACATAATACATGATTCCGCCCTCTGGCCACGACGATTTTATTTTCTCTTAAAATTTAAGAATAAGCCGGATTTTTTTTCTTCTCTTTTTTTTTTTCTTCTATTTATTAGGTAATTTCTATATAATTTTTGTGGACTTTTATCTCAAAAAACCAGCGTTTATTGTAATGATGATGTATAGGCTCCTTAATTTTTCATACAACATTTTCCCCACAGGATTTTCCCTTGGTTTTTTTGGTTTTGTCATTCTGAACAATGTTTTTTGAACCAATTATGAAAAGCCTAAAAAATGGATATATGGAACTTGGGCATTGTGAATAAACCTTGTTACCCACAGGCATATGGATTTGGATTTGCGTGTTCCTTTTGTTATCATTTTGATAAGGCAGCCAACCTGTTATAACATCGAGAACTGGCAACTAACAATAGGCATTGCGGTGTATATGTTAGGCTAAACACGCACGTTATCCGTGAGTATTGGAAAGATAGGCGTGTGTTTTTGTGTTTAGCCTAGCATTTCAACCATGGTACGTGTGTTTCATGTATGCGTGTCCATGCTAGGCTATGTTCATAGCATGTAGGTTAAACAGAGAACAAATTTTGTAGCTTGTCTGTTTAGCCCTCGTGCTTCAAGCGCGTATTTTGTTTTTAACGTCTGTAGACTTTATTACGTGGATTTGGTGATGGACCAAGTCCATGGTCTATTGACTGGAGCTGAGCCCCAAAAGAAGGGAGGAGCATGGTCCCCACAGCTACTCCCCCCAGTTTTGCTGTTGGTGGAATGACTTAATTCCAAAGTCTAGGGGTACCCATGGACAATCTGTCAGTGTCCGGTAGGTGGCCTCACATTATTGCGAGGGTTGGCATTTCCTCCAAAAATTAAATCTCGGAGGGCCACACTGAGGGTATGTCCCACAATAGTCCCGTTGTAGTAGGAAAGCCTATGACCTTGTTGATACTTAATTTTGAATTGGACACCACATTTCCTATTCCTATGTGGGTGGTGTCCCTGTTCATCTGCCTCTGGAGAAGTGGTGATTTGGAAATGCCAGTGTTTTGAAAGTTATTTTGGATGACAGAGTTGGATAATTTGAAATTTGAAAATTTTGGCTCTGGTTTTGGGATTTTGAAGAGAGCCTGATTTTTAGAGGAGTGGAAATTGCTCACCTTCCTACTGTCAGGTGGGTCTATAGTTTTGGCCACAGAGGAACAAGCCGCCAATTGGTTGGCAGGAAATGGAAAAATTTTTGGGGTTAGTTGTGTCATCTCATTGAAAATTGACCCAACATCGGCAACTTTTTCTGAGGATTGAGAATTGTTTTTGACAGGGGTAGTTCAGGACATAATATAAAAATTGAGACGTTTGAGAAGAAATATAAGAAATTTGAGATAAGATTGAAATCAAAGTGAACAGTTCAAATTGAACTAGAGAATCGTGCTTTGAGCAACGGTTGACGAGCGAATAAAATGTGTTTGTTTGTTGTTGCAAAGATTTGGTTCAATTTTCCTTTTGCAATCAGCTGATTGTGACATCATTCTATAGTAAGTTTTTGTTTGTTTTATCTTGCCTTTCATTTTGGGATCGACGTACGAATGTGTTTGAAAACACATGCGATAAGAGTATGAGATTTTTATTATATCTATATATATTTTTATTCTCTGCAAAATCGAGGTGATGTTTTTGTTGGTTTCTGATTGCTTTTTTTATTTGTTCCTTTTGGCCTGCCTCTTTTTTTAGGCTTGATTGGGTTTTCAGGATTATATGTGTGAGTTATTATTTCATCATTGAATCTGACTTTTTTATTATTTTTGTGTTTGATTTCACCACTTCTCTGTATGTTTTTTGTTTGTTTGTGAGTCAGATTTTGTATTTATTTCTTTGTCTTTTTCATCTAATTTTTGTGAACTTTTATTTTTATTTTTGATTATTATTTTGTCCAATTCTGCATTTTCACTAATTAGGAATGCTAGGGTCCATAACTGTGGATGAAACGTTGTTTTTTTCATGGGGTTCCTTCCCCCTGATGAAGATATGGTCAACTATATGTCCATGTATATTCCGCGGTATCATCGCAATGTGGCGTGTTTTCAAAGTTCTCCACTATTATAGTTTGAGTCGAAGTGGTCCTGTTGGTCTCGTCATGTATCAGAAGGTGTATCCCGGAGACATTCTCAATACATCCTGTGGATCGTGGCGTCAAATCATGCCTGTTTCTCTTTGTGATGACTTTTGGGTCAGTATTGCTGAGTTCTGCTCTAAATTTGGATGTTTGCTACCTCAGGCTTCGATGTGGAGATGCGATAGTCAGAATCTTTTGTATTCTTCGTTATGCGTTGCTCCCGTTGATCTGCCTAGGTATGCCATATATTTGAACATACTTGTGGCTCTTATCTGCATCAATTTGCACTTAAATGTTTGCGCTGAAGCTCGTTTTTGCGCAACTACAGCTGATGCCATACAGAGTGTGATGACCAATCAGATCGGTGTACTGTGTCGTTGCATTAAGGAAATTTACCATGGTGATATCTCAGTGGATATAGCTCGTACCTTTGTGAAAATCATTTGCATGTTGAGCAACTAATGATCTCAGCTGAGCGTTGTAGTCTTTGTCGAGAATTATTATCGGCTGTTTCCAATGGAAGCACCGTTTGTGTCAGGCCTAATGTGGTTGAGGAGATATACTGTGTTGTGCTGAAGTCTTCTGAAGAAGTGGCAAATATTCCAGTTCCAAAGTGTAATGACTCCCTGCTTTGTATGGTTTCTGGTCCACCAAGTTCCAAAATTGATGAAGAGGGTAATACTACAATCTTGATCTAGAGTTCGACAACTGGGATTAAAAAATGTTTATTTTAGGTGAGTAATCAGCACATTGATAAGGTATCTTTACATTATTTCTTTATATTTATGTACAGTTTTTCTTAATAATGGTAAATGTTTGGGAATCCACTCGTATAATTATAAGTATAATGTGGGTGGGGTTCCAGAAGTGGGGTTAAATAGTCCTGTAGAATAGGTTCTGCAGGGTGATTAGTGGTTAAATTATTTACATAATAATTATTTTGGGGGTAGTTATAACAAGCCAGAAGGGTTGCAGTTTGGGTGGGCAAGGCTTCTGGCTGTGTACTAACTTCCCTTATATCCAACTCTTTTTTGGATTCTAGCTCTCTAATTTCATCATTGTATTGAGCTGTGTATATCCTTCTAATTTTCCTTCTTGTAATTCTTCTTCTTTCTGGATCACGTAATTCGAATTTCTTCTCCATTCTTTGGAGTCTTTTTCTCCGTTATTTGCACTTTTGTTGAAAGTAACGTGTTTCTTTGTTTTGTTATATTTTGACTTTAAACACATTTTTCTTGCTCTTTTAGATATTATTTTTATATTTTCACTGCTTTCATTTTCTTCAGTAATTATTTCCTTTAGTCTACTTCTTTTTCTTTTCAGATTTGCCTTATTTTCACTACATTCTGTTTCTGAGTCATTGTTTTCTTCTATCAACAGTGGTGGAGTATAATCTTCCCTTGGGTTGTAAGGCGATAGTCGTCTTACATGGACGGTGTCATCCAGTTTGGTTACCGTATTCTGTTGTTATTCGTACAACGTAATTTAATTTTGAAACTTTCTTAACTATTTGAAATGGGCCTAAAAATTTTGGTTTTCCTTTACCATAATTGATAGGTGATTGTAACAATACTAGATCTTTACTTCGTAGTTGACTTCTTTTCTCTCTTTATTGTTTTGTCTAGAATATTTTTCAGAATTTCTCTTATCAAGTTTAGGTATTTTCTCGCATATTTTGGCTATCTCTTCAATTTGCTCCTCTCTTGATTTAGTTATCAACAGTGACGGAATTTTTAGGTTAATCAGAGGTTCACCTTTATATACGTGCATAAGATAAAATGATTTGCGATAATTTAAACCTTCGATTGGTGTTAAATTATATGTTATTGCGGCGTTATCCACGTGTTTGGGCCATTGCTCACTTTTGGTACTCTCGTATTTTGATAGTATTTTCTTTATTACTCTATTCATACATTTGACTTGACCTTGTGTTTGTGGTGCGTATGATGTCGAATGATGTAATTTAATTCCTATTTTGTTGCACAATTTTTGTACTTTGTCGTTAGAAAAATGTGTGCTGTTATCGCACGTTATTTTGCTTGGTTTCCCATAATGTTTAATTATTTCTTTTAGGAATTTTATCACTGTTGTTGCATTCGATTGACAAGTTGCTCTTATCCAGCAATATCTTGTGGCTTCATCTATGCCTACTAACACGTACTTTTTCTCAAATTGAGTATTAAATTTACCTATGAAATCTATTTGAATGAGCGCTAAAGGTTTACATTTGTCTGGATTTATAGGTTTCAGTAATCCATATTTTTTGTTTGCAGTTTTATTGATTGGCACTGGTGGCAAGAGCGTACGTGCTTCGTTACAACTTTAGGCATTTGTGAAAAGTAGTAGCAAACACGAATTTTGGTAAGAGTCTTGCATATGCCAAAATGTCCTCCCCCTGTTTGACTTTTGTGACATGCACGAAGGACTTGTGGGATGAGGGACTGTGGTATCACTGGTACTGCGGAATAGTACTCTTTTTTAGTGTCACTTTTCCATAAAATGCTGTTTTCATCGAGGAAAAAAGGGTTTTATATATTGTGACTTTTTGCTCTTGATTTTCTTACTTAGCTCTTTTTTGTTACCACCTTCGAGTATTTGTATTACAATATTCCAATGTTCATCTTCTCTTTGTTTATCCCATAAATCGTATATTTCTTCGTCTGAAATTTTTACTGGATTTTCTATACTTTCCGGTTCCTAGTTTTCGGATATATTGGAAGTGTTGGAAATGTATGAATTTGTTGATACGGCAGAATCTGTGAGATTTCTGAATTTTTGGATATTACAGAGGTTCTGTCGTCATCCAAATTTTCACTATTCTCAGTGTTTATATCGGAATAACCTGAGTCTTCTTCTCTTCTTTTTCTGCTTCTTGTAATAGCATCTACTTTCTTTTTCTTAGTTTTATTTTCAATTGGGAGGTCAGGTGTCTAATCTTCATCTTCTTCATACAAGTGAGATAGATAATTGGCTACTTTGTTATTTTCACCTTTTATTTGTCTCAGCTTGAAATTACATTCGCCTAATTTTGAAATTAATCTATTGAGGCTTGGGTTCGGTTTCTTAAATCTGCTTTGGTACGTTAAAGGTTTGTGATCTGTGAATACAGTGAACTCTTTATATACTAGAAATTCTCTAAAATACTCGCATGCGTCGGTGTTTGCAATCATTTCCAATTCGAATGAACACAGGTGTTATTGATTTTTTGGAATTTTCTCTGAAAAGAAGCTGATTGGGTGATGTTCACCAGTTTTTCCATCTATTTGTATTACTATTGTGCCTATGGCAGTCTTTGAAGCATCTACTTCTACTTATGTTTCTGCATCTGGATCATATATTGTAAGGACGGATTCTGAGGTTATTTTATCCTTCAGAGTGTCGAATGCAATCTGAGCTTCTTCGTTCCATTTTATTCTGTTATTTGATTTTACATTCTCTTTTCTAGTAAGTTCTGTTAATAGTGCAGCTATTTTAGAAAAATTTTCATCATTTTTCGATAAAAATTGGCCATGCCTAAGAATATTCGCAATTGTCGCAAAGTTTTTGAAGGTTTCACTTCTCTAATTGGCTTTATGTTCTTTTCTGTAGGTTCTAGTTTGTTGTATGATATCCTATGGCCTAAGTATTCTATATTTTCATCAAAAAAGCTGCTTTTACTCGTTTTTACAGCTAATCCTGCATTTTTCAAAATGGTTAGGACTTCGTCTAAATTTGCTAGACATTCCTTAAAAGTTTCTCCAAAGACGCATGTATCGTCTATATAAACTATGACTTTACCTTCGAGGATTTTGTTGAATAAATCTGTCATTGCTCTCTGAAAAATACTTAAGACTCGCGCATAATCCTTGGGGAGTTGCGTTAAATATGTAGCTAACGCCTCCTACATTTATGCCAGTAATTTTCTTAGATTATTTGTCTATAGGCATTTGAAAAAAGCCTTGGTTTAAATCTAACGTACAAAAATATTTCTTATCTCTTAGTGCATCTCATATTTCAGATAATCTTGGTATTCATCTTGTATCTTGTTTTATTATATCGTTAACTCCTCTATAATTTATTAATAAACGAAATTTACCGTCTGTTTTCTTTTTAAGAAAAACTGGGCTTTTGTATGGCGTGCTTGTTCTCTTAAGTATACCTATTTCTTCAAATTCTTTTATCTTCTTGCATATTTCTCGTTTTTCGTATAAACCCATATGATGGTTTCTGAAAACTACTGGTGCATCCATTTTTAGGTTTAGATACGCAGGCTTTAGTTTCGCTAATTTAATTTTGTCATATCCCTCTGTAAATATATGCAAATGTTTCTTGAGGGTCTGAATTACTTCTTCTTTTTCTTCTTTAGCTAAATTCTTATTTATTTTAACTCTATTTCCTTCGTTATCATCTAGAACTGTGTTGTCAGATCGCGTTATTTGGATCAGTCTTAGCAAGTCCACCTCCTCACCATGGTTTCCTTCAATGTCACCCGCCGCAATGCGTTGAACATTAAATTGGCCATGGTGGACAGAATTTGTCTTACGGACCCGCAAAATTGGCTGTTTGAGCCTATAGTGTCCTAAGATTGTTCCATTTGCGATTTCGACATCAAAGTATTTACTATAAAATAGAAGGGTTGGCCATCCCATTTAATCTATAATATATTGGCCTTCTGGTCCAAAAGTTGTGAGGAGTTCTTCATTCGGATCAGCTATTCCAGCTTCTAGATCCAGGTATTCAAAATGTTCGCATTCCTTAGCGATATATAATTCTTCTTTTGCCCGTATAAATCCTTCTGCATTTTCTTCCTTAAATTTAACTATTTTGTAAGTTTCTCGTCTCCTTGACGGTTCTATACTGGATAATTTCTTAGAAAATAAAATATCGGCTTTGTGTCGATCAAGAAAATCAAATCCTATTAGAAGGTTGGTTGTGATCTCAGTAGTCACGTTTGTTTCCAGGTCAAGGAGTAAATCACCCATTTGGATTGTGATATCGACTCTCCTATAACGGCAATTGTGCTGTCGTTAGTGGCTACCATATAAACTCTTGCTGTTCTAATCACGTGTCCTTCAATAAGATCATAATGGATTAATGTCACTTCAGATCCAGTCTGTTTCAGTCTCGTCACTGCGTACGACGGCACTGGATATTATCAACTTACGTTTTCCCTGATCGATTGCCTCGACGCTAGCCAAATGTTTACCTTTTGGTTATTTGGCACGTGTGGATCTGAAATAAGGTTTGCAGCGCAGTCCAGATTGTAAGTGTAACCATTACAAGCCCATATGTCGTTGCCAAATAGAGGTGTAGAGCAAACTGGCTCTATTGCATGTTTTTTGGCAGTTGGAACGGCGTTGTTTCAATTGGTCATTGTTGTGGAGAGTATGTTTGTTGCATTTGATTAACTTGTGGTGTCCATTGTGTTTAGGCATCATATACCCTGGATAAGCTGATGGTGGTGTGTAGCTTTGTTGTAGTGGGGGCACATACTGTTGAGTTCTGGGTCCATAATTCTGTTGTAGGTTATACCGTGGCTGTCTAATGTCTCGATAGCTACTAAAATTTCTGTTTGACAATCTACATATTTGTGCATAATGTCCTGTTTTTCCATAATTTTAACATAGGGTGATCCTCATATCTGACTGAGGGTGTCTCTCTCTACTTGGTTCTCAATAATTATCTGGTGAGTGTATATTGCGAGAATTTGGTGGGCGACCTTGATTGTAATCTGTCGATTGTTGAGGTCATTGATCTGGCCTTTTGTTATTACGATTATGTTGTGGTCTTTCTTCTTGACTTGTATTTTCCTGATTTGGTGTTTGATTTGAATTTTGATTTCTTTTATTTTGATTGGGAGGTTTCCATCCTGCGGCTATCATAGCTACTACAGTCAGATTGGATAGGAGAGATTGGAGTAGTTTCTATTTTTGCTACGCTTTTCTTTTCAAGAGTTTTCCCTTTTAACACTTCCTCTAATTGTTTTTGCATCTTTTCTATTGTTTTGTTTGTCTTTGCTAACAATTCTTTGGTTTTCTGTGCGTCTGTTAGGTCTAACATTCTCTCTTTGCATTCTTTCCAGCTTGTATATGTATTAGTTACTTTGTTCTGTGTTGTTAGATTTTTAGAGGCGAAATATTTACGCATTTCTCCTGTTAATCTTGTCAGGAAATTATCACAAATTTTCTTCTCTGAAATGGTTGCATCTAATGGTTTGTAGAGTCTAAAAAATTTAGGAACATTTATAGTGAAATATTGATGGTTAAATTTTAGCCCTTTGATTCTTTTCATAATTGTTTCCTTATCCTTTTGAAGATTCGAGTTAATGTCTTTTTTACATCTTCCCATTCTGTTTCTGAAGTAATCAATCAGCTGAAAATAACTCTAGAGCCGGTCCTCTTAGCGCTATGTTTAAATTGCGTTTCATCACATGTTCCAATGCCTCAAACGTTTTTGCCTGTCTTTCATACTCAAATAGGAATTCTAGGATGTCCTCATCTGAACCATTAGGGTAGTGACTAGGGGTCCATCTTTCAGATCTTGTCCAAAAATTTCTTAAATTCAAATCTTCTTGATTGGGGAATGCCATTCTTTGTTTTTTATTATTGAGGGGTGTTATTTGTGGCAATTCAATAATATTACTATTGAATTTTATACTATGGTCGTTGATGTTATCGAAAGGTTCGAGCTCTGTTGCTGAATTCGTACCTGAAGTTGTTGTAGAATTTGAGTTTTTGTTTTCCTTGGGAGGATTTATTTGTATAAGAAAATCGTTTATCAAATTATCTGTTTGGTTTTTATTTATTATTTCGTTGGTATTTTCTTTGAAAACTTCTTCCTCGGAACGTCTTATTATTTCGAATTTTTCTTCGTCGACTTTAATTTGGATTTTATTAGGGGATCGAGTTAATTCTATTTCTCTTGATTTTCTTTCTTTGCTTTCTGTTATTAATTTCTTAGTTTTTCTACTTGAGGTATCAGATTTTGTTCTATGATGCTGATTAGGGGTTTCTTCATCTTCAGCTTTGGAATCGATTACGGATTCTAAATTATTTTTGGAGTTTCTCGTAGCACGTCAATCTTCTGCAGACTCAGTTACAAGTTTATCTAACTTTTTTGTGCCCCTTAAATTTATAACATTGGGGTTTGTGTATAGTACGTTTAGAAGCCAATGTTTGCCTTTTTTACCCTTGTATAACTTTCTTTAGAGGTCGTATCTGGTCCTATTTTCTATATGTGATACTTTAGCTAATTTTATTATTTTGTACAAAAATTGTGTTGAAATTTTACTTCCCCAATGGTTAGCGAGTGGAGGAAAATTTTCTTCAGGGTTTAAATCTTTATCTAAATCTATGTGTTGAGTTTCTAATGAATCTACGGGATTTATTACATTAGTTTTGTCTAAATTGATGTTGTCTGAGTTAGGACCTGGGTTTACAGACATTCAGTAAATCTTAATTTAAACAGTGCTTTCTACACCAATATTAAATAAATATTATTTTTGTTTTTCGCTTACAATTTTCTCAATGTCTGTCTACAGCGATACCTTGGGCCTTTGTTTTGACATTGTCCTCTCAATATCCCAGATTCCTCTTTGTTGGCTGCTCGATTAGCTTGACTTCTGGTTTTGGTTGATACGTTCGTTGAATTTTATATGCAGCGAATTCAGGATTGTAATTTTTTTAAGCCAAATATAACAATCTTTTGTTTATTAATTTTTGTTTATTTGTTGTGCCTGTTTAGGCAAGGTTGCTCAAGTGAGGGAGTGTAGGCTTCACCTCACGAGCTCGCAATACAAAAAAACGCGTAGTATTTTCGCAGGTGCAAAATTTCAAAATGATTTATGTATAAAAAAATTTGTTAATTGAGCACCTTTACGAGACATGATGCTCTGAAAATTGTTAACGCGAGATTTCAGTCACTAAAAATGTGAGGAAAAAAAATTTTTGGATCTTAAGTTTGTCCGAATGTTTGAAAAAAAAAGATTCTGGGTGTAAACATTCACTTACATATTGTGAAAACCAGTTTTTTTTAATGTGTAAACATTCTTGCTCTCTAGTCTGCTTCCTCTTGGGTGTAAAAAAATATTAGATATGAAAAAGTTGAGATTGCATAAAAAATCTGCACGGCGCACTGTCCAGTTTCAAATTCTGTTTGTCACATAACACACACACACACAAAAGCAACATCTGTGGCTAGCTGACGGCACCCAGCTGAATGTTTATACATTAAATATGTGAGGGGGGACCCTCGCACTCCTTTTTTTTTTGTGTTCGGGCGCCAATTTTGTTGTGTCTTTTATCCTGGATTATTAAAGACACACAAAATGCAGTACAAAATCCAACAAACAATATTTATTTCAAGATGAATATGTCACAATAGACTTTTGACTATTACATCGTAACTCGTAAAACACTTATACTTAATTCTTATATAATAAACCTACATCAAGTGGTGTCGCACCTCAACATAGGGTGGATAGCTAACTTGGGGCATATTGGAATGCCATCAGACTGAGAGTTTGGAACTAGTGGAGCTTCTCAGATACTCTGTAGAAAGGCAAGTGAAGTTCCAGTGTAAATTGATTTACCAGGTAACTTCTTTTTGGGCCTAAGTGTTTATGTTCGCCAAAAGTACCTATTGTACATTTCCAAATAGTGCTGACAGATATGCTGGTTAGTTGTACATCTGCATAACTGTTAGCTCTATTAATTGGGTTACTAGTTGGAGGTAACCGTGAATATTTAGAATAAATATTCGCTGTTATTTGTTGCGGAGCATTTAGGTCAGCAAATATGTTCGTCTGCCTGAATACGACGGAACACTAACATTTGTGAATTTCATGTGGACTTAGTAGCGACGATAATGTTCATTAAATGTGACTGTATTAGGAACCATTATCCTTTTCCCTCCCGCATGAGATGGTTCATCCCTTCTTGCCACCGGTTCATGGAATTTAGGGTCACCAAACAATCCAAAGTAGGTTAAAGTTTTTCTGAATCAAAATGGTTGAAAATCCAACAAAATGACTCTATGGATTTTTTTTTTACAAAATTAGCTGGTACATGAGTTGGGTTTAATTACTTGGATACTAATATTTCTTTATATAAGTAAGCTTGCTATTAAATTTGAGATTTAGCTGTAAATTAGAATAATGTACAGAAAAAATGAGGCAATTTTACGAATTTTTCCTAGAACGAATGACATGAAAATCGGAATAGCTTTTTTTCTGTTTACATTTAAAACCCTGGAGAAAACTTAGGCAGACAGAAGAAACAATATTTTTGGCTTGTTGAGAAAACACGTTATTTTAAGCGGCGTTTTTTTCGAATTTTTTTACAATTTAAAAAAATGATGTTGAAGTTTCATTGTTGAAAACCTTTTTTTGCCTTGTTCATCAGCTTCTTTGTAAACAAATCATCGTAAATTTCTATTCTTAATCATCGAGAGAGTTACGAAGCAAAAAAAGACCCATTTTTTTTCTCGATTGATGTAACAGAATTGAAAGCTTGGTTTTAATTTTCTAGAAGATAAGTTATTCAGTCCACGGTATTGCCTCTTAAAATTTCATCGTACATTCTGGAAATACTCTGTATTTAAAGACAAACCAGCTTGAATTTTTTTTTTTTTTTTCAAAACCCAAACTGTACCTAATTATAGTTTCTTGTGTATTAGTTACTGAGTTTTTTTATGCTTTGTTTCAGAAAAGACTATGCAGTGCTGCAAAAAAAGCGCTTCAAAAAATTCCAACACGATACATTCGTTCAGATGAGAAAGTAAGTGTTGCATGTTTTTATTTAAAAACATAAAAACATGTGGATGAAAATATAAAATCTAAATGGAAGGGTAGAAAAATGTAGAAAATGAGTAACTATGAAAAAAAAATTTTTGCACATAGGTAGCTGAAATAGTTTCGTTTTTCGTGTTTGCCTCATCTAAAATAAATTATTTTTTGCAACACCTGTTGATAAAACTTCATTTTTTTTGCATCTTGACGATGTATAAAGCAAGTAATTTTAGAATCATGTCGGACCTACGTATAAAGTGTACTTTATACATAGGTCTCTACTTAATACATCGCCTTGGGCGCATGCGTTATTTTATATATTGGTCTTACTACTACACCTAGCCTTACATCCTCATTTTCTTTCATTTTTTAATTTTTTTTTAAGGACTGAGTACAGAGGACGTTATATGTTTGCTACGTCTATCTCTGGAACTAACGAAATTTCGTTCGGTTAGAACAAGTGTTTTACTTTATTGATTTTATTGAAAGTAGGCTCAAAATGTTCCTGACCATCTGGAGAATGTCCTAGGCTATTAATATTTGAAAATTATAAAATTAGAAGGACGTAATTTAAGAAAATGAGCCTTCAACGGTTTTTACTTAGTTTGCTTGCAAATGGAATATTAAAATTGACCTCACAAAATAGTTAGGGGCAGGGATGAAAATTTTCCGTTTCATGAGAAAAAAAAACGATTGGTACCATTTCTTCATTTTGACCTAATTTTTTATGCATATATATATATATCTATCATACGAAAAATAATTGTGTGTGTGTATGTGGGTATGTGTGTATGGTATGTAAATGTATTATGAATTGGTGGTTCCATATTTTTCCATGTCTAAAACAAAACAAAATTCTCTTTCATTTGTTACGAACGACGATTGGAAGAAAATACATATTCGCAAAGCTGCATCTTTTTGATTTGTCTTTTTACTATCTCTTGCTTTACAGATGAAGGTATTTCTTCTTAATGACTTTAATTTTTTTAATATATTATTATGGTTGTCAGTTATTAGACCCATTTTTTGCGACTTCAATAATTGTCAATATCTTTGAATAATTAGACAATATCGTATTTCCTAGATTTCAGCCAATTGTGTAACTAATAACATTAAAATCAGTCTTTTTTTTAACATCAAATTTTGATTTGAATGTTTTAAAATTTCATCAACCAGAATTAATTTCTAAATTTGGTTTTTAACTTTAACATTTTTAAAACATACTATATCAAGTATTCGAAAATTCCGGCGGAGTTTTCCAAAGAGTATCAAAACTATCCTCTTGAAAATTTTCGTCAGAAGTATTTCTTAGAACACCGATGACGAGTGTAGCAATTGATGTTATAATACATGACAAAATACATGACAGAAAGACTAAAAAAATTTTGGGAGGGAAAAGGTTGGACACTTATGAGTGTGAAACCAAGAAAATGTTTCAACTAACTTGAAAATTTTTGGGAAACAAAAGCAGATTCTTGCATGCAGCAGAAAAGAAAATGGTTCTGTCCAACGTTGAAAAAAATTTTAAGTTTTTGATGTGTCGAAATTTTTGACTACCTATATAATTACGTAATTCTGGACCAGTAAAGAACGATGATTTCTGATTAGACATACCTGCTCTGAATAGGCAACCATCGAGTTCGTATCCTTGTGAATTTAAGAGATATCTTTATTAAATGTATTACAAATTGATGAACTCGAACAAAGCGTCGAAAATAAGTGGAAAGTACTCAAAAGTTGCCTACTTTTATGCCGGCATGTTTTGACATGAAAAGTACATTGATCGTATGGAGCTTTACTGATCCATTACTATGAAGATCCAAATAGTTTTTTCGCTTTTTTTAATTACATGGGTCAAATTTGTTTATAGAAAACATAATGAAAGTTGGCCAAAAACAGTTGTGCTCAATATTATAAGTTTGATTGTCATGCTGCCATGGTGGCAAAATTTTGGGGGGAAGGGCAAGTGCTCCTAGTTCTCTAAGTCGATGCTTCCTCTGATAAATTGTTCTTTGAGTTCTTCGAAAATTGATGAATTTCATTTTCTACATTCTTGATGAAATTGAGAAAAACAAAGCGGTTGACGTTTTCCTTTGGAGGTCAAAAGGTTGTCTATTATTGATTTTCGCAATTGAAAAAATAAATTTGATGGCAGACCAGTCGGAAACGCCGATTTTGCTTAGAATAGACAGAATTTCAAATTATTGCGGGTCGCATTCATTATTGGTTCTAAAAATTTTTACAGACTGCGTCAGAAAGAGGTACTGTGTTTGACCCGTTTTCTGGCAATCTAATGAAATTTTGTGCCACTCTGCAGCATTCAATATTCATCTTAAAAATACAAATGATGGTTTAAAAAATTGGTATTTTTACGGTAAGTAACACTGGCCAAAGAAATCCGAAAAATTCCTTATAGATAAACCAAAAATTAGATTTAAATTTGAGAATTTTTTTCATCAAAAAAGTAGGATGACCAATCACAAGTCCCAGTTCCAAATAAAACGGAATGACGCATCCTGATTGGATCACCTAAAAGTGTGTATTATACGGTATTTCTTTTGGTTATATAAATATTTCGGATAACACCATTCTCTCGGTACTGTATTAGCCTTCCTGAGTTACACATATATAAACATTCCACCAGCAAAATTTTGAGTTTTGACATTTTACTATTTGATTCACCACCAAGTAGATAAGTTTTTTGAAACGCTAAGTCCGAATTTGGCGTTCCTTTTCATTTGACCCATTCCTAAACCCCTTTTGGGCACCAAAAGTGGTAAATTTTGAGTTTCCATATTTTATTGTGTGATACATCACCAAATATGTTTTTTGAGGTGCTAAGTCCGAATTTGGTGTTCATTTCTCCATTTGACCCATTCTTCATCCCCCAATGGACCCCAAAAGGAGGTTAATGTTAAGTTTTCATATTTTAATGTATGATACATCACCAAATATATTTTTTGAGGTGCTGAGTCTGAATTTGCATTCAACCCATACTTCAAATGCCAGTGGCCCTTATAAAGGGCTCAATTTTGAGTTTATATATTTTATTGCGTGATACATCATAACATACATTTTTTGATATGCCTTGTTGTTAAATCATTATTAGTCCAATATAGTAGATCTGACTGTATTTAAAATCAATTTTAAACTTTGAATTTGTTTTCCTTGCGTCTGATTGGAATTTTGTTGTTGACCAATAAATAAATTTGAATTTTCATAATTGATAAAAAAACATAGAATGAAAATCAAATTTGGTTTTTTCTAAATATTACAATATCAACAATTATCTGTGTGAAAAACTGCTAGAGACTTTCATTTTGCATCTCATAAAAAATTATTCAAATAATTAAATTTTTGAAAAAAATTGAAACCAACTGCATGTAGGGACATAAAACATAATAGAACTAAAATGTTAAAAACAAGTTTTCCACATTTTGTAACAGTAATTGTTTTACAAAGTGGAATTACAACTAACGTAATCGCTGATAAAAATACCTTTTGATATTAATAGGAAAATCAATACTGTTTGGTTCTCACTAACTAAATTGTGAAATAAATGATATTTAAATGAATGTTGATTTCATAAGTACCTATCATTAAGCCTAATTTGAAATTAATTGAAATCAAATGGAACGTAGAGAGTTTTTGGCAGCACGTCTAAGGAATTTAAACATTCTTAACAAATAAAACCCCCTAATGTTTTGAATAGATGTAATAATGCTATTTATTTCAAGGTTGTCAAATCCATGTTAAATTTACAAAAAATTGCGTCAGGGAATTATTTAATATGAAGGGATTTACATTGCTTCATTCAAAAATCTTGCATTAT
This sequence comes from Ericerus pela, assembly GCA_011428145.1. NCBI lineage: Eukaryota > Metazoa > Arthropoda > Insecta > Hemiptera > Coccidae > Ericerus > Ericerus pela. Next base: position 90,909 of record WOFM01000260.1, read on the forward strand.
ATATTTATAACATGTGACTTGGAAGGCATTTTTGCCAGCAACTGCTAGTTGTAATTCCACTTTGTACAAAAATTACTACTACAAAACCTGGAAAACTTGTTTTCAACATTTTAGTACTATTATGTTTTATGTCCATACACGCAGTTGATTTCATTTTTTTTTTCAAAAATTTAATTATTTACTATAATGAAAACTTCAAAAAACTGTAATTCGGAAACTAATGGGTCGATTCAGCCCATATTTGAACTTGACTGAGATATATACCCGAAGTATGTACGTGTAAAAAATTACACCTTGCCCCCATCGTCTTCAGATTTCAAATTCAAATAGCCGCCGTTTTGAAACTAAGAGCGGATTTGGCTCATTTTCGAATTTGACCGTAATATGAATCCAAAGTACGGGTAAACTAGGAAAAGCGCAAAAAATAAAGGAAAGTGCACCACATGATTAAAACTTGACTGATTTCGAATTATTTGAGGCTTTTTCTTTTTTCTAATTAAAAATTTATTTACCCTTCTCCAATTTATTCCTTTAGGTACATACATGCATTTTTAGATAGATTTCATAGAATCTACATATTTCAAGACTTCGGGAAAATTTCGCTGTGGTTTTTCCAATCATGATTCCAGACTCCAACGACACTCTCCCCCAAAAAAGTTAATACATTTTTATGGGTATAAGATGTAACGAAATTTGTTGACAAATTGGAGGACGGATTTCTTTACCGATCGGGGCGAAATTTAACATGTGTATATTCTAAGTTCATGTCTCTGTCAGGTTCAAAGATGGGCTGAATCCGCCCATTAGTTTCATAAAGGCGGCCGTTTTAAGTTGATCTTTGTAGACAAACTGAAGGGCGTAATAATTCTTCACGGATCAAAACGAAATTTCGCATGAGCATACTTTAGGTCTGTACTTCAGTCAGGTTCAAAGATAGGCAAAATCTATCCATTAGTTTTTAATGATATTTTTGATGTTTTCTTTGTAATGCAAAATTCTTAAAGTCTATAAAAAGCGCAACCCATAATACGCATAATTTGAAAATATGTTTTTTCCTAGCAAAATCTACATTTCCAGCTGGCGTGCTATCCTAATTTTCAAAATCGAATTGGTTATTAATTTTTTTTTAAATTTCGTTTTCAAGCCGACTACCAAAAAAATAGCCCTATACATTTCTGTTTGTATCGAAGAAACAGCTGAAGTTTAAAATGTTAAAAAAATTTATTTTAACAAATTGAAATTTGAAAATAGGCAGTGCACCTTCCTTACAAACATAAAATATGGATTAAATGATCGTTTTGCGCATTCTTATGATAGCCCAAAGTACTTACGCCAAATTTCGCCCCGATCCCTGAAGAAATACGCCCTCCAGGTTGTTGACAAATTTTGTTATGTCTCATATATAATTATATACATATATATGTATAAACTTTTGAGGAGAGGGTGTTTTTTGGGTCTGAGGACTATGATCGGAAAAACTATGGTGAAATTTTTCCTAAGTTATTACATGGCACCCTCCGAAATAGGTGAATTCTACGAAATATACCTAAAAAACATTTATTCTTTATATTCGGCGCCAAATAAATTTAATTCTGATGTTTAAGGCATATTAACACAACGTTGTTTCTCATTAGCCATTGAACATGTATACGTCATCTTCATTGACCAGTAAACGTTTGTACATCATGTTGCCTACCTATTGTCTTCAAAACTCAACTTATTTAGAGCCGAGTACAGTGTTTCGGTTCATTTCGCCTGAAGTATTGAAATATTTTTTGTAGCAGTTCTCCATTCGTTCAACCAAACCACGCTAATGCTTGGAATTCTTACTTATAGTAAATGTATTGAACTATTGATTCTTCATTCGATTTTGTCGACTGTAAAAATTGGACGGAATCCATAAACAAAATTCAGCCTTCTGCCAAAACCTTTTAAGTTTGTTGTTTTCGTCTACGTAGTAATTTCTCAAGGATAAAATATGGTGGTTACATAACCGAATAAAGTTTTTTGTTTTTTTGTGATTTAATTTTCGAATTTCCGAGGTTATATTATCGCGACGATGTTTTCTGTTGTTTATTTCTTTTTTTAAATATACATATAAGTCCATTGGTAATACATTTCGCATATTTATTGACCATGTTATTTTAAAGTAGCTTTACTATTGAAAATCTACTTATAAATCTTGGTGTCATGGAACGACCTGGAGATGGGGGTACGTACGTTTTTCGTTTCATAACTCGGAGAAAATTTTGGCGCTAGTAACTCAAATTCATATATATATATATATATATATACATAAAAAAGCCAATTTCTTGTTACCACAGTTCAGGTCGCAATTTTTATTCGATAGGCACGAAATTTGAAACGACCATTAGTACTAAGCCAAGGACCTGACCTATTAATTTTATTACTGATCGACGACACGGTACTTCCGGTATAGCCATTTTCGTTTTTGTTTTGACTATAAAATTTCTAATTTTCGATCAATAACGACGAAATTTGAAGCGAATATTCACTATGATATATTATAATTTGCTTTAAATTTTCGTCCGGATCGGCCGTACGGTGTTTCCGTTATGGCTATTTTCATTTTTGTTTTGGCTATGAAATTATCAATTTTCAATCAGTAACTACGAAATTCGTAGCAAATATCATAACTTGCTATAAATTTTGGTGTGGATCAATGGCACGGTACTTCTAGTAACACTTCGTTTTTATTTCGTCTATAAAATGCCTAATTTTAGACTAATAGGAACGTAATTCAAAACCAATATTTATTACGATCTATCAATAACTTTTTAATTACTACCTAATTTTACATTTTTCGAAAACCTACTTTTTCTAACGCAGCTGCTGTTGCGTTAAAATTTTTTATTATTTTACTTATTTTTGTCGCACTCGTGGCAAAAGCAAATTACTTTCACCCATCTTCCTTTAATATTATTTTCAACATTACAGAAAAAGCAACTTTAATAAATTTCGTTTTCCTCCTATGGAAAATAACGCTTGGAAATTACTTTTAAAGTTCATTGAAAGGTTGATGGGGTGGTGTAAAAGGGTAGAAACGAGAAACAAAGATTAGCAAACATTACATTTTAAATTTGGTGGAAAAAGTTGCGAAATTTATTTTTGTTCTTAGTAGTATTAAACGGCCTACGTTCGAATGATTCACACCGTTGAATAAATAATTATATTTAATTTTTTCTTGGTTGATTTCGTAAAATCTACATATTGCGAAAAGTGGCATGTCACGACTTCCGGAGAATTTCGCTATACTTATTCCAATCATGGTACCCAGACCACAAAATCACCCGCCTACTAAAAGTTTTATACATACATATATCCTATACTATAATAAGAGCGATATTTATAAGTTGATGTGTATTAAAGGTTTGTATCTGGACCCGAAAAGTCGGCTACCTGATTACCCGAAGGTGAAATTTTGAGCAACGTGTTACTTCGGTACCCGATTTACAAATTTCCCGACTTCGGACAGTTAATGAGCGGATTAAAGGTTTAACCCGAACCCGAATGTCGGGCCAAACATGTATTTTTTGTCCATTTTACACGATTATTCTAATTAGGTCAATGTAATTTTTTTTATACATCCACTAATACGTCATAAAGTTTGTTTTGTGGGGTGCTGAATTCTAATTTCGAGTCCAATTGTTGATTGAACCTATGTTTGCATCCTTTGTACACTCACAGTGGGGTGAAGATAACTTTTTTCAATATTAGAGTGTAACAAGTCTAGAAGTAAAAACTATTAGTGAAAAATTTTCAACCTAGTTGTAGTTCTCAGAATAAAGCTTTCGAAACGAAATTTCTCAGAAACAGTCGAAGTATTGGCACCTACATGGGGGCATAATTTTGTGAAAATATGTCAACTGGGAGAGGCGAAATGCTGATAGAATAAATCTTCTTCAATTTATATTAGATGAGAGTGCAGAAAACTGTATGATAATGTGAGAGTCTGTTTGATTCGACAGGAAGAATGATGCAATTTTACATAGCCTACTGTTGTGGGCTCCGCCCCGACCCTCCTGCGCAATATGCAGGAATAGTTTGTACACCGGGAAGGGACTGTTGCTGAGGTAATAGCAGCAGTACGAGCTCATAACTGTGTGAGAAATCATCTGTATTTTGTTGTCCCATGGACGTTAAACCAATACATATATCTTAAGGAACTATTAGCAAACTACATGGTAGCAGGAGCAAGTGGTTAATCCTTAGGAAATACTAATTATGCCTTTGAAAAAAGACATTTTTAATTAATATTTCAACTTGCCTTTGAAAGAAAACATTCAAGAAATAAATTTTTTTCCAAAACTTAGAATTCTTCTCCAATTTAGTTTTTGTATGCCTTTGAAAAAAGACATTGAAAAAAATAAAAAAATATTACAAGCTTTCACTATAATTGGATTATTAAAATAATTCGATATACTCTCAAAAATCTTAGGTAAAATAATATTTTTTCCCTTTGATATCTTCAAACATTAACATCTTAAATCATGTTTTTGGACTAATTAATAAATCTATCTTTCCACCTAGTAAGAAATAGTTCCAATTTTAGGCTAAAAAATAAATTTTTTTTTTAAATTTTGTTTTCTTACGCTGACCCCAGAATAAGTGAGAAAGATCACTAATTGATTCATTCTATCAAATTAATTCCAGACAAAAAAAATTGCTTCTTCGTGTTTCTGAAGAAATTTTTTTGCCACCCCCAGTGGTGAAAATGTTACAACTTATGATTAATTTTGTTTGTTTTGTCAAGCAAATGGTATTCATAGAAACAATGGCTAACTCAGATTATTTGCTACATTTTCTTGCGATCTAAAAATGGTTGGATCATGCTGAGTGGAAAGGTAAAATTCCTAAAAAACTTACAACTCAAATGCTTTGCTTCAAATGAAACAAAAGCAGCAAAAACATCGAGCGTATTGTTTTGTTCCTGTGAATACAACTTTGTTATCTCCTATCTACAGTAGCCATCAATCAAGGTCTCAACACAGTAACCAAATCATACATTTATTTGCATGAAATACAAAAATACATAGTACTGATGTGAATAATATACACACCACTACAAACACAATAGGCTTTGTAGCCACCCTACCAGCACAAATATTCATGTATGGGGTATTTTACGCACAGATGCAGCGAGAGCAACCAGCTATAGCAGCCACGCATGCGCACCCTGCTATAGTAAAAGACATAGCACTCATTTTTTTGAACTTGTCACAATGTTTTTAACATGCTCCTTGTCATCAACAATTGCTGTGCCTTTTCTATTAATTGCTCTCGTGAATTTTAATGCTAATTATTGTAATTAACATTTGTGCGTCTTTATTTTTATGTTTATTTGTGTCGCCTATAAAAAACGATAATGTGCGATCTTTTTCTCGTACTTTTTTCTAATTTTTTCTCCGCGAAATTTTATTTTTTGTGTGAAATTACATGGTGTAGTGGGCAAATATCTCCTCATTATTGTTATAGTAAATTCAAGTTTCTTAATTCGTGCCATTTTTTCCCATTTTTTACATTAAAAAACAACTTGTGCAAAACCCGATGAACGTAAAATTTACTGCAACCCCATGACCAAGTCCCTTGACTGCAAATTCTGCACACAACAAATTGGTGAGTTTTTTAATTATTATTGTAATCCAATGTGAAATTGAATTATGTAACTTCCACGAGTAAACTTGAATGTGAGAAGTTCAATTAGTATTTCTTAGATATGTTTGTTTTTATTTTAATTCTTGTCTGTTTAAATAGTAGGCAGAAATTTTTGTACTTTCTCCTTATTGTAGCTAGTTAGCGCAGATTGAAATTACAGTAGCTTTGTGATTTCTCAAAACTATAATTATTTTTACTTCTGAGAACATTTGTCTTAATGCTCTTTCTAAATTTATAACCATTTTTGTGACTAAGTTTATTTAGAACAGTAAAATTTTTGGTAATCTTTAATACCTACAAAGTTCTCAAATTTGCTAGGCCCTTAACAAAGTCTCATGTTAGTTCATAGACTTATTTGCCTCTTTATTTAGACAAAGATTTTTTAAATTTTTGAGTATATTTTTATGACAAAATTGTTAATTTTTCTCTTCAGTCATATAAATGACCTTGAACTGATTGAAAAATCAGCTTGAAATATAACTCTTACTCGTACCTAGATAGAATTTTGATTATATGGTTTTGCACTAACTATAGTAAAAATCATGGAACACGTACAATTTCATAAAATCTGTCATGAATACTATTGAATTTTTCCTATATGGATTATGCGTTTGTATGTTTCCGACATACATTGCTAATTTTAACTAAACCCTAAGTGTTATTTCTTTAGATTCAGGTTACTAATTATATTTTTATATTTTTTGTAAATATGTACATGTATTTACCATTTATTCTCACTAAGTATAGGCCTATTAATACGTCTTTAAAAAAACGTAAATTTGATTCTGTTTTTATGAACCAAATGGGTACGCTAGCAACCTATATAGTTTCATTTTTTCAAACCCAAACCCCTTTTTAAAATTTATTAGAAATTAATTTTCCTAATACTTTAGTCTAAAAAATTTCTTGATACTTATTACAAACAATTGCTGAATTTAAGACGATGTGTTTTTTCTATTCCTCTTTACTCTTTCTTTCGTAAAGTTAAAACTACAGTATTTTAGGTGATATATATATATATATATATATATTTATATATATAGATTTCATTTACTTATCTAATTACGCATTTAGAACTGTTTCATTGACCTACATTTCACTAGGTCAATGCTCTGTCACGCATTCAAATATACAGAGCATACCCCTTTCAAGAAAAAAAATGTTTTTTCTTCCCTAAATTTTTTTTTAGAGATTAAAAAGTCATATTTTTATTCGTCTGTCAGGCTACATAAATTTTACATGAAAAAACTTTTTTCTATTTCTGAAAAATTATTTTGTTTGTGTTTGTCTATCCACAGTAATTTGAATTAAAATCCATACACATGGCAGACAACCAACAAATGGAAGTCAATCCGAATTTGATAGTTGCTGATCAGGGTGCTGACCAACAACAACAACAACAACAACAACAGGTTCTGACCAAGGCAATAAACACTTTTCCAGTAACTCAGGAAACTGAGCCACCAGAAAATGTCAATCAACCTCTTGTGGATAATCCCCCTTCTGTTGATAATCGACAGAGTGAATCCTAGGAACCACAAGAACGTCATCAGCATTCCTCATCAAATTCTTCAAGTGGAAGTTATAGTGGCAACACTGAGGACAGTTTTTCAGTACACTTTAAGAACTCCAACACAATGATTGACTTCTATTTTGCTAGCATCTGGGAAGCCAGAAAGTCTCCTCAGAAGCACAAAAATTAGAGCTGATAGAGCCCTAAGTAAATTATTGGCAATCAGGAGGATGATCGAGGAATTCCAGAAGCCGACAACTGGAGTCAATATGGATAACTTGATGTTGGCAGAAATTTAAATTTTCCAAGTCTATGAAATCGAAGGCGATATCAAACAATGCTTTCAGCAACCAAAACCAATACAAGTTGACTTTGAGCCACGACAATTGTCTCAATCTTCTACGCCTTGATTAAGAAACATCAAAGTTGTTGAAAAGAACCTTGATTGATGTGCCCAGGAAGAAAGACTTGCCATTGAAAAAGCCCAAGTAGAGGAAGCTTGACTCGAGGAAATAGCAATTCAAAAGGCTATCGCAAAAATTTTTGTGTTCTTGAGAAGATTTTGAATGAAGAAGCCAACACAAACTCCCAAAGCGTGATTTTCAAAATTTGAAAATTTGCATTGAAAATTGTTTTGGTCTACCATACGATGAGTTCTAGAAACAACATTTAATTATCCAGAACTTGCACCCTGTTGGACAAGGTATAAATTTTAATATTAATTCTGAAAATTTACTTTCTTAGAAGTGTGTTAATGTAAATGAATTAACTGTTGATACTCAGGTTCCAACATTAAAACGGCATTGTCCCAAGCCATCTATAGTATCTCCAGTTCATTCATCAATTTTTGACAAAACTATAGTTGGTCTGTCTCTTGCTCTGACCCCCACCAGCTTTGTCTAATATAACCTCTGCTACTACAGACTTGGTACCAGATAATCTGATACTATCGCCTCAAAATAATAGCAGTGATAAAAACATATCCAAGTTAATTCCTCAAATATGGGAAATTGATCCATTAGACTCCATAGAATCTGCTTGTATGAATCCAAAAGCTCCAAAATTTTATTTAAATAAATGGGATGGAGATTTAATTATGTATCACAGTTTTCTAAATGGCTTTAAAAAATACGTGCATTTACACACGGATCTAGCCATTCCACAAAAATTCATTTGCTTCATAATGCCCTGCCAAAAGAAATTTTTGACAGGATTAATCACTTATCTCCGGATGATATAGGCTACGTCCAGAGGTTAAAATATTTACATGACTGCTATGTCAATCTTAGTCAGTTACAGGAGAAACTTTGGTATAAAGTTACTGCTTTCTCCAATTCTGATAACACCCTTCCTTCGATTCAAGAAAGGATGGATGGACTTGCTGTTTTGATCAATCAATATAGACAAGCTACAGAAATAGTTGACAAAGTACAACTATTTAGTATATCTGTAAAAAAGTTTCCTCCTCAATCTTATATGAATTGAGTCAGAGTAATGTTAATGATTTATTCTCAGCTATCAGGGAGTTTATTAAAATTCATGAGTTAGTTGAATTGAAAGTCAATCCAACCAATAAATCTAACAAACAAACCCGGGGAACAAATAATACCAATAATTTTAATTATAACAAATGAAGTAAACCTAAACGTAACCAACTTTTTACTGTACCTTCTGTTTTCAAAGAAGATACTAAAACTTTTTCAAAAAAAAAGCTAAAGCCAATCCCAAAAATTGGAAAAGCAAGAAATGGACCACTAGACTGACAAGAAATGCTAAATTATCTTTCATTGCCAGTTTGTCAAAATCTGGCCCAGAAAATTCAGACCAGACTACTGACTTTAATTGTCAAGATGTCCTGGTACCTGGACACTTTGAGAAAGATGAGGATTGCCAAAAACGATAATGAAGATGGATCCATACCCAAAATAAGATTTTATCTTCTGCCTTTGTGGGAAACATTGGTCATTTTTGTTGCAATCCCCGTTACAACACTCTTCAAGCACTGTTAAAAATGTATTAGATCAGAAATCCTTGTTTCAAGTGTGGCACTCTGCGTGGACATGGAATTTGTCCCATGCCCCCACCAAAATGCTGCAGATGGTTCAACTGCTTATCATTGGAACACCACACCAATTTATGCCCAACTGCGCCATATTCGCAGAATGTAGCAAAAGCCTGGTGGTGGATTGAAGCCTTGAAGGACCAAATGGCTGAGACTTTGTCTCATAAAAGTGAGAATGGTAAAATTTTTACAAAAATCGACAAATCTAATAATTCATCAGTTAATCAAATTTCTCCCCTGTTACAGGAGATGAATGATAACTCAATTTTCCAATTACATGTGACTCTTGAGTTGACAGAGGAGCAGTGCAAAGGCTTATCAGAAAACAGTGAGTTAATTAATTTTTATACAAATAGTTATGCAGAGTCTTTCTTTTTATGCTTTGAATTATATGCTCTTGCTCCAAATTTAAATGAACTCATAAAAGTTTGTGGATTTTTTAATAGCAGTAGTCTCCTTACTTATATTGTGCAGAACTACGCGTTTCACAACCTTAAACTTAAACCTTCTGGTGAAAAAGTTTTAAGACTTACGGACATTGAAAATTTAAATTTAAACAAGATTAAATCTTATTTGGTTCTTTTTGGTCTTTTACTCCCTGATAGAACAAAGGTACCTATTAAAGGGAGCACTTTAAATAGTATTTTACGTAATTTGAAATAACCTAATATTCAAACTTTTGAAGCACAGTTTTCTCAGTGTAAAAACATTGAGTTTTCAACACTTCCTCATGAGCATACGATTCACCTTTTAGTAGATAACAATCTTATATGGTCTTTTGTGAAGAGTGTTTGGCAATTTCTTCAAAAACGTGACTTATTAATATGCCATTTGGCCATGTGTTAGGTGGAGTTTTGGCCCCACCTTATGAAAGTGACCTTTTTACTCTAATATTTTTAACATCACCACAGTCTGTTGAAAATCTTTGGAGACTCGATGTATTAGGTATAGAATCCCATAATTTCAGTTAAGTTGAAGCTGAAGCTGAAGCTTTATGATTGTTTTACAAAGATATTGAATATTAGTGAACAAAAGATATTAGATTCGGTGGTTATATAAAAACTATCCCCCACTCTTGGAGGATCATTTTTATCTTTCGATAAAAAGACTTGAACACAAATTGCCAAAATTACAACAATCTCAAGAACTTTTTGAAAAATATACTCAATATTTTGAAACTCTCATCGAATTATGATTGAGAAGGTGGATCCACAGAGTAAACCAGGGTTAATCCATTATGTGCCCCATCAAGGAATCTTGGACTTAACTAAGGGCACTCCCCTTAAAGTGGTATTTGATGGATCCACCTAACCTAAAAACAGCAGCCATTCTTTAAATGACTGTATATTCAAGGGCTCAAACATGTTACCCAATTTGTTGATGATTTTGATGACCTTTTAAAAAGATAAAATTGGCATTATAGCTGACATTTGTAAATCTTTTCATCAGATTTAACTGCACCCAGATGATTGGGATGTATGCTGTTTTACCTGGTTGAAGGATCCTTTTAAACTTTTGTTCAGAGATAATATTATTATTTACCAATTCCAAAGAGTACCTTTTGGAATTATCACTGCTCCTTTTTTACTAGCAGCAATTTTATTACATCATCACCAACAGGTAGATCCTGAATTTAGTAAAAAGTTTGTCGATCACATCTACATTGATAATCTTGTTACTCCCCTCCCTACATACAAGGACAGTTTAGAACTCTACAAGCGATATAATGACATAATAGATGCCATTTCCATGGAACTCGCTCAATGGGGTACAAATGATGAAGCCTTAAAAAAATACTTCTAACCTTCAAAAGCCCTATTATAAAAGTCTTAGGCCTTGTTTGGGATATGTTAAAGGACATTTTATATATGCCCCCACTAACTATACAAACAACTATTTGATCTAAACGCTTGTTTTTACAAGCAAGGTCTTCTTTTTATGACCCTATGGGTTGGTTTGCCCCAGCCTTTGTACAATCTTAGTGTAACGTATATTTTCGTCTATCTTTAGAAATGACGAACATATTTGTTCACTCATTTTCGAATACAAAAAACGTAGATATTTATCAACAATTATCATCCTATAACTCTTTGTAAACAACCACTAAATTACCCGTAGTTAATTTTACATATACAGATATACCTTCTGTATATTTATGACCTAGTTGTACCTGTCCCTCGAGTACTCGACGAGTCAGCACAACCCTATAATAACAACACCCTACCTCACTTTACCAATCCGACACGTACGTTTTTATACCCTAAACGAGTATATAATCCCTCGATTCAGTTGTATAATTGTTCAGTCCAAATCAGTTCTTCGACAGCTACTTCTAAGTACCTGGAACCTCTCTTGTAGAAGTCTCTAGTGAACAGATAGTCTTGCTTGTTGAATTGTGATCAAATATGTATTAATATTAACATAGATATATGTACTGTGATGTACAGAATATTATTTTATTAAATGTGTAAACTCACTCATGTGTTTAAAATATTATTGAGTCTCTACTTAATGTTAAGGTCCACGATAGTGCGTAGATGATAAACGTGAATATATTTTAGAAGTATTACGGCTTTTACAGTACGTGGTATTTTGTGCATGGTGTACTCCCGAAAGTGGTCTTAAATAGGTACTTTACCACCTCTTTTGGCCGTTACACTTAGATGTTTATTAAACACCTATGGTTGGAAAATTACAAATAGGACAAACCTATTTTGCCGCAGCTTCAAATGTTAGCTATGGTACTTATTGAAGACCTTCATCAAACAACAAATTATTGTTTACCAAGGCAAATCTACTGTGAAACTTATAATCCTAATGATTGCGAGCTCCATGTTTTCATAGATGCTTCACAAACTGCCTATACAATGGCTGCTTATCCATAGTTTAAAAATGCAGAATCTAGTACAGCATTGGTACGCTACCTTATAGGCAAAACAAGAGTCATGCCTGTAAAATTGATAACAATTCCAAAATTGGAGTTGATTGCAGCACTCATTGGTGCACGTACTATATGTAATGCTTGTAAACCCATGGATTTGAACAACTGATCATCTTTTTTCTGGTCAGACAGTGTGTTCTAACCTGGTTGACGGAACGTAAAATTCAACCCCAATTTGCCTCCAGTAGGGTCAACAAAATTAAAATAATCCCTAATGTCGAATATCATCATGTACCATCAGCAGATAATCCCACTAACGTAGGTTCTAGAAGAGCAATGGTCAATGACATGTTCAAATCTCTATGGTGGACAGGTCCAGCCTGGTTATATTCAGACTCCCAATTCTGCCCACCAAACGATCTTCATATTATAGAATCCTCACCAGATTTGATGCAGCAAGAAATTTCTATGCCAGTATTCTGAATTCTACGACAATCTTTGGGAAATTTGAAAAAATTTTCTGAAAACTTTCTCGAGAGCTCAGATTTGATTTTTGATAATCATCACACTGCAAAGATGAAAAGAATCAAGAACTCTTGTAAAAAATGAAGTCCTACATTCCTTTTAGAACCTAAATCAAATGATTGTAAACTATAAGTGCCAATTTGTCCAGCTGACACTAATCATAGTGAGGAGCCTTTTTGTTGCAACAAATCTGATTTTGAAGGCTTACCTCCAACAGGGCCTCCAAAGGAGGATCCTTATTATAAAACTCTGCTGTTGAGCTTCATACATTCTCCTTTAAATTCACCTTTCAGTATTCAAATTGAAAAATTTAACTCTCTTAATAAATGAATAAAGATATTCTATGTTCCTTTTTGCCATACGACGTTTTTGTGTCAAAAGATTATGTAGAATGCAATTTGTAGTATCTTACGCGGTATTACCCAAAATATTTCAATTTGGATTGACGGCTTTTGTACATTCCAATCAAAATAAACATTTCTAAGAAATTTTTGATATGTTGGAAACAATGGGGCCACAGAGTTTTGTGACCTATCAACAATTTCATATCAAACTAGACAAATCAGGTCTGCTCAGATTATGCAACTATATTATAATGTGGTTTTATGCGGACTATATTTTATCACCCACTTTATTGCGTCCTGATTCCCGCATGACTAAGTTAATTCTGCTTGAAACACATTTGAATAATAGTCGTGCTGGACCTAAATTTACAATAGCTTCGTTTCGACGAAACTATTTTGTACCCCATGCATCTAAATTACTTCCTAAAGTATTGAAAAATTCTTGCATGGAGCGTAAAAGGTCTAACAATAAGCCTTACCATCAACCAACCCATTTGGCGATGCCAGACTTTCATTTAGTACCATTTACACACCAGTTTGCCTACATGGGTGTGGATATTTTTGGACCTTTTCAAGTGTTTGACAAGTTTCTGCTTTAAGATGAAAAGACAAATAAAAGCTCTGACTTTACCTGTTAAAAATAAATGGATCCTTATACTTACCTGTCTTTCAGCCAGGGCAGTATATTTTATTTCGGTTTTGTCTCTGACCACAGCCAAAATATGGGCAGTGTTCAGCACATTCTTTGCTGATTGTGGGACATCTAAGTTACTGTGGTCTGATAACACTGCCCAGTTCCATCTTATCTCTACTTATTTTCCAAAATTTTGGTCAACCTTTAATAGCAAATGTACCATAGCAAATAAGTGAAATGAAGAAGGCATTGAGTGGCATTTTACTCCACCCAAAGCATCTTGGTATGGTGCCCTCTACAAACATCTATCGGTGTTTACAAACAATTCTTTTATCACAATCATCCTATGTGTCAGCACAATTTTTAGGCAGCCTTGAAAAATATTTAAATAATGATCAACAAAATACCATTATGCCCTGCTGCAGATGAAGTTGAACAGTTAACTTTAAAGCCAGCCCATTTCCTGTATTTCAGAGCTCGCTGAAATTATGATAACTTCAAAACAACTCCAAAATTTATGAAGAATAGATCAAGAATATATTCACAAGCTTTGGGTAGCTTGGAGAAGATACTACCTGATACATTTGAGAGACATTCCTCCCAAAAGTGTACCTAATGCCCATTGCACTTCTCCTTTTAAGCCAGAAGTAGATGACTGTTCATGTATTAGATTTTATCAATAAACCAGGTGTCTACAAGACTGCTAAAATTGTAGAACTTGAAAAATCCAGTGATGGAAAAATCCGCCATGCTAGAATTGAACTTCCTAGCAAGATACTGACCTTACAGCCGCTTACATACCTTGCGCCTCTGGAGCTCAATTGCTCAAAAAAAAGTGATCAATAACTATGTCCCATCTAAGTAGAGCCTGATCTGAAAGACCTCACAACATATGCCAAAGTGGAGTATGTTTAACTTTATTGTTCTTCATATTATCCAACCCTAACTGTCTTCAGGGGGTAGCCATTACGATGGTATAAGGCCTAACTAGCTTTTTGGCACCCACTTTTGTCATCGAGAACTTTTCACAAAAGACTCAGTTTATTAGAATTTTCTAATTTCTTTCCTATTTCTTCCAGAAAATGAATTTTACAGCTGTTGATTCGTTTGTCTCTCTTTCGTCACATTAGCAGTTTGTCATTCTTAAAGCCAAAGTTATTTTATTTTTGACTCAGTTCCTAATTTTTTTTTTACTTTAGCATTTATAAGTTTCTTTTTTTTTGTTTTATAATTTTTTATTATATTATACATTTCATTAAAACTTGTGTTGATAAATTTTTTCTTTCAGATTGATCTTGAAGGGACCTCCGAAGGTCTCTTCTTGGTACACCACACTCAGTGTTGTGGGCTCCAGCCCAACCCTCCTGCGCAGTATGCAATACGCAGAAGTGGTTAATAATGGCGCACAAAGGTGCACCAGGAAGGCACTGATGCTGAGATAGTTGTGGCAGTATGAGCTCATAACTGTGTGAGAGATCATCTATATTTTGTTTTCCCTTGGATGTTAAACCAATACATATATCTTAAAGAACTATTAGCCCACTACACCGACCAACCTATATAGATTCCCTATTTTGTTTTAAGTTTATTTATTGAAACTGGCTATTCATTCTGACTAAGTACAGAACTTGAACTGAGAAGTTTTGACTTTTCACTTCTCAGAACTGATACTAAAACTGTGAAGCTGAATTAAGAAGTAAATTTAAACATTATAGGTCCAAAATTCAAACTTTTAGTGAAAACTTCCTAACTCCATTAAAGCTTTAGTTCAAGTTTTCAATTACCTGATACTGACTGAAACCATCAATAGGGAATGAAAACTAACTTTGAAAAGAGTAGGTTTCAATTTGAAACTTCCAAACTCAATTACTGTTCTCAAAATAGAGATTTTAAAACGAAACTTGGTAGTAACCATGTAATGATCAACACCAACTTGAGATGAAAATTTTGTCAAATTCTGTCGAGTTGGAGAGGCATAATGCAGCGACAAAAAAAAAATTAACTTCAATTTATAATAAGTATATAAAAGAAAAGAACAGAAACAAAAAGAAGAAGATATTAATAAGTACCTATACTTAAGTACATAATATGCATTACCCAAATTTTGTATTCACCCTTTTGTGAGAAATACAAAACTATGAAAGGAATAGGACTGAAATTTTCACAAAAGGTATTCATCATATAGGACCGGGTCTGATAAGAATCAAGTGCTTGTTGATTCAGTAGTTTTGGAGAGAATTAGAAAAACAAATTACCAGAAAAGTGTTTTTTCAAGGATTTTAAGAAAATCACAAAACATATCAGGTTGAAATTTTCACAATGGATCATCCTTATGTTGGTACATTTCTGGTAGATGTTTGCTGTCTATTAGTGTAATAGTTCCTAAGAAAATTGGAACAAAAAGTAACTGGAAAAAAGGTTGTGTTCGAGATTTTGAGAAAACTATAAAGGGTCTGAAATTTTTACAAAATGTACCAGTTGTCACCTGCGGGCTTCATCTCCATGTAGTAGTTTAATTTGAAACATATAATCCTTCTGTTTGTTTGAAGGATTTGAGGGGCGAGCGAGTGTGTCTTCCTACTTTGGACTCTTGACAGTTCAGGCAACTGTGAGCCCATTTATTGCAGTCAGACTTCATTTGGGGCCAAACAAACCTTGCTAACATCAAATTAGCACTGCATTTTTGTCCAGCATGTAACAGATTATGTACACTGTTAAAAGACAATTTGCGATATTTATTTTTTGTAGAAATGGCC
Source organism: Ericerus pela (assembly GCA_011428145.1). NCBI lineage: Eukaryota > Metazoa > Arthropoda > Insecta > Hemiptera > Coccidae > Ericerus > Ericerus pela. The sequence goes on from WOFM01000260.1 coordinate 107,300, forward strand.
TGTTCTTATCTGTACTGACATCACATGTTAATAAAACATCAGTACTGGGAATTTTTCACTGTTACAATTTGAGAGAAGTATCATCGTTTGATAACAACTCTTGTAATTCTGCATCGTTAAACCATTCTTTAGCTATTTCAGCATAAAGTAATTGGACAGGAGCCAAGATAGCTTGGATTCTACTTAGAGCATCAGCTGGTAGTGTTGAATTCTCCACCTATATACTAAATATCTGTAGTCAGTTAACCAATATAGTCTAATTATCATGCTCTTCCCGGTGATACCAGTTCTGTTTTGTCTGTGAAAGCATGTATTAGGGGTTCATGGTCTGTATACACCGTGAAACATCTACCCTCTAGTTGATGCCTGAAATGTTTCAGCCCAACGAAAGTTCCAAGAAATTCCCGATCATACGTGCTATAATTCTTTTCTGTTTTTGATAGCTTCCTCGAGAAGAAAGCTGGTGGTATTTTTTTGTTGTCTTTATCAAGTTGGTACTGGGTTGTCTCAATAGCAAATTTTGAGACATCAGTTCTTGCACATAATGGCAGACTTCTGTCTGGATGAGCCAATAATGTTGCATTTGCTAGTGCTTCTTTGTTCTTTATTCTAATCGAGTGGAGTTCTAACTTTCTTTTTATTTATTTTATCAATGCAAATAGCTTACTTTGTTTGGCTGCAGCATTCTTCTTGCAACATCTATAGAAATTCACCATCCCTAAGAAATGCCTGAGTTCTGTGACATTTGAGGTTTTTGGGAAATTCAGTATTGATTCGACTTTGGTCTTCAGGGGGGAAATGACTTTAGTCAAGACTTTGTAGCCGAGAAAGTCAATTTTGGTTTATTTGTATAAACTTTTACCTACATTGATAGTGAGGTTGGCAGCATGAATACACTGCATAATAGCTCTTACATTCTTCTCGTGCTCCTACTCACTGCCTTCTGAGCAAAGGCAAATATCATCCAGGTATGCATTAGCAAGTGGCCTACAAAATAGTCAGACAGAATCCGTAAGAATTGTTCATCAATTTTAGTACATCTGGATATATTTGTGTTCAATCTGTAAGCTAGCATTTTGCCATCTGCACAGTTTTGTTTCACAATTGATCGATTTGCCATTTTTAAGGTTAATGGTCAAGCCGAAATGTGCAATAAAGTCTGCTCCAGAATTGCATTTGGAACATCAGCAATTGTGAAGGACCATGTCATGTCTTTTCTAAGTCCGACATTGACTTTGCTGGTCTCAAGTCTATAAGCTGGAAAGTTTTGACTGGTTACAATACAGAGGTAGTATTTCAGAGGATGTTCTTTTTGGTTTTATTTACTGGCAGTTTACTCAGCTCTGCCCCGAGTCTATTAAGTACCATGTCTTGTTTGTCCTGTTCTTTAGGAACAGGTGGCATGAGTATTTTTCCAAGGGGTCTTTGGCCACTTAAATGGCCCCTTATTCTAGTTTGATGCATCCTTGGTAAAGGATTTCCCCCACCATTTGCAATGGTTGTTACATTTGGTGGCTTCTGCACCAATCTGATAATAGAAGAAGCAAGTCTTCTCATCCTAGGTTTGAGAAGACTGGATGCTGGGAAATGATGTTCTAGGGGGAGTGGAACTCCCTCCCTTTTTTTGGTTACTATGTCTTCAGTCTTAGGACCGTGATTGTCTATTATTGTTATTGCTATTGGTTCTAGATTTAGACTTTAGGCACCAGTTTCCATTCTGTTTATTTGAGTTTTGTCTTTTGTTGCATTTTTGCACTTCTGTCGTCAACTGAGCTATCTAGTAAGTTGAGCAATCTCCCCAGTCTCTGCAGACACTGTACTAACAGAAGGCTTTGACATTTTGTATTCTAGCTCACTGTCTGTACTTTCACTTTTTGTGAGAAAATCCATGTTAGTGGAAGTGTTTATTGTGGTAGATCTGACAGCTGCCAAATACTGCACAATACATTGAGGTAGTTTGCAGAATTGGTTTCCAATTACAAAAGGAGCTACGATGTCAGCCTTTTTCTTCAATTTAGCCATGAAAATCGAGGTTTTGTCATCACCAATCTTCATACCACCCATTACATCATCGATGATCTGGGTTTTTGTTTTTCCAAAAACATATTTCATTCTTCTGACAAAACAGGCATAATTATCCTCTTCTGTCGAAGGGCATTCCATAATATCAGGAATGTGGCAAATTATCTGGGGTGGCACTCCACTGCAGATGTGAAGATATCACTGGTTCAGTTGTATATTTTCTGTCTTGAACCTGCTTTCTAGGAGAGTTATCCATAATTCTACCTCATTAGACAGAAATTCTGGAATCTTTATCCTTCGTCTACAGGAATTTGGGTTTTGTTCTAGTTGATTCTGCAGTAGTTACAGAATTTGGGCCAGGACTTTGGACATTAGCTGTTACTGTACACTTCCTCCTGCTGATGTGTGTGGTGGATTTCTCAAAATCTCGGCTCTGGTAGTTGGAGGAGCCATCTCAGTTTCTTTTTGCTGACTGAGGTATTCCACAGGTACTTCCACTTAAGTTTCCTCACTGGTTGAAAACACTGATTTCTGTATTTGTTGATCTGGTGTCTTTGGATTGGAGCTTTGGCTTATAGTCCAACCACTTCTCTACATTTTTACTGCAAGTTCTTCTTCGTTAACTACTGTTCCTAGATGTATTAGCTCTGGGTGTTGAGAGGCCATTACAGTTTCTGAAATGTCTTCAGATTGTCTAGTCGAAGTTGAAGGGGTTGGGGGATTTGTCAAACCTTCCTTGTCCAGGTCTACTATGTTTTTCTTCCTTGGTTATTTATTTTAAGAAGGGGGTATAAATTCCCACTTCAGCAGACTCTACTTTGACAACCAATGGTGTCTAGTCTGCAAAAAAAATTATATTTTCCAAGCAAGCAAGAATCTCACCAGCTTACCACACTGATTTTTGATATAGTGCACCGCACCTCTAGACACCCACAATGTAAAAAATTACATCAGTCACCACTGTGGAATACCTTGTTTTGAAAAGATATTCTCATCAGAAGGTAATCTACAGATTTTGCATGTTCAACCACTTCATAAATAAACATACAGGTAAGCCAAAACCTGGGAGAACACTGATAACTTCAGAGCCAGTTTGTACGGTTTGTATATGGTCTTATTTACACGTACACCAACATACATACTTAGTAATTATGTATGTTCATGTGAACAGCCTAGTGCGTTTTTTCTTGTAGTGATAAGAAATGATGGGCCAGTTTGTGTAGGGAATTGTGACATCTTTGTATTGTTGAGACTGATCACAATTTGTTACTTGTACATTACTTATATGTATCTGCAAGTAATTACCATCAAATGTAATTTGTGCATATGATTTAACATCATTGAGACAAATATTTTCCAGCCTTGTGGCAGCCACTGTCATTTGGTGTCCGAGCCCTTATCTTCATACAAGATGAGTCCCCACATCAGTTAACCTTCAATAGTTGACAATAGTTGAGAGCTAATTGTCTAACTTTTGGCTGAAAAATTCTTCTTAAAGGGGAAAAAAAGGATTTTTTATTATAATTATTATTATTATTATTATTATTATTATTATTATTATTATTATTAATAATAATTCTAAATTATAATTTTGTACTACTACACATTTGAAGCTAGCTATAGTCTCAAATTCTGAGTGCTGAAAAATTAATTTCTTTTATAAGAATTAATTCTGTTTACAAGTAGAAGCGCATTTAGCAACAGTGAGGACAGATTCAAGCAAGAGTCTGTTTTCTTTACACATCAAAAAGAAATTAAAATTCATTTGATTTTTAATTTTAAAGTTATTTAATTGAAGCAGATTCTACAAAACGTGTCTGGTTTGCTGAGAAACTCTGATACTCTTGCTATCATGTAATGGCAGAGACACTACAGTCAAGGCATTTACATAATAATGTCTGTTTAATGTCCAGAAGACTATAAGATATATGTCATCGCACACTTATCCAACTCATTAGGTATAACAACTGCCAGTAACCACCTCAGCCCAGTTACTTGTCTACTTACATTTCCTCAGTAGACAAGTGTCCCACTTGCCAACTAGGTGCCCAGGAGATTGTGAGCATAGCCCATGATACTGGTTGGTAAGGTAGATACGATTCTCTCTGTCTGGTTTTGTTTCATTTTGTTTTCTTCGGGTTTCATTTGGGTTTACAAGAAATAGGTTAATACAATTATTAGACACTATGTGAACTGCGGGTAACAGCTTGTTTAAAATTAGAGAATACAGAAGGTGCGAAGATTTAAATCCAGCTTTAGGAACATGAGGTTCTCAAACATTATCTGTTTGATTAATGATGGCTAACTCAGTTTTGCAATGAGTAGATTTGCTTCTTAGCTTGTGTAGGTACTTTCTGAACGCCTATTACTGGAAAACCGCTCCCAGTAGATCTCATAGTGAAATTATTGCTCGAATTATAAAAATTAATTTGGATGTTTTATTCAATGGTGAGATACAAACTTATAATACTTTAAAAATACATATTTATTTCTAAGAAAATTTGCATTTTTCTTTTCGTGCACGAAGTTCAAATTGCTTGTGTCAAAATCTGTTCTGTTACTTTTTTTCATTCGGGCATATGTTTCTGTGGGGACAATACTCGTATGAGGTAATAGGGGCTTGCACCCCTCGACGACAGTCGCCGCCCAAAGGCTGGCAATAATCGTCTTTATGACGTTAAACAAATTTACACTGGTGCGTTTGTATGTTCGTACCTGTATGTACGTACAGGTAAGATACATTGCACGGGCCGAGATCAATTACCTGATAATGATCTCGGTGATGTCACGGCCCGGTAACAAATGCGCTGCGTCATTTCTTATCACCTTGACAGAGGGAAGAAACGACGTAACGCATGACATAATTACGTACATGTACGTATGCATGTGTGTCTGTGTGCGTGTACCAAATCCTGTATATAAACTCTCAGAACCAGCTAAAAAATCCCCAGTGTTCGCCGAGGATTTGGCTCTCCCATACTTGACCGTATGAAGTAGCAGAACACGCAAATACTGTTGAAAACCTTCTAGTGTGAATATCTCTCACAACAAGGTATTCCACAGTGGTGACCCCGTGATATTTTTGGCTACGTCGTGGGTGTCTAGGCGCGTTGCACTAATTCTAAAACTAGGAGCAGGGTGCTGGCGAGTTACTCGCTTGTAATACAAATTTTTTCACAGACCTAGACACTTTTGGCTGTCGAAGCAGAGGTCTGACTTTGAAAGTGGAAAATTAAACCCCCTTCCAAATATGTTTGCCGGAAGGGAACCAAGAGAAGTAGACCTGGAGGAACAAAGTTGCCCTCATCCGCCAACTCCTCCAGCTTTGACCAGAGACTCTGAAGTCTTTGAGACTCTGGAAAAGCAAAAACAAATCCGAAGACCAGAAGCCTTGCGTTTGGGAGCTCTTGTCTACCCAAACAAGACAACAGCTCGCACCCTCAGTAGTGGTCGTCTTTTGAGCCAAAACTCCGACCCTTTGACCCCAACCGACGGAGTCTGGTAGAACCTTTGCCAAAAAAAACTCAAGAGAAGTACAGCAGATTACAATGCCTAACAGAAATGGAAATACGACGAACCCAACATCAAACCAGCCTGGAACAGGTGGGAGTGGTCAGCCACAGCTGACCCCCAAAGTGCTTGCACAGCTACTACAGCTGTTGCAGATGCAGACTCTGCAGAACCCTGCAATCCAAAGGCGGAGGATTGAGATTCCGGAATTTTTGCCAAATGAGGTAGAACTCTGGTTGACTGTCCTCAAAGGTTGTTTCGAGACAGAGAACCTACAGAACAACCAGAAGTATTCACACATTTGCAGCGGCATGCCCGCAGAAATAATACACCGCATTCCGGATATCATGGAATGCCCTCAGGCGGAAGCAGATAAATACTGTTGGTTCTGCAAGAAAATTTAAAATGTGTTCGGTAAAACTCAAAACCAAATAATTGATGATGTTATGGGTGGGATGAAGATTGGAGATGATAAACCCTCCACCTTCATGGCCAAATTACGACAGAAGGCTGATAACATCGTATCACCGTCAGTCATTGGGAACCAGTTCTGTAAGCAACTGCCCCAACATGTTGTACAGTGTCTGGCAGCTGTGGGTACCACAGTGATTAACAACTCCGAGGACCTAGACTTCTTGGCAAAGAGTGCCAATAGTGCACTACAACACTCAAGATCAACATCCTCAATTTGTGCAGTATCGACAGAGACCGGAGAACTAGCTCAGCTTAGAGCCCAAATAGCTCAGCTGACTAGCGAAATAAAGAAGAAGAGTAATAACAATAATTCAAGAAACGGTAGAAGTAACAACCACTCAAAAAGCAGGAGCAACAATAGAAATAACGATAGAAAGTCCAGGTCCAGAGACCAAAAGAGCAATTCTACCAGGGGTCAGAGTCCAACTCCCCCTAGAAGAACATTGTCCCCCAAACCCCAGTCTCAAAACTGGGACGATAAATCCTGCTTCTTCCATAATAGATTTGGCGCAGAGGCCACCAATTGCAACAACAGATGCCAATGGTGGGGAAAAACGTACAATAAGCCGTCAAACTAGAAAGAGGGGTCATCTATGCGGCTGAAGATCCCTCAAAAAAGTATTCACACCGCCTGTTCATCAAGGACAGGACAAACAGGAGACGTTACCTTATAGACTCAGGTGCTGACTTGAGCGTTTTGCCAGTAAGTAAGAACCAAAAGGCATTTCCTCCAAAATACTACCTCCGAACTGTGAATGGTCAAAACCTTCCAGCTTACGGAATAGAATTCAGCAAAGTAAGCATTGGTTTGCGAAGAGACAGGACATGGTCCTTCACAATTGCGGACGTTCCAACTCCGATCCTGGGCGCAGATTTTCTCGCGCACTACAGCCTGGTCATCGACCTAAAAAATGGAAAAATCATAGACAACAATACTGGTCTATGGGTGGAAAGCAAAACAGTAGCGTACCAACTGGACACCAACATATCCAGCTGCACTAAAGTCGACGAACAATTCTTATGGATTCTGTCAGACTATCCTGGAGTCACTCAACCATCGATTCGCAGGCATCCGACCTATAAGCATGACACTGTTCACTATATAGAAACTAAAAGACCGCCTTGCCATGCTAGAGCCCGCAGGCTACTGCCTGATAAACTCAAAGCAGCACGGGAATACTATGATCGCATAATAGGGGAAGGCATATGCCGCCCCTCAAAAAGCTCATGGAGTTCCCCGATCCACATGACCAAAAAAGCAAGTGGAGAGTGGCAAATTGTTGGAGACTACAGAGCCTTGAACACCAAAACAGTTCCTGATCACTATCCAGTCCAAAACATAATGGACTTCAACGCAAATATGAAGGGTAAAACGATGTTCACAAAAATTGACATCAACTGGGCATTCCACCAAATTCCAATTGCCAAACAGGACATTCCAAAGACAGCAGTCATAACCCCCTTTGGTTTATTCGAATACCTTCGAATGCCGTTTGGACTCCGTAATTCTGCACAAACTTTCCAAAAATTCATCAATGGACTGTTTATTAATTTGCCATTTGCATATGCATATTTGGATGACATATGCATTTGCTCAGAAGGCGGTGAGCAACAGCACGAGAAGAATGTAAGAGCCATCGTACAGCGTATACACGCTGCTGGACTTACCATCAATGTTGGAAAAAATTTATACAAACAAACCAAGATTGACTTTTTCGGCTATCAAGTCTCGACCAAAAGCATTTTCCCTCTGAAGACCAAGGTAGAGCCCATATTGAAATTCCTGAAACCGTCAAACGTTGCAGAACTCAGACGCTTCTTGGGGATGGTGAATTTCTACAGACGTTGCATTAAAAACACTGCAGCCGAACAAAGTAAGCTGTTTGCATTGATCAAAACAAATAAAAAGAAAGATAAAACTCCACTCGATTGGACAGAAGAAGCTGAAAAAGCCTTTGAAAACATCAGAGAAACACTGGCAAATGCAACTCTACTCGCTCACCCAGACGAAAGTCTGCCATTATGTGTCGCAACTGACTCATCCGACTTTGCTATTGGTGCAACACTGTACCAAAAAGGCAATGACAAGAAATTACCGCTCGCTTTCTTCTTCAGAAAGCTATCAAAAACCGAAAAAAATTACAGCACATACGACAGGGAGTTACTGGGAATATTTGCTGCGTTGAAGCATTTCAGGCACCAATTAAAGGGTAGATATTTCACTGTGTATACAGATTACAAACCCCTAACACATGCCTTCATGCAAAAGACAGAACCAGCTTCCCCGAGAAGAGCTCGACAATTGGACTACATAGGACAGTTGACTATGGACATCCAGTATATAAGTGGAGAACTCAACAGTCCAGCTGAGACAAAGGAAAATCCCTGGTACTAATGTTCTACTAACATGCAACATTAGTACAGGCAAGAATAGGCCATTCCTGATGACAAAGTATCGCAAATTGGCTTTCAGTAGTGTGCACAATCTATCGCACCCTGGACCAAAATGCACTACTGGATTAGTAGCATCAAGATTTGTTTGGCCTCGAATGAAGTCCGACTGCAACAAATGGGCTCGCAGTTGCCTGAATTGCCAAGAGTCCAAATTAGGAAGACACACTCGTTCACCTCTCAAATCTTTTAAACAAACGGAGCGGTTTAAAACGATACACATGGACTTGGTGGGTCCATTACCCCCATCCCAAGGACACAGATACCTGTTGACGATGATCGATAGAGCAACTCGATGGCCAGAGGCAGTTCCTCTCTATGAGATGACAGCTCCCACGATAGCTGCCAGGTTATACGATACCTGGATTGCCTGCTATGGCATACCTGAAGTTATCATCACGGACCAGGGTCGTCAATTTGAAAGCACGCTCTTCCAAGAGCTGTCTAAGAAGCTTGGTACACAACACAATCACACCACAACTTACCATCCTCAAGCAAACGGTAAAGTTGAGCGATGGCACAGAGCTTTGAAAGCCTCCATCATGGCTTGCGACACCAAGAGATGGGTTGACATACTACCAACCATCCTCTTGGGCCTTTGATCTGCTCTTCAAACAGACACAGAACACTCTGCGGCACAGTGAGCGCTCGGCAAAGAGTTACGCCTACCAGGGGACTTTTTCACCCACTCGAAAGAAATTAGCCCAGAAACGCTTGTCCAAAACATACGGACTGATGCTAACAGTTTTTTGAAACAGGCAGCTTGTCATGGCCAACCAAAGATTTATGTCTCCAAACACTTGGCCACAACTTCTCATGTGTTTGTCAGAGACAAGAAAATAAGATCTTCGTTGGAGAAACCATACGCTGGTCCTTATAAGGTTGTATCACAAGATGACAAGAATTTTGTGATACTAATCGCAGGTGAAGAAAAAACGATTTCAATTGACAGATTGAAACCTGCGTACCTTATAAACAACAACAGAAAAATGCTCCAAAGAGCAACAAGGAAGATGACAGATAGGAAAATTAAAGAAGAAAAACAGACCACACAGTCCGATACCATAAACCACAAAAAGTAGAGGACAAAGAGGTCAAAAAAGGTGATAAATCACAAAAAACACCAGTAGAAAAAACAAAAATCAAGAAAACGGTGAAGTTAAGTAACGAGATTGTCAAAATCCTTATGCCCACGAAAAAAAGGCAGGCCCCTTGGTAGCAGTAAGCAAAAAAACCAAATTCCAACTCGAAAATCTGAAAGATTGGCAAGGAGAAACTAAAAATATTCACGAAAGTTAATATCCGCTGCAAAAATTACAAACCTGCATAAAAATACGCACCAGAATCTGGGAATATTTGCAATAAAAGAAATTCCGCAGATAAGCAGAGAATAAATGCGTACAAATAAAAAACGACACGAATAAACAAACCCAGGTGGGATATGGAAGAAAACATCGCAACGTGTTTCTATTGACAAATATCCTGATAACAAAACAGTCAATAGATCGTGACGTCACAAATGAAGAGTGCATTCCTTTGTGAAATACAAAATTCAAAAGTACGAAAATTCAAACACGCTTAACTCTGCTTATACTTAACAGATTTTGACCGGAAAACTTTTCAGCTAAAGAATATTTAATGCACTATCCCCTCCGAACATGTCTGAAATAAGATAACAACTTGGAATAAAACTGCGAACGAAAAATATTCTCACAACGTTTTTCACTAGCCTTTCTGCTGTTGACAATTTAACACGCCGAAAATTCTACTAATTTTTCTTTTCTTTTCTTCCATAAATATTTTGTCTTTCCTTCCTTGCATCATGTTGTCCCCAATTAACACATCATTTTCGACTCCAGAATTCCAATTTATCGTTCCACCTGTACCTCAGCCTGTAAAGACTAAGGAACAGATGGAGCAAGAAAAGGGAATTGAACAAATCGAAAATGAATTGCTGATGGACACAACATCGGCTACGGACATCGTCAAGATGATGTCCGTACCCCTTCCTGCCCTCATCTTGCCTCTGAAGTCACCGGAGAGGACACCGAGAGTGGAGAACCCACCCTCGGGGTCTTCAACCCTGATGGCATTGGAGGTGAAGAGGCAACTCCCGGTGGAAGAGGTGCCTCAAACACGCCCTCCTTCCACCTTCGGTCTAGCCTACAGACCATCGGGGACGTCAAACTCCCCGATGTTCAACCGGCCAAAACCAAAAACCCCATCTGGTCCTCCACCTCCACACCATCCCCATCCTTCCACTCGTCCGGCACAAAACTGACCGCCCAGACGTAGAGAATCCTACCAGGCCCAATTCAACGCTTGTAAGATGTCTTACGAGTGTGTGGGTGCCATGGTAGGATCGGCCTTAGCCAAATGGGAGAGGGACCAGCGACAGCAGTAGACTCGATAAATCCCCCCAGGCACGCGACTTATCATTTTTGCGGCGCAAAAACTGGGGGAGAGTAGCTGTGGGGACAATACTCGTATGAGGTAATAGGGGCTTGCACCCCTCGACAACAGCCGCCGCCCAAAGGCTGGCAATAATCATCTTTATGAAGTTAAACAAATTTACACTGGTGCGTTTGTATATTCGTACCTGTACATACGTACAGGTAAGATACATTGCACGGGCCAAGATCAATTACCTGATAACGATCTCGGTGATGTCACAGCCCAGTACCAAACACGCTGCGTTGTTTCTTATCACCTTGACAGAGGCAAGAAACGATGTAACGCATGACATAATTACATACATGTACGTATGCATGTGTGTCTGTATGCGTGTACCAAATCCTGTATATAAACTTTCAGAACCAGCTCAAAAATCACCAGTGTTTGCCGAGGATTTGGCTCTCCCATACTTCACCGTATGAAGTGGCAGAACACGCAAATACTGTTGAAGACCTTCTAGTGTGAATATCTCTCACAACAAGGTATTCCACAGTTTCATTGAATCATTAAATTTTTCTGGTATCTAGGTAGTTATTTTCGAGTTTTATAAGAATAAGGTACCTTTCATACACTGTCTTCTCGACTTCCTTCTAAATTCATGCAAGGCCGCTTTGATCTGAGAACAGATAGTTCTCAAGATATTATGCAAGTCTATTCTTATGAAGTGAGAAAATTTTACAGAGCCAGCATTTTCCACATCTCTCCCGGCACCTAGAAAATATTTATTGTTGAAATTTTGATTTACTTAGATATCTAAATATATATATGAGAGTGATATTTCGTGTTGATTTGAATAATATATTTTACTATTTTCTCAGTTCATACACTGCGTAATGCCTAATTTCCTTTTTGGAAAGTGCACAAAACAAAGAATGTTGGCTTGCAGCTTCTAATGATGGTTTTCTTGGAGCAATTAGTTTAACCTGGATTCTTACACATTGGATATTCGAAATAAGATTTGGCATCTTTCACAGTCGGTAGAGTTCAGTGAAAGAACAGAAAAATCGATATTTTTGACGAAACGAAAATTGTGAAAAGAACCTGAGAAATTTTATTGAAATTTTAAGAAACGTTGTATGGAAAAAGTAGCATGCAAGTCGTATTACAATTCCATTTTTTTACCCCGTTTGCTTGCAAGCGTGGTATTAAAATTGACCTCAAAAATGAGTTAGGGGTGGGGATGACGAAATTTATTCGTTTCATGAGAAAATAAAACGATTGGTATCATTTTTCTATTTTGATCTAGTTTTTTTAAATTATATAATAATTATGTTCATATGTACCTATGTATCGCCCAAAATTTTATGTTCGCGGTTTTGAGAAAACTATTTGATGAATAGATCTGAAATTTTCACGAGAAATAGTTCTCGTATTGGTGCGGGTCTGAGAGAAGTTTGTTGCCTATTGATTAATTAGGTTCTAAGAAAACTGGAAAACAAAAAATTCCTGTATAAGTCGTTTTTCTGCGGATCTGAAAAAATGACAAAAGGGATCGGGCTGAAATTTTTATGATATATTTTCCGTATGTTGGTGCAAGTCTGATAGAAGTTTCGTTCCCAAACTTGAGAAAAAAATTGCTCGAAAACATTTTGTGTTTACGGTTCTAAGAAAACCACCAAACAGATAAAGCTGAAAGTTTTACAAAAGATAGTTATCATATGGGAGCAGGTCTGAAAAAAGTTTGATGCTCATCGGTTTAATAATTCTTGTGAAAACTTTAAAACAAAAAATTACCGATAAAACATTGATAGATCAATATTTTTGTTAAAGATACGGATAATTATCGTTAGTGTTTTGTAATTTCTTTACCTGAATCAAGCAATGAAATATCGATATATCGTTTACAATTTTTTCAAGTAATCAGAATTCATTTTTTTTTAATTGTGGATGAAAATTATGAAACTGGGTTTTCTTGCGAGGTATTGCTGTGCTAGAGTTTTTTCCTTTCATATTCAATATTCAGATGGATACAGAGGAACATAGAAATTCCGCTAATTAAATTCAACAGAATTCTTGTCCTTCAAATTTGAATCCAGTGTATAGCTAGCTATGTTTAAATTAATTTAACTAAAACCGAAACGATCCAAGAATGATTTTGTTTTGTGAAAATTTAGGTTTAAAACTTAGCACTCTGTGAAATATAGATACGGTATCTATCACCCAAAAATTTATCTTTCATAACCAGTTCTAACCTGTCCATATAAGGAAAGATGAAAGTGATAAACCTAACCTATTCGTGTTCGTCCCCAACCGGCCACTCCTACATCATTCATCTCCTTCTCAAGTTAATAATTCGTATTTTGGTCTGGTTCTCATATATATAAATATTATTATTAATCGTTCAACGATTTGTCTCTTTTTAGTTGAAGCATTGTTTCTCAGCCAGTAAGGGTATTTGTAGGTGAATGTACCTGATGGCAGCTATCCTCCAAAAAAAAGAAAAGTAAAGGCTAGCCCATGTAGAAAAAATTATTTCTCTCTGATGTTGTATTGTCTACCATATCTCTTCCGGTATTTTCTGACCCATAAACTTGCGTTGCATCTGGCACCCATTCCAAATTATCGATTTAATTAAATTATCTGATATTTGGCTAGTATCCAATAACCAGCAGCCTCGAGTGTACAAACTCGTTAAAAACTCCTTGATATAACAGTTTTAAACAAATGACGTCCGTATTGCGCTTGTTGAAGTACCCTTCCAATTTGTTGATCGTAGCCACAATATCATCTCTTTTTTTTCATGTTTTTTATGTAGGTTTACGAAAAAAATCTACATAATAAAATTGATCCGATATTGAAACTCAGGCCTAGAGGTAGGTTCGTTTTTCGTCTCATTACCCCAGGAAAATTTTGGCACTATTAACTGAAATTCATGTGTGTAGATACACACACAAATTTCTGTTTAACATGTTATAGGTCGCAATTTTCATCCGATATTCATGAAATTTAGTACACTTATTTGGATCTAGACTAGGAGAAACCCTGTTGTTTTTGGTTGAAATTGGCCGAATATTTTATCCAGTACACCCTATTATGTCGCAGTTTTAGAAAAATGCGTAATTTATAATCCCGAAATTTGGTACAGACATTGAATATATTATATTCTATCGTTTTGCAAAATTTAGTTTCAGTCGGCTTAACGGTCAATGCGTCGAAATGATTTGAAAAAATCTTCAACTTTTTTAAAGAAAAGTGGATAATTCCAGATGAAACAAAACATTTGAATGGGAAACAAGTTAGCTATTATTTTATTTGCTAAGCAATCATTTAATAACTGGCGTATGTATTTTATAACCTCACAATACAAAATTTATATGAATTTCCTGAACACTTTGTTAAACATAATTTTTACCCAACATTTTGGCAAATATTTTTGATATTTTCATTTTTTGTTGTATTTATTTATTTATTTATTTATTTATTTACTTATTTATTTTTTAATTTAGATTATTTTGGATAAGAAAACTTCCATTTTCTAGCATGACTTGTGTTAGGTACCAGGTACCCTCCACTTTTACCCCGTCCATAAGGACAAGATGAGCATTCTTCATACACAAATAGGAACCCCTACAACTATTGAAGACACCTTTTTATTACACCTGCCATTTTGTTGCCTACCTTGATTTACCCTGTTCATTTTTCTAGTAATTTAATAAAATGTCTATTTTATTACCAATCAATTTTGACATGTACACAATTTTGACTATTTTAAGGTGACCAGAACACCCACTGTTTTTCATGTTTTCCTTTATTATGAATATACTCCAATATGGGCCAGCACTAAAAAACGATGTATAAAAAACGCTTATACTAAATTGATAGGCCTGAATATCAAGTGCTGTTTACAAGATGCCTTGTAATGCAAAGACATAAAATATTAAATAACAATACTAATGAAGACACTGGAGATCTAAGTGCCAGATAGTACTCAATATTAACCATATTTGCCCATACAGCTGACATTAAAATTTGGGGAAATTTTTGCATTAAATTAAAGGTTTGACAGTTTCGTTTTCTCCCCTTTGGGAAGACACAACACTTTGCCCGGTCAAACCCTTGTATTGGAACTGATCTGGTAAATTCATTTTTTCACCAGAATCACTTTTGGATAGGTCTTCTTAGAAATCACATCTCTCCAGTAAAACATCTTACATTTATTTTTTTTAAGTTCCTTGTACTGGACTATATTTTTCTTGCTTTAATACTCGAGTTTAACGTTGAAATATTATAATTATTTGTTTTTGGACTAAGTTAAAGTCTATTTAAGTGATTGAACCAATTTTGTTCCTCTGTGACCTCAAAACGAGTATTAAGATAATTTTCTCATGCGTATTCAGTGATACATCAGTATATGTTTTTTGAGGTGTAAACTGTTGAGACGACAAAAAGAGGGTTGAGAAAATTCTTTGCAAAATATATTTTTTTAGTTGCTGAATTCAAATTATTCAAATTTGGGTCCATTTCTCGATTGAATCCTCACAAAGGGGATTAAGAACATATTTTCATTAATAATTGAGTGACACATCGTGGGATATATTTTTTGTGGCTCCAAATTCAAATTTCCTATCACAATTCTGATAGAATGTATATATGGATATACTCGTGTGTAAAAGAAGTTATTTCATTCCCTGAAAGCGCTATCTATGTCTGAAAGTAACTACGTATAGAAAATGTATACGAATCATCTCTCAATATGAAATAATATATACTCAAAGCTGTTTGGACATGCTGGCGCTAAATAGGCAACAACCAGAGCGTTCCTTTTGACGTATTTTGCTCTGTGTTTATGTACACTATCCTTGTGAATTTAAGGGATCTTTTTATCAGATGTATTTTAAATTGGTGAAATCAGCCAAAATGTCGAAAATACGCAGAGGGTACGCTATGGTTGCCTACTTTTTGCCTGGCATGTCTTGACATTAGAAAGTACATCAGTCTCATGAAGCTTTACTCGTCCAGTACTACGTAATCAAAATCAAAGGACTATCACCCATATACTAGAACGATACTTAAGTATAGATTTTCTTTTTGAGTAATATTTTATCTGTGACTCCTATGTATAAATATAACATAAACCTGGTCAAACAAGTATTTAAGTCTTACTTAACGTTAAGAGATGTTCTAGAATACGGTTGTAGAATCTAGATCGCAATTTATCGCGGTTTAGGATTACATGTTTCTAGGTGACTTCAATAGAGTTGACTAGGTTTCACTTGACACATTTTTCACTTATAAAAGCATATTTTTAAAAATTCGTTTTTAACATATTATTATTTACATACGTATATAGTGTTTTTTTGTTTTTGTTTTTTCTCGTTGGCTTATTCTCGTTTTAGTTCATTTATATTATAATTTTCTTTAGTTATTTTAAATTTTTCGGACTTTTTGTATGTTCGTACGTTTATTTATTTTATTTTCGTCTTTGACTATTTACAGGATGGCAGTAATTTAGGTGAAACGGATTGTTGCGCCATTTGTATTGAACTTTTCAAACCAGCGGATGTCGTTCGTTTATTACCTTGCCGGTAGGTGTTTATGTGGGTCCCCAACTTTACGAAATTTCATCTGCTAGGCCTATTCTTCGTTGTATTATCAAATTTGAT
This sequence comes from Ericerus pela, assembly GCA_011428145.1. Classification (NCBI taxonomy): domain Eukaryota; kingdom Metazoa; phylum Arthropoda; class Insecta; order Hemiptera; family Coccidae; genus Ericerus; species Ericerus pela. The sequence continues at coordinate 123,814 of WOFM01000260.1, forward strand.
TCAGAAAAATTTACATTTTCTTCCTCCTCTTTTCACTGCAATTATTTTCGTTTCTCCGCGTAACGTTTTGTATAAAGACGAAGAGAACTCCATACTTTATACAGTGTAGTTGAACACTATTATTTATAGTGTCCAGTCAGTCGATAATTTTTATTTCTTTTTCTTTAACCATCGAGCATTAAGTACATATACGTGACTGAAACACGTACCCTTATTAACCGGAAACGTTTGTTGAATTTTTAAATTACCTATATTTCTACATAAATATTATTTCATTTACGTTTTTTGCATTAGGTACCGATATTAATAGCGTTTGTCATTAATTTTTTCTCTACCTACTTTTTCATTATACGAGGGAGAAAAAAGGAAGAAAAAGAAGGAATAATGTACCGGCCTACTAGTTGAAAAATGCTATCCGTGTATAATTACTGAAATTGACGTGGTGGTGATTGAGAAAATTCTACATTTCACGATATTTTATTCAGTGGCAGATCCAAAGCTCCATTTTGAGGGGGGAAATTTTAATTTTTTTAGAAAACAAAATATTTAAATATGACAATTTTTCAGAATGCGTTTTTTATTTCGGTGAGAGGGGGAGTGTTATCATTTTGGGAGGAAATTTCCCCATTTCCCCTCTGGACCCGCCTCTAATTCCATTATCCAGAATGCAGTTTTTGATAAATGCATTTCAGAAATATGAATTTTTTCCCGCCTATTTTTGTCCAATGCAGCTTAACTTCTAATAAATTATTAACGTGTTGAACGGAGTGACTGCTGCATTATCCAATTTTTTGCCTACATCAGTTTTGATGAAAAACATTTTAGGCACTCATGAAAAGATAAATATTGTTGAAAAATTTTAATTTTATGTTTGATTCGTAACGGATGAATGCTATCATGTCGGTGAATCTGTTCAAATGCTGTATCACAAACTAAAAACGAAGATTTAGAATTATATTTCCAAAATTACTCGATGCTCGTTTGTTTGTAGTTAAAAAGTTGAAAAAACACGAATCACGATAGAAAGTTGGAAATATTTGTAATTTTGTGATTTCAGGTTTGATATTGTTAAAGTTCCTTAGCAGAGAGGATGGTGGGTAGGTCATGCAAAAAAAAAAAACCATTTAGAAGACGACAGATTCGTTGTAAGAAAAATTAGCTGTTTCCGATATTGGAGTAAAGGTAGAAGCAGTTTAGCCAAGGGGTGAAATTCCTAATTGAGCTATCTTTTTTTACAACAAAATTGACAACTTTCGGACAACGGAAAAATTAACTAACAAAAAAACATTCGTCAATTAGCACGATTTTGCATATTGCATCACAATTTTTCAAACTTAGATCAAACCTGGGGGTGAGACACCTCCACACCCCCACCTGAATATCTCCTGGAGAAAAGTGCTACACTTAAAGTTTCAGTTCCGAACCAGTTCGGTTGAAAGTTAATTTTAAATTCTACTTCACTACTTAATTCTGTGTCAATTCTGCCAAGTGTAAAAACAAATTAACAGAATAATTTGAAGAGCTTTTCTGATAAAAATGAGGCATGTAATTATAATCAGTGCCGGACTAAGGTAAAATGCGCTCCACGGTAAATCTTTCATGGGCGCGTCCTCTTCCCTCATCTAACAAAATGAGATTTAAAGTTACTGACTTGTTAGGAATATGGTTTAAGAAAATCCAAGGTACAATTTTCGGTAATAAAACATCAGCTTTGGTCATTTAGTGATTTGGAGTTTCATTTTTTTTACTATTCATTTTGGTGTTCAGTATACATATGCCTTTCACATTTTCCATTTTTTCATCTATCATGTCATTCTCACACCAATATTTATCAACCACCAATTTCATTATCAACTTCTTAATCAAAAATCAGTCGATCTTCATTTCTATTGTAATCATGAAACGTTGAGGCACTCAGTCTTCTAAGTTTGCATTATTGAATTGGAAATAGTTATTTGTATGGTATAAATGTTACTTTGAAGTCACATTGAAGTGCATTGTAATTTTTTGAAAATGTTTTGTTTTATCAATCATTTTAAGTCTAAAATTGCCATCACAAACATTCTTAATAAATAGAAAAATAAAATATTTTTTCGTGATAATTTTCTGAGAGTAGGCTTACAGTATTTAAATTTCAATTACTATTCAAAAACTTTGTGTTAATCTCAGATTAATATTAGATTTTAGTTTTGTCATTTCTATAAATTTCATCGCTTCTACTGTAGAAGTAGGCAGAAAAATAAATATCAGCATATTTATTTAAAAATTGCTCTTTCATTATACTTTATAAAGTCATAAAATGATTTATCCAAATGAGAAAACTTTAAAAAAAAACTATTGTATAAGTTAGCGTTTTTCAATAATTATAGCTGCTACCCACTTAGCTTCTTTAGTTGGTGAAAATGAAAAAAATATGAGGAAGTAAAGGATAATTTAAACAAAGATGATTTAAAAAAGTTCGTAACTTTTAGTATAATAGGTTGGCTACGTATGTTGGAATATGATTCCTATTAACTAAATTCAAAATATCAATATTCTTCTTTTTGAAGGTTTGGTTTTATATTGAATGCTTGTTTGATTTGGTAATTGACTGGATTTTTTCTCTTTTGTCATAAGAGTATTCACAGTAACGCTTCTGTCCACAGTGCTACTGAATGAAATTTTTGGGCATAAATGATGACAAAAACTCTCAACTACCACCCTACTCATTACACCTTGTTTCTTAAAAGTTTTTTTGATCAAAAATTTCCAAAAAAAAGTGAGACATTTTGGGGAAATTGAAAAAATTAAAGATGCATCATCATAGGTTCTACAGACAGTTATCAAAAATTACCATCAAGGCCTTTATAAAAGCTGGAAAATCCCAATGCAGAAGTGTATTAGGGTATAAGGGGATTACATTGAAGGATGTAACCATTGTTTAGTCATTTTTTAAAATGAATTTGTAGGTTTCCTGCCAACCTGGGGATTTGAACCATCAACTGGCAGAAATACCTACCTCGATTGTCACCATCACCAAAATACGGCTACTGTATACACACAGCCACAGTGCCGGGTGATGGTGACAAGAGCTAACTTTGCCTATATGTGGTTGCCACACTACTCCCTCCATACAGCAGTGCGCAGTGCGAATCAATTGAGGCGGAGCTACTAATGGAAGGGTAGGTGTGTGTAAGGAAGCGGTGGATGCCCCTTTTTAATACATCCCTGCATTGCACCTTGTATAGCCTTCCTCTTCATGGCTAGTACGCTCAATGCCATCACATTGTGAGGTGAAGAGAAGGTGTACTAGTGGGTTTATGTATTCTTCCAAGAGATGGCATGGCTCTTCACATCTCTCAGATCACATTGAGGCCACCAATGTAGGTTGTCTGCCAGCCTGAGGATTTGAACCATCAACTGGCAGAAATGCCTACCTCAATCGTCACCATCATCAAAATACAGTTACCATATACACACGACCATGGCTGCGGATGATGGTGACAAGAGCTAACTCCGCCTATATGTAGTCGCCACAGAATTAGTTATTTGAAAAATGGTTCGCAAATTTTATTATCACACCTCGTAGTGTCAATGGGTTGCTTAAGGCACGTTATTTTAGAGGTGCCCAAAAAGGACTTTGTCAAAAGTGGCATAATAGCTAGGAACATCCCTATTCACGTGATTATTTTTCAGCTCCATGTGTTCAAAAGGGAATCTATGTTTGAGTTGCTATTTGCATTGCATCTTGATCCTTGTGAACTAGTCATTGCAGTGGAAAATTTCTTGATGTACAAATTATGGTGTATTATTTGCACAGCTTAAAGAATAATTTATTTTTATTTTATAAAAGAAGAAAAATAACAAAGTACAGGCTTAAATTAATTTAAAACAAAATTAATGTAAAACATAATTATCAGGACAAAGAGTGTCCAAAACAGCATTATATTGCCATCCTCATCATTACTCATTTTGAGCAGTTTTTTTCTTACTTTTTTTTTTTTTTTTTTTAGTTTCTTCCAACCAGGTAATTCAGATACTTTATGTGAACAAAGAGGGAAAACTACATCTACAGAATCAACTTTGACGAGAAAGGAAATATTGTAAATCTTTTTTAAAAGTTCTTGATATGTTGAATATAAATTGTTTTGAAGTTGAAGCTGAATTTTGGACTAGAAAATTTGTAGTTTCTGATGGTGAAACAGTCGAATTTATTCCATCCTTTGAGACAGGTAAACTTGACAGTGAATATAATGGAGGATCATCATAATTCCTAAATTCTAAATAATAATTTTTCTACTATGTGCGTGTCGTATCTGTAATAGAGAAGAGATAACCTGACTACTGTCAGATGATTAATTTTGCGAATGTTGGATCCAAATGCGGTACAAATAGTAACTCCCTTTTTTGATCATCGTGGTGATTAGGATTTTCTAAAATTTACCGTAATTTAATGTATCAAGTTATATTTTATTTATATTTACAAGCGTGTTTCTATAAGTCTAATTTTAGTGTCACCTTAGTTTTTTCATTGGATTGTTTTTGACTGCTCGTTTTATCAACTTTTTTCTGAGGATTTATCAAAATTCAAAAGTTCATGAAAATTCAACTTATTTATTGCCGAGTTTCAATTTCCTGCTGCTTCATACCCTGAACCATTTTTTTTAATCCTCATTTAATGTTTCGCTTTCAAAAATTTTGTCATTTCGTATGACAGTCACTTGACAGAATGAATGATATTTTCGTGAATGGCCTTTCCTTTCAAATAATGTCCGAGCAATTTTGAAGTGAAACTTCCTAACTGTCGGTGGAAGCCTGTAGATACACATGCGGCAGTACACCATTTTATATTGACTATTTGAATCGCATAACCTTTTCAAAATTTCACAATATCTCGAAAACCAATAGTAAAATTTCAGCTTTTTACAGACAGTCATGGTTTTCTTGCAATTGCATTCGTTAACTTTGATTGTATAGGCTGTTCCCATGAAATTGTGTATAAGACGCTTGTTTCTTTTGACCTTCAGTCTGTGAGGCAAAAGTGGATTTCAAATGAAACAATGAAAAAGCTCTATAAAATGAATGAAAGAATCTAAAAATAGTATAATTTTTTAAATTTAACGTAAATATCGGAATCGGTAGCGTATCTATGATGGTTTTTGGGGGTTAAAACCTCTCCCAAAATTTAAAAATCCCTAGTTATCAACGAAAAATCAAGAAAAACTAATTGCCATTGGTTCAAAAATTTTAGAATGACTCATCAAATTTGAAAAAATAAATAAACTGAAGATGTTGATCCCAAAATTGAAAATAGTTTGTAAGTTAGAACTGAAATTTAAATTTTATGAATTTTATTTTCAAAAAACTATCTATTGCTTTTCTAGAACAATTTTTTAATGATAAACTTTTTAAAAAACTTCAAAATTTTGAAGCTCCCAACTTCGTTAATGAAGATTTAGCTTTGACCTATTAATACTCTGAAAATTGTCAGGATCTGAAATGAATAGTCTAGCAAATACAATAGAAACTTTTTTATCAACATATTTACCTGCTGCAGCCCCGCAGGTACCTACTGCATAAGCTTGTATAGATAAGATACCAAATAACTGAAATTTGATTCAAAATTATTATTTCCATTTTCCAGCTGAATATCTCGTACAAATACGAAAAATATACTGTTGTATGTTTATTAATCATCCTTGAAAGTTGAAACAATGATCAGAATACTCTTTTATCAGCAGAATAGTTACAACAGTTTTCGGTTTTCAAAACAACAAATTTTGAGCTTATCATACATTTTTTGTTGTTGACGTTCAGCTCAATTAGTTAATTAGTTTTTTCGAACAAAGTCCTAATAATGAGAAAATAGAAAAACAAGTACTTCGATGGGCTTCATCATTGTGTTATTGCAATCAAAAGAAAAAACCAGTCTCAATAATTTTACATTTTTCTCTATTTAGCTTGGAATAAAAAGAACTCGGCTGTAAATGTTTTCAAAATACAAAAATTTGATAATAGTAATCAATGATGACCTATATCGACTTATAGTTGGTGTTATCGGAGCTTTTTATCTGTTTCCCAGAAAAATAGTTTTCCAGTTAGACGCGCTATTGTGTTGATTGTTGAAAAATATATTAAAATTTCTTTGTTTGAAGGTTGAAATTTAAAATTATTGTCATTCTCTCATATAATGATTTCTGTTAGGCATCTCTTGTCATTTCAATTTCGTTTCCTTGTAGTGAAATCGACCTTGTAAAAAATTAATTATTCTATTTGCTTGCTTGTCCAACGCACCATAATCGATTGTAAAAATTAAAACCAGTCTGCCACTTTCTGTTCCTTCTTCCTTCTTCGTCAGCAAGTCTTTTGTTTTTTATTTTTTCAATTTAATTTCAATTCGAAGTAATTACCTACCTATCGTTAATTGAATAATTTAACCCGTACCTATGACTTTACGATTAAAATGTTATTTTTATCTGCAAGTGCTGGCAAATTAATTCAGAACCTGAATAAAAATGCTGATTCACTTTTGATTATTTATTTATTTATTCTTTTATTTACGTTTATTATTATTATTTAAAAAAAAATTTTTTTATTAATATTTTGTTTTGTCTTTCAGACACGAATTCCATAAGCTATGTATTGATCCGTGGTTGTTGGAAAACAGAACGTGTCCGATGTGTAAAATGGATATTTTGAAATATTTTGGTTTTGAGGTAAGATAAATGATTGAAACTGTACATAGACATACATGCAGTATAATGATGAGCGCGTATTTTATTTTGTTGATTTTTCCCGGTGTATTTTTCTCAGCTGACTGGCAGTCAAGAAAGTATGTTACGTGTAGAACAAGAGGATCCATTTACCGATATTTTCTTCTACGATCCAGATACACCGCCATCACCGTCCACTGTTTTAGTAAGTTTATTCACTGTCTGAAACAATTTTTGACAATTTATGTGGAGAACATGCGTAGGTACTTGATGACTTCTTGTATTCGACATTCATAAACACATGAACCGTCACTGTGTGTTCGAAGAAAAAATTAGGATTTGTCTGTGGTAACGTTTGAGAATTAGCCTACAAGTTGTCCCATTAATGGTTTCAAATAGTTTCGTCGTCGCAGTAATTTTAGCCGAACAAACAAATGTATCGCGATAAATAGAATTTAGTTGGCTATTAAATTGAAAATTTGAAATTTTCTGCAACTTGGATATAATTTACTCAGTTTGCTTGCAAAAGGGGTATTAAAACTAACGTCTCAAAAGGGTTAGGGGTTGTGATGATGAAGATTATCCGTTTCATGAAAAAAGAAAACGATTGGTACCATTTTTCATTTTAACCTAATTTATATATATATATATTATCGCTCGAAATTTTGTATTCACAGTTTTGAGAAAACTACCGGGTGGATAGAGCTGAAATTTTTACGAGAGATAGGTCTCATATTGGAGTAGGTCTGAAAGAGGTTTTTTGCCTATCGGTTTATTAGTTTCTGAGAAAACTGGAAAACAAAAAATTCCTGGAAAAATCGTTTTCCCGGGATTCTGAGAAAATGACTAAAGGGATCGAGTTGAAATTTTCAAGATGGACTTTCCTTACGTTGGTGCAAAATTGTTAGAAGTTTGGTGCCTATTAATTCAGTAGTTTCGGAGAAAACTGGAGAAGAAAAATTCCTGGAAAAAATTTTTGTCTTTACGGTCTTAAGAAAACTATTAAACATATAGGACTGAAAGTTTTATTAAAGATAGTTATTATATAGGAGCAGGTCTAAAAAAAGTTCGGTGGTCATCGGATTAGTAGTTCTGCAGAAAACTGAAAACAAAAAATCTCTGGAAAACAGGTTTTTAGCGATAAAACACCATCCACATCGTCCGAAAGATCCCTCCGTCATTACAGTTATTTTTTTACTCGCCTGTTAAACCTGCGAGAAACATTAAAAAAAACGAATAAAAATACTTTTATTGTAAATATGAGGGAAGAAAGAGAGCTGTAAACATAAATGGCTTATATACTTATCAAAAGAAAATACATTGTTTAACAAAACAAGTGACTGATTATTTTTTGTTTTATTGAATCCGGTTCACCCAACTTCATCTTCAAGATGAAAATGAAACATTTAAGAATCTTGTTTAATGCCTTCCCCCCCCCCAAAAAAAAAAAAAAAAAATTCTAACAAAATGTGTACTGAATACGAGTTATCCAGTTAACAGTCGCAGTTCCATAGCAAAGAGCCACAGTGTTGCTCTCCTAGTTACCATTTAAAGAACATAAAATATAACAGGAGGGTCAAAATCTACGATAACATGAATAAAAATTTCCTCGTGATCTGAACGTTAGATGCTTGTTTCATATACCAATCTCTACAAAAAATGGGAAAATTCCTGTATGTCAAAATAGTAAACCATATTCTTTAGCCATTTTTATAAATTCAATCCTGCATTGGACATTCTTTACAGTTTGGACAACCCATGTACGTATTAGAGGATTGATCCAAGTAATTTCGTTTAATATAGCGTCTTATTACAATTTTCTGAAAATTGTTATTTCATTTGAATGGCTACTGGGTATTGAAGCCCAAGAGACCGCCTTACACATCCCTTCTCCCTACTCATCTGACAAAACTAAAAATGAGATTGCTATGAATGTTAAACGTGGTTAAACCAAAATTATTTTTTTCTATCCCGTGTAATCCACCATGGTACGTCAAAATACGTGTCTATAGATATTATTATCGCCCTCTGAAAAAGTGATATTGAAGTTCCAATTCGAATTTTCATTTACTACCTTTAGCCTAACCAATTTGAATTAATGTTTTAGCCAGTTACTGTTGTGAGTCACGCTATGCTCGAAAATGGGCCAACGACATCAACAGACTGCATTGGGACCGTTTCTTGTGCGATCATCGATGCTGGTAAATATTTTTACTTCTCTTCGTGTTATGACTTTTTTAGTGTAGTGTACTGTAGCCTGTTTCTTAAAAAAAAATGCTGACATTTATTTACAAATAAGGACGTATCAAATGCTCTCATTCGGGACAATTAAGTATCCATAGAAATATGACTTACTTTGTTATCGGGTGATGAAAACATGCTGGTGTTAGGGATATATTTGTTAAGTTTTGTCGATAAAATAACCAAAAATGCCTGTGGAAGTATGTAGAAAAACAAATCGGTCCTGAAAATGTAGCATGTTGTTTTGACTAACTGGTTTTGTTAAAGCCCTACCGATACGAGTCCGGCGATACACCATTTTGTATCCTACAACTCGTAAGTAAATTCATTGATATGTATATTAAATTTGAGAAATTTTATGGCTTTAGATTTTTTTAATGCCTAGTTTTGTAGATCTTTTTCATTTTTTCACTTGAAATCTACGTTCGCCTAACAGATTGAAGAACCAAAGAAGCAAGCCTTTTATCATACATAATTTTATGTGATCAAACTATATAATCAAAGTTATCGAATGCTATTATAAATAGGTAAACCATTGCTTTTAGAAAGCTGAAATTTTTGTGAAACTTCAAAATATGTTTGCTAAAGATTATTTGTAAAATTCGCTGAAATTATATCGTTGGTTCTTGTGATAAAGCTGAAATTTTGAAAAGGTTATGTGAATTAAACTGTGGATACAAAATGATGTATTGCCGTGCTTATATCTGCAGTGCTCTAGTATGGTCTAGCCGCAGACTATTAAATATAATAAAGGACACACGCTTATCTAAACATTATTACAAAAAAATGGCACCGTGGAATACTTTGTCGTGAAAAGATATTCTTGCAGAAGGCAGATTTTGCGTTTTCAACCACTTCATATTAAACATATGGGTAAGTCAAAACCTGGGTAAACACTGGCAATTTTAGAGCCATTTTCGTGAGTTTATATAAAGAAATTGGCACATGCACACAGACACACATATGTACATATACATACGTATATGTGTTGTAGAAATCACGTCATTTCTTATTCATTGCTATGTAAACTGATAAGGAATGACATAATGCGTTCATGTACTGGTCCGAGACATTACCAAGATCTTTATCTATCATTTTGTCATTGGCTGAACATTGCATCTTACTTGCCTGTGTGTGCAAGTAAGAGCAAACGAACAAACAGTGTATATAATATATTTAATATACCCTTGAATATAATACACTTGATATGGAATGACGTGCATACAAGATGTATAGTTCTCACAGATACTCCCACTCAGTTTTTGCGCCGCAAAAATGATAAGTCGCTTGCCTGAGGGGACTTATCGAGTCTACTGCTTCCTTATTATCATCTATTGTTATTAAAGGTTGGGGAATTGGTAATTTTAACAAATTTTAGGTGGACAACTTTTTGAAGACAAGAGAATAGAAATGAAAAGATACCGCAGAAAATTTTATACCAAACACATCTAAATCGAGTGACAGTAGAACAGCGGGTAATTTCGTTGTGAGATTTTTGATCAATCACAGTGTCAAAACATCGTCTTATCTGAGTTAATCCTTTTGTGGAAGGGATAGCACTTAAAATTCACAGCCGTATGATAGTTTTCCTGTAAGATTCTGATTGGTTTAAGCAAAGTTGTACATGAAACAAACTTCGAAGATTTTTTTGAATTTTTGATCACAAAGGAATCTCACGACGTTGTGATTATCTTTTTTGTGACAACAGATACACGTTGCGATGTTTGTGTTCCATATCACGCATGGGTTTGTTTATTCTTGTCTTTTTCTTTTTGTTCACATTCCAAATTTTGCTTATTACCAGAGTTTCTTTTGTATCGGTGAATTCCGATTTTTGTTGCTTATTTTTTAGCGGGTTTAAATCTTGCACAGAATATTAATTTTTTGAGAGTAAATTTTAATTTCTCCACGTTAATCACTCAGACCTGCGATTAGGATGCAAGTTTTTGTTTTTTCTACTGCCTAAGGGCCTGCCTCTTTTTCTAGAGCATAATGAGACCTCCGGATCATACTTTTTTGTTGTAACAGTGTCCAAAAATTTTACAGACTTTTATTTTTCGTGTGTTCTATGTTTGTGAGTTATCTATTTCACTATTTTCGTTTGATGCTTTTGTGTTGGTTTGTGAATCTGTCTGTATGTCTTCTATGTGTTTCTTTCCAATTTTGCTTTTCTTTTATCGTCGTTGACCAAATAGGCAGGCTTCAATCTGTCGATTGAAATTATTTTTGGTTTTCCTGCTATTAATATCACAAAGTTTTTATTGTCACGTGATACTACTTTGTAAGGACTGGTCTACGGTTTTTCCAGCACAGACCTTATTTTCTTGTCTCTAACAAATACATGTATTGTGATGTATTGACCAAGTGTGTTGAGATGTAAATCTATGGCTGGCCATGAGGAACTGCCTGTTTGAGAAAATTATTGGCATCAATTCTTATATTTTGTACCATGATTTTGGAGCTAACTTCTTTCAATTCTATGAAGAAGTACCCTGGTAGGCGTAGCTCTTTGCCAGATGCTAATTGCGCTGCAGAATGACCTGTATCCGTTTGTAGGGAAGATCAAAGGCCTAAGAGGATGGTAGGAAGTATCTCTACCTATTTCTTGGTATTGTGAGCCATGATTGAGGTTTTGAGTGCTCTGTGCTATCTCTCAATTTAGTTGTTGGCTTGAGGATGATAAGCTGTGGTGTGACTGTGCTGTACACCTAGCTTCTTAGACAACTCTTGAAAGAATGCGCTCTCAAATTTGCAACCTTGGTCCATAACTATAGTTTCAGGTATGCCATACCTTGCAATCCAGATGTTGTATAACCTGGCAGCTACTGTTGGAGCTGTCATCTCATAGAGATGAATTGCTTCTGGCTATCAAAGTGCCCTGTCTATTATCTTTAACAGGTATCTATGTCCTTGCAATGGTGGGAATGGGCCAACCAAGTCCATATGTACTGTTTTCAACCACTCTGTTTGTTTGAAGGATTTGAAGGGCAAGCGAGTGTGTCTTCCTACTGTGTACTCTTGACAGTTCAGGCAACTGTGAGCCCATTTGTTGCAGTTTGACTTCATTCGAGGCCAAACAAACCTTGCCAACATCAAATTAGCACTGCATTTTTGTCCAGCGTTTAACAGATTATGTACACTGTTAAAAGCCAATTTGCTATATTTATTTTTGGTAGAAATGGCCTATTCTTACCTGTACTGACGTGGCATGTTAATAAAACATCAATACTGGGAATTTTTCACTGTTGCAATTTGAGTGAAATATCATTGTTTGATAACAACTCTCGTAATTCTGCATCCTTAAACTATTCTTTAGCTATTTCAGCATAAGGTAATTGGACAGGAGTCAAGATAGCTTGGATTCCACTTAGAGCATCAGCTGGAGTGTCAAGTTCTCCACTTATATACTGCATGTCTCTAGTCAATTGACCAATATAGTCTAATTGTGGTGCTCTTCTCGGTGATGCCGGTTCTGCTTTTTGTGTGAAAGTATGTATTAGTGGTTTATGGTCTGTATACACAGTAAATCATCTACCCTCTAGTTGATGACTGAAATATTTCAGCGCAGCAAAAATTTCGAGCAATTCCCAATCATAAGTGCTATAATTCTTTTTTGTTTTTGAGAGCTTCCTCGAGAAGAAAGCTAGCGGTAGTTTTTTGTTGTCATGATCAAGTTGGTAAAGGGTTGCACCAATAGCAGTCTGAGGCATTGGTACCTACGCATAATGGCAGACTTTTGTCTGGATGAGCCAATAACGTTGCATTTGCCAGTGTTTCTTTGATTTTCTCAGTCCTGTTTGGCTTGTTCTATCTTTCTTTTTGTTTGTTTTTATCAGTGCAAACAGCTTATTTTGTTCGGCTGCAGCATTCTTTATGCAACATCATTAGAAATTCACAATCCTCAAGAAATGCCTGAGTTCCGTGACATTTGGGGGTATTGGGAAATTCAATATTGGTTCGACTTTGGTTTTCAGGGGTTAAATGCCTTCAGTCAAGACTTTGTGGCTGAGAAGTCAATTTCAGTCTGTTTGTATAAACTTTTATCTACGTTGAAGGTAAGGCTGGCAGCATGATTACACTGTATAACAGCTCTTACATTCTTCTTGTGCTCACTGTCTTCTGAGCAAATGCAAATGTCTTCCAAGTATGCATAAGCAAATGGAAATTTCCCAAACAGTCCACTGATAAATCTTTGGAAAGTTTATTCTGATTTGCAAAGTTCAAACGACATTTAAAGGTATTTGAATACACCAAAGAGGGTTATAACTACTATCTTTGGTATGTCCTGTTCAGCCATAGGAATTTGGTGGAACGCCCAGTTGATGTCAATTTTTGTGAACATCGTTTTACCCCACATATTCGCCTGGAAGTCCATAATATTTGGGATTGGATAATGGTTGGAACCTGTTTTGGAATTTAAGGCTTTGTAGTCTCCAACAATTTGCCACTATCCACTTGCTTTTTTGGTCATGTGGATAGGGGAACTCCATAAGTTTTGACAGGCAATAGCCTCTGTGCTCCAGCATGGCAAGGTGGTCGTTTGGTTTCTATATAATGAACTGTGTCATGATTATAGATAGGATGCCTGCAAATTGATGGTTGAGTGACTCCAAAATAGTCAGACAGAATCTGTAAAAGTTGTTCGTTGACTTTAGTACAGCTGGATATATTTGTGTTCAGTCCGTAAGCTAGCGTTTTGCCATCCACACAAATTTTAGTTTCGCTATAGATCTATTTGCTATTTTGGAAGTCAATGATCAGGCCAAAATGTGCAAGAAAATCTTCACCCAGGATTGGGTTTAAAACATCAGCAACTGTGAAAGACCACGTCATGTCTTTTCTAAGTCCGATGTTGACTTTGCTGGTCTCAAGTCTGTAAGCTGGATAGTTTGGACCATTCACAGTAAAAAGTAGTATTTTGGAGGATGTACTTTTTAATTTTTATTAACTGCCAATATACTCGGTCTGCACCTGAGTCTATCTAGTACCATCTCCTATTTGTCCTGTCCTTTAAGAACAGGTAGCATGAGTATTTTTCCAAGGGGTCTTCAGCAGCATAGATGGCCCCTTGTTCTAGTTTGATGCTTCCTTTTTATAGGTCTTTCCCCACCAATTGCAGCAATTGTTGCATTTGATGGCCTCTGTGCCAAATCAGTTATGATAGAAGCAACATTTGTCATCCTAGGTTTGAGACTGGGTACTGGGAGATGATGATCTTGGGGGAGTTGTACTCTGACCCCTCTTTTGATTACTAGGTTGTTGGTCTTTGAACTGGGATTGTCTGCCATTATTATTGTTACCATTGCTTCTAGATTTGGATTGTTGGTGCCAGTTGCCATTCTGTTTATTTGAGTTCTGGCTTTTATTTAATTTTTGTACTTCTATTGTCAACTGAGCTCTCTGGGCTCTAAATTGAGCGATCTCCCCAGTCTCTGTAGACACTGCACTGATGGAAGGTTTTGACCTTGTATATTCCAGTACATTGTCTGTGCTTTTCAAAAGAAATTCAAGGTCTGCGGAATTATTTATTGTGGTTGACTCTACGGCTGCCAAGCACTACACAACTTTGGGGTAGTTGTTTGCAGAATTGGTTACCTATGATGTAAGGGGCTACTATGTTGTCTGCCTTCTTCCACAATTTAGCCTTGAAGATTGAGGGTTTATCATCTCCAATCTTCATTCCACTCATCACATCATCGATGATTAGATTATTTATTTTTTCAAATACATCTTTAATCTTTCTGACAAACCAGGCATAGTTGTCCTCTTCTGTCAAAGGGCATTCCTCGATGTCTGGAATGTGGCAAATAATCTGGGGTGGCATGCCACCTCAGATGTGAAGATATTTTTGGTTCGACTGTATATTCTTTGTCTTGAACCTGCCTTCAAGGAGAGTTAGCCATAATTCTACCTCATTGGCAGAAACTCTGGGATCTCTATCCTCTGTCTATAGAAATTAGGGTTCTGTCCTGGTTTGTTCTGCAGCAACTACAGAATTTGTGCCAGGACTTCAAGTATCAACTCCGGCTGATGGTTGTGGATTTTTAGGGATCTCAGCTCCGGTTGTTAGAGGAGCCATCTCAGTCTCTTTTTGGTGACTACAGTATTCCACAGATGCTTGATTGTTCTTACTGGTTGTAAACACCGATTCCTGTGTTTGTTGGTCAGGTGTTTTTGGGTCAGAACCTTGGCTTATGGTTCAACCACTTCTCAACATTTTTACTGCAAGTTCTTCTTGGTTAACTACAGTTCCCAGATGTATTAGCTCTAGGTGTTGAAAGGCCTTTACAGTTTCGGAAATGTCTTCAAATTGTCTAGTCCAAGTTGAAGGGGTTAGGGGATTTGTCAAACCTTCCTTGTCCAGGTCTACTATCTTTTTCCTCCTTGGTGTTATTTATTTTAAGAAGGGGTTATGAATTCCCACTTCAGCAGATTCTTCAAAATCCATAACTTTTCCTCCAGGGGCTGTGGACTTTTTTTTTCTAGATAGCATATTTACATGGTAAGACCTTTCTTCTGACACGTCAGTCGTGATAATTGATTCAACCATTCTAACTTTGTGCTGCAGTAAAAAAACCTTATAGAAATTATGATATAGATTTTCGTTGTAATTTTATGTCTGGCAGAAAAAATCGAACTTTAAGTATAAAAAAAAATGTTTTTTCAATTTTTGTGTAAAATTTTCCCATTAGGATAAATTATACTGAGGAATCTTGGGTTTGTTGAACTGGTAAAAAAACCATATAGCCCGTTGTATTGACCAAATGCCTGAGAAGTTTTAAGAAGAAACAATATTATACCGCAATAGTTATTTAGCCAATGGAAAAATAATTTATAAATGATACACAATTATCTCTGATCTAAAAATTTGCAATTTATTTTGATTTCAGTGTTTGTATTCCAAGGATTAGTCAGAAAATAATTTATAGGGGGAAGCAACAAAAATCCGATGAAATTTTTGATGCTCATCTTGGAAGGAGGAGTAAGGAAGTTATTTTAAGAAAATAATAGTTATACGAGATGACGTCTTTAAAATTTCAGCCTGAGAATTTGAATAATTTTTTGGGGGTCCCCGAATTGCAGCCATTCCATTTTAAAAGATGCCCTGGCCTCCCTTAAGTTATTCCTTTGTTTGTATTAAAATTATTTAACTTTTCCTTCGTAGAAAATTCGATTTGAATGCTACGCTTCCATACCTTATCTCTATCCAGATACGTCCAATTCTGCTTGTTTATCTTGTTTTTAATAATTGTCAAACTAGTCTATCATTGTTTTTTGTCACTATTTAAATCGGTTTTTTGATATTTACGTTTGCATTTCAGACGCAGAAAGGAATACTATCAGTATTTTTGGAAAGTCGCAGAAACCATTTAGTAAAAATAATGAAATCAGGTTGTCGATTAAACGATCCAGGTCTTTAGAGAACATACCGTCCACCAGTCATTCATAAACAAACAAAAAAAAATGTGGATGAAAATATTTCGAGTTTTTTTTGTGATATCGCGAAAAAATATTATACATTATGTGAAATTATTTGAACGCGCTTCTTTTTATTTCCTATTATTTCTAAATGTTAATTTTAAAACGTATAGTTTTTTTTATACTTTCTTACTTTTTGTGTACTTCTATAATTAACAATTTTTTTTTCTCTTTAAAATGTCGGGTTGTCGGTTGTGAGAATGAGGACGATTCAATTCATCTTTCACCCTTGCTAATTACTTTTTTTTGTCCTAGTATATTCTTATTTTACAATATATTTCTGTGTTCTGTTATATCTAAAGGATATTATTCTACAGTTTGATGACTATTTTATAGGGTATATCATGTTCTACTATAGCCTGCTATAAGATGAATCAATTACGTTTGTCGAGTTAAGACGAAAAATACGTGCTCGTGTACAATTATTCGTTATCTATCTATAACTTTTAAGTACGTAGACATTGCCCGAAGGACAAACATCTATTATTATTTGTTTTTATACGGTTTTTGTACAGCTCTCGAGTTGACTTTTTTTTTGCATTGCAACTCTGATGCTTGATTTGTCTTGTACAAATTGAAACGAAAATTTGAATTATGAGAATTTCTCTTGAAAAAAAAAAACAAAAAATCCTATGTTTAAAAAAAGTGAAGTTCTTATTTGAGTGTTTTCGCTCTTTTGAAATGGTCCGTCAGTGAAACGATGTGTGTGCTACAACGAATATTCTGTACCTGCTAGGCGTATTACGTTTAAGCTAGTCATACAAAAATTTCAATTGTATTTAATTTTATTCGGCACATTTGTTAAATTGTTGGCTGCAGCATTTTTTTTTTCTTTTTTTCTCTCTAATAAAGCGTATTTTTTTTTTTTTTTTCATATATGTTATTGTAGAGTACGAATGCAGTGAAACTAAAGAAACACTTCGAACTGTATTTACAGGTTTATTCGCTTAGATGTTGTTGCCTCAACATCTCAAAACAGCCAAACAATTCAGCCTTCGACTTACGTAAACAAATATGAGAAGATTGAGCCGATTTCATCCCAGAACAAGCATTTGAAATTTTCACGAAAACATAGGCAATGAGAGATGTATGGTATATTGGATGATACGTGTTTATTTGAATTTTTCTCAGGGTCGGTTCTAGGTGAAGGCGAAGTAGGCAACCGCCTGCGCGAAAAAATTTAAAAGGGCCTCAAAGTAAGGCTCTTTACTAGCGGGTATGCGTATGAGGGTGATAAGAGATGCCATTTTGTGTTATTATATACACAGTAATAATAAACGATGAAGAACACCTGAAACAAGCCACATCGCTAGACAATGTGGCAACACAGTTTTTGCTTTATTTTTGTGATTTTTTTTTCTTTTTTTTTTTTTGTTTGTTTTATTTGTCATGAAAAGTGACCCTAGGGTGACACCATTAACATCAACTATGAATAAAAACTGGAAATAAAAAAATATAAATAATCCAGAAATTTCAGAAGTATTTTCAAAAAATATACTTTATTTAATAATACTTAATGAAGATGAAATAGTTGAAATTGAAACAATACATTATTGTCAATGTCACATTTTCCATAACTTTATCGCAAATTAGAATAAAAAAAAATAAATGGTCACAGATAACATCATATAAATGGATGAAAATTTTATTTTCATTTTTTCACAGTTGAAAAACAAAACGAAACACAGGTTGAAGAAAATGAAAAAAGAAAAAAAGAAAAAAAATAAATGTTCATTGATATCGTCATAAAATAGAAAATTTTATTTTCACAGTTTAAAAAAAAAAACAGAACTCAGGCTAAGGAATAATGAAGGAAGAAAACAAAAAACAATGATTTTAATAGTGTTTTTTGCAAACAGAAACCCTGAAAACAAATATCACAAGATGGCAGCTCATCTTTTTTATCACCCTCCGCATATCTGCAATTAAAGAACCTGAGTATAGGTACATACAAAATGTTGTTTGTTTTTGATGGAATTTCCTACCTCAGAATTATTAAACACAAAATTTATTATTATAAACAAGAAGAAAATAGCTTTTTTCATGTTTTCAGAATCAAAACTGTAGAAAACTTGATTTTTTTTGCATGATATAAAACTGAAAACATTTTGAGATGAAAACATAATAAATGAAAAAGACTCATAATAGGACAATGAGACTTTACCAAATTTTGAAAAGCCCTGGTAGGAATTTAGTCAATTATTCTGGATCCCTCATCCGCTTCATGTTAATAAATTTTACTGCTTACCCTCGAAAATAATTTTGTTTTCACATGTTCTGAGGTAGAAATATTTTTGGATATAATTCTGGCAATTATCTGTAAAAACTTCATAAACTGCTGTTTACTGGTAATAGAATTTAAAGAGAAATAGGAGAGAACCATGCATAATCAATATTTTAGGGATTTACAAAATTTGATAAAAAAAAATTGTGCATTTCTCATAAAGTCTGAAGTAGAATTTTTCTTGAGAGCCAAAGCCAATTCAGTGACATAGTGTGAGATATTTATCTCATTTAAATACAGGTAATAGGAAATCAACAATTATTGGAATCCTCTATTCATTTCATATTTTCAAATTACACTCCTCATCCTAGTGAACAATTTACTTCTTTTTTTATCTGGCAATTAGAATTTTAATTTTATTGCAGATTCTTGGGCATCCTAAAGCAATAAGTCGTTTTAAAATTTCTATTAATGTTATCAATATTTTTGTTATATTCTTCAATTCTCATTTTCTTTGAAAGTCTATTTGTATTCATTTTGGATATTAGTATTCTTAAAGAAAAGAGTACTTAAAAGGTATCACAACACTTTCCTGTCGTTACAAGAAAAAATTTTTTTATTTCTTAAGAGAAATTTACTTTTTTTTTACATTAAAATATTTAAAGGAAAATTTTGAATTTTGAAATTTTGAATTTTAAAATTTTTTGAAGGTAAACAAATGGTTGAGCTAACTGCTCGCATTGCCTACGTGGTTACTACTGGCCTGATGCTTTCGAAAATGAATCAGAAATGTTAATTCTTTCGAGAGTTAGGGAATTGTAAAATTAACCGTTTTGACTGGTTTTTGTGTACTAACTTATTTACAATTTTACATAAATAATTTTTTGAATAACCCGAATAAAATAACTACGCAAAAACAAAAGATCCTGAAAATTCATTCGTTTTTGGCTGAGAACTTGTAAGGAATCATAAGCGGATTTAAGAGGGGATTACGGGCCCCAGAAAAGACATTTAGCCCTCCCATAGAGTTATCCAAAAAAAATCAAAATTGTAACAAGAGATAGAGGTAAATAACATTCAGCAAAAAAAAACAGCAAACGCATAATTTTTAGTGGAGACCTTGTTTCAACATCAGTTTGGTGGTGAAGGGTAATTTAGCCACCCAGTAAAGGCACTAAAAATTTTTCACTAGCTCCTCTCGTAATAAGTTATCATTCTTATATCAAATCATTTTTGTAATTTACGAACCGGATTTTTTTCCTCAAATTAGTCCTGAGGGGGGGTTTACGTAGATCTTTGAAAACAGAATTTGGAAACGGATAAAATTTAACCGGGACTTTGGCACATTATTGCAATATAACGCAAATTAAATTAAATGCTGACGGTGAAATTTCATGAAAAGTTGGTTGATCGTAAGTTTTTTTTTTTTCGTTAAAAGGTTATTTTTTTGAAAATGTTTTTCTATAAAAGAGTGGTTAACTCTGTCAATAAATTTTTTTTGTGCATCAAGTCGTATTTTCAAACTTTTTGAAAATTAGTTCATCATAATTCAACATTGAATAATGTGTTTGCTGTTCATTTTGGCAAAAGTAATTTTACCACCATTTTTCCATTTTATTGCTTCTGAATCTTCCAGTGCCATAAGGTAATGTTTTTGGTCTCAATTTTTTCCGTAGGAATTGTGAAACTTTGTACCTGGATCATCTGTACCAGTAAGGCGTTTTTCTATATTGTTTCTGCATTCAAAGCTACCTCGTTCATTGAAAAATTTGAGATTTGATCCTGAAACATGGTTCGTGTTCATCATCACTTCCTATGAATATTCATAGATTTTTTTACTAAAAATTGGCATCTCCTGAATGTATCTTGTTGTTCACTTGTCCAAAAGAGACTTTAGGTTATTTCATTTATTTTTTCACAGTAAAATTCCACACAGCTACGATTCACTTTGAAAAGTATTTGACCGCATTCCACAGTTGACGGGTAATATATTTTTTGATAATTTTTGTTTATATATTTCTTGTACTATGGCAGAATTTGAGGGTGTGTATTGGGTAAATCTGTGGGACATAGAACATCATTGTAATTAAATTTTTTTTCTCTTGTAGAATTAAAGTTAGATGTTCAAAAAACCCCTTAGACTGGTAAAAATCTAGTGAGGCTATCACAGGACAAATTTATTTTTTCCTAAGTAAAAAGTTCATTTAAGGAGTTTTGAATGGTAAAACTTTGGCGTGAGTTTGCTAATTGCCCCATAAATTGTACTAGCATCACTCAAATTTTAGAAATAGATTGTAATAAATTAAAAATTGTTCTTGAAAATGAAGAAATTATAGGGATAAAAGTAGATATCCTAAATTTCCCATTTTGGAAAACTTTTAATGGAGAAATACGTCTTAAAACTTTTTCAGTTGATATTATGAGAATCATTGAAAATATAAATGGAGTTGAAATATTTAAATTTTTAGAAATTTCAAAAAATATTTTCTCATCCCAAATTTTTGATGCTCGAATCTTTCTAGATTTTTCTAGATCAAGTTGATCGAGAAAATCCACTGTCAAACTTTGAATTACAGCGTAGAAAGTTGGAGAAAAAATCATATTCATACATATAATTTTCTTCTTTTCACATAAATTTCAGGATTTTACAAAACCATTGCAGAAAAGGTAAATTTCATTGTTCAATTTGAATAAATTTAAAACTGAATACTCGTATCAATATTCCATTTGTTAAATATTTTCAAATTTAAACCTGAATTTTTTTTCAATAATTTTTTTTTAAATAACATTCAAATACTTTTCAATCTTCATCTTTATTTATCAAGTTTTGAAACTGAATTAATTTTTAATGTTCAATTTTGAATAAGATTTTAAATTTAATTTTTTTATCAAGACTATTTCCCAATTTTAAGTAAATTGTTATAAGTAGTTAACTATAACAAGGAATAATAAAAAAATTTAAATAATTAAATTAATTTTTGTTTTTCAAAAATTGAGTCACCTGTGAGTGAAGTTACAAATCTCCCTGACCAATTACCTAGTTCTCCAAAAAGCTTAATTATAGCAGGAGAAAAGAATCCTACTCCATCATCAGACTCCAGTGCTACATCTGAGGGTTCTCATACACCAGTATCAAATCCTCAGGTTCTCTATGTTATGACTGCCAATGAAGGAATTCATCCAGTTCAAGGCCTACCAGGCAAAATTTTTGATGGGCATCACTATCTTGACTGAAAACGTATGATTATTTCATTGATCAAAGGTTCAAAATACTGAGATGTTTTTGGTTCACATCCAGAGTTGAATGGATACCTGGAAAATATGGACAATTGGTATTATAGGCCAAATTCAAATACTTCGAAAGCCTACTTTAAAAAACAGGAGTGTGCAAAAGCATTCATAATGGAGAGAATGACATATAACATTTCTAAACAAATAAGAGAGGGCAAAACAGTTGACCAAATATTCAAAAAATTAGATATTACATATGGTTCAAAATCTAAAGTGGTTGCAAATATGGCAAAATCTAAATGGACAACCTTTAGATTTACACCAGGGGGAAATATTAGAGAATTCTTGACTAAATGGGATACATTGGTTCAAGATGTTCATGATGCAGGTAAAGAA
>WOFM01000260.1:151318-177842 GCA_011428145.1 Ericerus pela
CAGTCGTTGTACTAAAGTCCTAAATAAACCTTTTATTGATAAATGTCCGTACTTAGTTTTTCTTGGATGAAATGATCGAAACTCACCTCAACATGGTAGCCAGAGCTGCGTACCAACGAAAATAAGTGCGGGATTCAAAATGTGTTCGTGTTAATCGTGTAATTTGTTAAATGTAAAAAAGTTTTTGTGTTTCACGCAAAGTGAAAGACTTAGTGCCATGTGATACTTCCACGCAAAGTGGAAGAAAAGTTAAAAGTTCGTGAACGCAAAGTTCGGTTCCAGTGATTAAAGGAATTATCCTGGAAAATTGAAAAGTCGTAAATCAAATGAATCAAAGGTAATAGTTAAAATTAATGAAAACTTCAGTGAAATCTTGGGCGCCAGTTAAAACGTCGAAGTCGAGAGTTTGGTGTAAGCAGATCAGGTACGAGAGAATCCTGTGGTTTGGAAAACTGGCTTGCAGAGTCAAAAACGGCTGGCAGTTGTTCGTACTGTGTTCCGAAAAGGAAATCGAAATCAAAAAGTCGAAAGTCTGAAAGTTGCAGCGTCAAAAGTCCAAGTCAACATCGCAGAGAAGTAGAAGAAAAACGAAAAAATACGAAAAGGAAATCGAGATAAGTAAAAATTTAAAATAATTAGTAAATAATCGGTGTGATTTTATTCAAAAATTAATAGTAAAAGTTCGAAATTTTAGTGAAATAAAGTAAAACGTTCGAAATATTTTCATGTTAACTCTCATCCAAAATTAGAGGAAAGTTGAAACTTGAAAGGTATCTTTGTTAACCTTTCAAACTTTATCTTGTTGGTCGAGAGTGGTCGAAAAAGGGAAATATTTGTTGAATGAGATACATATTGTATAACAAAAGAAAAATATTGAACAACTATTGACTTTGGTGACAGATTTTTCCTGTTCACAATTTACAAAGAGGACTTCCAATCGATAATAGATAATGAATTACTTTCCTTTCAGCATTAACCTTTTGTATTTCTGTTGAATAATTTTTGCCTTGAAATTTAACTTATGTTTTAACGTGTTCAACAGAATTATTTTCGTTCTGGAACAAGATCCAAAGCTGAAACCATTTTCGATTTAAAAACTTTTGGCGATAAAATACCAGAATTTCGATAAACTGAGAAGAAGTTGAAACAACGGCGGAGAGATCAACTCATCGTCAGCGGCAGATTTACGTGATTCATAGTCGTAAGAATTAATTAGAGTATCGATTAATTATTAATAATTGTAATATAACATTTGACTTGCATTCCCGATCGAGCAGCTGAGACCGTGTTTTGCATAATCGTGCGGTTGAGACCGTGTTACCCCTAGATTTAAGTGCTCGTGTTTCTGAGGTAGGAATAATAAACCCCGATAGAAAAATTTTAACAATATGTCACGGTTTGACACAAAGAAAGTATTTGACGGGAGGAATTATGACGCCTGGAGGACCATGATGGTCTCCACACTTTATGCAGAGGGGTTATACCCAATCATGCAGGATACTGAAACAGAAGTACTATTTTTGGGATTAGAGTTGAACAGTTTCTTGAACCCTGAATCTAGTAATGCAAACCCAGCAACACGAATGACATATTTCCGAAATCAGGAAAAGGGAAAGGCCCTCATATATCAGGGATTAAACAATGAATTGATCGAAAGAGTTAAAGACCTTAAAACAATAAACCAGATTCTAAAAGTTCTCGATGAGAGATATAAAAGTTGTACACAGGTCACACATATTAACGCAAAACAAGCATTCCAGAGACTAAAATTTAACAGCGATGGGAATATGAGAAGTTATTTAGATGTTTTCTCGAGGTCAGCCCAAAAAATAAGGGATTGTGGGAAGAATCTGGACAAACAGGAGGAGATAGAACAGCTCCTTATCTCACTAAATATGGACTACGACATGACTAGGCTGGAGTTCAATACTTTAAGTCAGAATCAAAAAACAATTGAAACACTCCACGCCATGTTAATTGAAAGGTCGGATAGGTTATATGACGAGAAAAAGTCAAAATATAATAATAATAATAAATTTCGTAATTTCACAAATAATAATAAAAATCAAAGATTTCAATATGGTTGAAATTACAATAGATATAATTACACAAATAGAAATCAAAACCATAATCAAAACATAGATCAGGGGAAAATGAAACATAATAATCAACAAACAGAAACGTCTCAGTATAATAATAATAACTATGAAAATAAAAAATACGATAATAACCAAAATCAAAATACTTTGCCAAGTTCAAGTACACTAGTTTGTTTTAAATGTCATGGCAAAGGGCATATAGCTAAGGTATGTCCATCAAATAAAGAGGGTGCAAGACCCCAAAATAAATTAGATGGTCCCGCACAAAATACGAGATATGGACGAAGTAGCACCAATAATAATAATAATAAAAACAAAAAAGAAAATGACGTTCAGTGGTCAATGATGATCAGATATAGAGATGAAGGACTGAATAACAATTCAAATAACAAATTAATAAATCTAATAACATCAAAAGATACAAAACAGGAGCCAGACTCCAATTACGTTCCCCTTACCAAAAGGATTATGTTAGATGGTGGAGCTGTAGCTCACATCATATCAGACCTGTCGAAGCTGTCCAACCCAATAATGTTAGAAAAACCCATTGAACTGGAATGTGCAATTCAAGATACACTCTTAGTGGCCACGCATATAGGTACAATGTTTATCAGAGTAGAGGACTCAGAACGCAACCAAAAAGTCATAAGACTAAAAAACGTACACTGTGTACCATCCCTAAATGTAGACCTGATGTCAGGAATCAAAATAACTGAGAATAGGGCACTTGGCATAGATCAGAATTTCTCTGCAGCACATATATATGTCAGAGGAACAGATGAAATAGTGTTCTCGGCCCCAAAAATAAGGGGGTACACATGGTCAAATACGAAATTGTACCGGAATCCACAGTTAATATAATAGAAGATGAAGATGAGTTAGAGAAAATATGTCCTTATAAAAATGAGTCGAATAAACTGGCATGCATGCCTAATATAGATTCCCAGGATAAATTGATGGAATATCAAATACAGGAGGAAGTTATTGAGGAAAGTCAGGAGGAAGTGGAAGAGAATATAGAGAATGAAAATAATAATACACAAAATAAAACAAATAATAATAATTTAAATAATAATGACATAATAAATGTCAACAACGAAGATAATAATAGTGATCCACAGAATAATGAAATAAACGAAGGTGATATTGAACTGAATGAGGATGTAGGTACGAATGGTAATGAAATAACAAATAATAACAATTTAATTGATGACAATCAAGAAGTAAGCCAGGATATAGAAAGGCTAAAGATAGATAAAAAAATAATATGGCATAGGAGATTGGGACATTTGTCGGGAAAAAACTTAAAACTATTAACAAAAGTCTCAAGGGGTATTCCAAACGGGATCACGTTCCGCAATGACGAATTTAGCCTTGGCGATATATGTGTAAAGGCTAATTCCAAAAGGTTGGGACATAGTGGAAACCGCACAAGACCCGAAAAAAAATTGGAACTCGTTTCATCGGATACTATGGGCCCCTTTTCACCAGGAATATACGGTGAAAAGTACGTTTTAATATTCGTGGATCATGCCACAAAGTATACGTTTATCTCTACTATTGAGAAAAAATCAATGGTTTGTGAGGAATTTAGAAAATTGTACATGAAATTGAAGTCGAAATTCCCGGATCACCCTATAGCCACTTTAAGATGTGACAATGCTAGGGAATATCTTGACTCAAATATGAAAACATTTTGTGAGGAGAACGGCGTGAACCTTGAGCCTGTCATTCCGTATTTGCCAGAGCTGAATGCAATGGCTGAAAGACAGAATCAAACGATAATGGCTAGAACTAGGGCCATGCTGTTTGACTCCGATCTGAACTTCAGTTATTGGTCATTGGCTGTTTTGACGGCTGTTTATATTATAAACAGAAGCCCAACTAGGGCCAATAAAGACAATAAAACCCCGTTCGAAATGTTTTATGGCATAAAGCCGGATTTATCCAATATGAGAGTTTTTGGATCTCTCGCATTTAGACACATCCCTAAAGTGGTGTTTCACCACAAAGCCCAACAACCGAGGCATTCACATACCGAAGGCCAGATTGGTTGCAAGGGGTTTCAAAGATCTCACCCACTATTCTCTAACCGAGACATATGCCCCAGTGGTCCAATGTTAGCTCATAAGATGGATGTTATCTATCACAAATAAATATAACCTAAATAATATACAATTCGATATAAAAACAGCCTTCCTTATTTCAGAAATAAAATATCCTATTTTCATATCTAACCCCAAGGGATGCCAACTAGGCGAAAATAAGTGCCTAAGACTAATTAAGTCAATATATGGACTGAAAACGTCTTCGAAAAGTTGGTACGATTTATTGAATTCAACGATAACACAAGCGGGATTTACACAATCAAATATAGATAGATGTCTATATTTAAAAAAGGATGATACTGGTGCAATGACATTTTTGATAGTCTATGTGGATGACATGTTGTTGGCTAGCAACCACGACGAGTGGACACATGACTTGATAAGTATTTTCAATAAAAATTTCACTTTAAAAACAGAAGATAACCCAACTTTCTTCGTAGGATTCGAGATAAGTCGAGACATCTCGAAAAAACAAATAATATTAACTCAAAATAGATATATAGATAAAATCCTCAGAAAATTTGGCATGGCGGAATGTGAACCGTCAACCACACCAATGGAAACAGGGCTTAAAATAAGGAAGCCAACAAACGGATTGGATGACACTGAATATAGGGCCATGATAGGGAATTTGCTATATGTAGCAAGACTGACCCGCCCGGATATTGCATTCGCCATCAATTATTTGTCGCGATTTCAGGCATCCTCCAATAGCGAAATAAAAAACTATGTTCGTCGCATTATTAGGTACCTTAAAACAACAAGGGATTTCTCTTTGGTATTCCACTCTGACCAAACTCAAATTAAGGGATTTGTCGATGCGTCGTATTCACCCGACGTAGACGATTCACCCATAGAAATGAATAATTTGGAGAAGGGGTGCTCCACAACTGGCTATATGATATTTGTTAACGGAGACTTGTTAAATTGGGCCATTCACCGGCAGAACTCGGTTGCAACCTCGTCAACTGTAGCCGAATTAATTGCGTTGAATGACGCACTGGACGACATATATGTGATCTGGAGACTCACTGGGAGTGTTTTCTCTGTAACCAACTCAGTGCAAGTGTACGAGGATAATATATCCGCGTCACGTATTGCATCTGGGGGAAGCCAGAAACGCTCCAGGTCCCTAGCGATCAAATGCTATGCAGTATTGGAAGCATTTCAAAATAAATTAATAATGTTTAACGATATTAGGTCATCTGATCAGGTTGTTGATATTTTAACCAAGGCACTTGATCGGAAAACCTTTCAAAATATTGTTATGAGAATACTCCGGACAAGTCAACTTCTCGGCCAATAGTATTAACTGACTCAACCCTCAAAATTTTTGATATTTGGTTTTGGACTGCGGATGGGCGTCGGTCTTTTAGCGCCTATTGTAAACCGAGTGGTTCATATGTCGTTTCACAATTCATCTCACAATGTACAATAGGTTCCCCGTCGCTGCTCTGCCTCTCTTATTGGTATCAGCATTCCCTAATATATACAATTGATTCCCACAATAGTACACTCATATTAAAAAAACCCACAAGACTAATTATAGGGACATATATATATATATAATAATATTTTCTTTCTACAGCTGACAATGAGGAGATATTGATCTCTCCGACCTGCCAATTTTTTATATTCTTTTAAAAAAATCAAAAATCACACAATACTTATAAGACATGACACTATAACATAAGGTCATATATATACCTCATGTTAACTTTTACACGATATATTTAAGATAAAACAATACGACAATATATGAATTCATACACATTTATTATATAACATTATACTAGTCAACGACATAACTAATTTTTATTCTTTGTTTGTTTGTTATACCATTTTTTATAGATATATAGCAATTTTATATGACAACTACATGTAATAATTTTGACTGCTTTTGCTTATTTCAATATTTTGCTGTTTATATGTTTGTTTTAAATACATGCAATATGTGACACACCTTTAGTTATATGTTCGCTCATCCATTTTGAATCGCAGGGGGGTGTTGGGATACGATTCCCTCACTGCCTCACGAACATGTAACTGTACATTAATCAACACTGCATGTAACGCATTACATTTATTGTTTCTGAATGTGGCGACACTGATCGCCAGAATAATATTCTTTCCGCTACTGCTCGACGGAGAATGTTCTCCACTCGTCAGTCGTTGTACTAAAGTCGTAAATAAACCTTTTTATTGATAAATGTCCGTACTTAGTTTTTCTTGGATGAAACGATCGAAACTCACCTCAACAAAATGAAGTATTGGACTTTAACTGAGATCGTAACAAAACAGAATAAAAAAGCAAGAAAACTAATATGAGTAATCTCCTTCTAGTTTTGTTTGATTAAAAGTGGGAAAAGAATGATTCAGTGTTACCGTGTTGTTAGGTGACGATGTGAGCGAGGTTGCATGACTACCACCACAACAAGATTTGAAGTTTTGTTCTTGATATCCTCTACATAGGTTTCACTGTCATCCCTTTTGTATGAATTTTTTATTTCTGTGTGTTTACCAACATGGCAACAGTGATAATCACCGAATAGGACTTACCCTCCTCTCCACCAAAGCTGAGAAAGTCTTTGTCAGCTCGTCAGCTGAGTTGAGATTCCAGTTTCGCGGACGTAAATACGAAATTAGATGTTGTTATGTTACGTAGTATGTTGAACTTTTATTTTTTGTTGATGCGTTTTGTTATTTCTTGTCTAAATTAATCACACAATTTCAAAAAGAAAAGTCATTGCAAGCCTGGCCTCGAGTGGTGATTCTGACGACGGTGGACTCGTTCCGCCACCTCGTAAGAAAAGTAGAGTATCTGTTGAAAATACTATGCATCAGCAAGCAAATGGCTGTCCTCAACATAATGGGGCTGCGAATGAAAACTATGAAACACCTTCGTCCTCTCATCAAAACGGTAATGTGAATGAATACAAATTAACCATTCCAACAATGGGAAAAACAGATCAAGATATTGTCAGATTGATTGGTCAGCATTTGAAGACAGTTGGTTTGAAGTAAGCCCGAATAAATTTTTTTTAGTTCAGTTAAGCTATATTTAGTATTTTCTGTCTTTGTATGGTTATTTCTTAACGTTTTCTACGAACGTGCTCAATTCATCAAATCATGTAATTCTCAGTATGTTGTTGCAGTGTTGTGTTCAACAAACTGAATTTCGTATGTTGATGACAGTTGAATTAATTGGTTTTTTAATTCCTTTTTATAGTCGAACAGCTGAGTTGTTGATGAAAGAATCTGGATGTCGACTTGATCATCCCGCAGCAGCGAAGTTTCGTCAACATGTTGTGGACGGCGAATGGAGTAAAGTGGGTATTGTGCTATAGTGATATTTTGTGGGTTCTTAGTCATGAATATCCTCCTGTTCTTTTTGTTCATTAGGCTGAAAATGATTTAAATGAGTTGAAACAATTATTGGACAATTCTAATCAGTCACTTTCGGTAAGATTCTTCATTCGAATTTAATAGATGATTGCATTCTATAAATTACATTATTTTCCTCATTTATTTTACAGGAAATGAAATTTTTGATTCTCGAGCAGAAGTACTTGGAATTTCTGGAAGATGGACGAGCTCTGGAGGCCCTGCATGTTTTACGTAACGAGTTAACTCCTCTTCAGCACAATATCGAACGAGTTCACGTACTTAGCAGGTGAGACCTATAAGAATATCAATATTTTAAATTGTATTCGATTTGTTGGAAATTCAGATATTAATTTGGCTATCTTTACAGTTATATTATGATCAGTGGACGTGAAGAATTAATGAATAGAGCTCGATGGCATGGTAAAGGCATTACCTCCCGTACTAAATTAATGGAAAAACTGCAAAAATTCCTCCCTCCGTCGATAATGTTACCACCTAGAAGGTAATTATTAGATTCGCTTTCTTAATTGTTTTTCTCTATTACAAGACTCGGAGTATTTTTAAATCCTATATGTGAGAATCGGATGTAATCGATCGATTTCTATACATTATTTTTCTAATTACTTTCGTCGCAATTTCTCGAAAATTACTTTCTTGATTATTTTTGTTTGAAATCACATTTTCAATAATGATGTACCCAGTGACATTGCTACAAAAATTCTTATAATTCTTGTTTATTTCCCGTTCGTATGTTGAGCTCAATCGTAAACAATTTTGAAGAAAGATATTAAGTTAAGTCAATTTTTGTTGTATTTTGAAACAGCTGTACGCTTTAGTTCCAAGGGCAGTTCTATTGACATTTGTGATACAATATAGGATGGGTGTGTTTTTTTTTGTTTTTTTTTGTCAAGTATACCTATATTACTATATTCCGAAAAATTCACTTGCAAAAAGTTTTTAGGAATCTATCATCGGATTACCTTTTGAAAAAATACAATAATATTTTTTCATCAACTTGATGTCTTTCTTTGATTTACATTTGCTATGACAGTTGAAGGTCAGACGACTGAAAGTTTAGTTTCAACTTGAAATTTCTAGCTTTTGTTGATAATATCGATGGATATGAAATGAATACGAAAACAATTTAAAGTAGTACCCATCCTTAATTATTGAGAGAATTATCAAATTGAAAATTTATCTACAAAAT
Organism: Ericerus pela; assembly: GCA_011428145.1. Classification (NCBI taxonomy): domain Eukaryota; kingdom Metazoa; phylum Arthropoda; class Insecta; order Hemiptera; family Coccidae; genus Ericerus; species Ericerus pela. The sequence continues at coordinate 160,120 of WOFM01000260.1, forward strand.
ACTTACCAAATTTCTCAATTTTGAAAACGTTGTTACCCATTGTTCGCTGCCGTATTTACTTTGAGATGTTTAAAAAAAAATCATTAAGCTTTGTCCATTGATGAAATTGTCCTGGTTATATCTTCCTTGTAAAATGTCCCCATAATATACTGAATATGAACGGTCCCTTTTAATTTAATGTGATCACGCGAAGCAGAGAGGGGGCGTAGGGGGACTAAGTTGACACAGAAAAAATTCGGAAATATGTAGCGTTGAAAAAATGAAAAGAGTAATTCTAATAATTTTCATTTGAGGAAAAAATGCCGAGACTTGAAACTCGCACCATTTCCCCTAAGAAGACATATGTTAGTTTCACCTGTAGGTCTGACGCTTATTGTTTTTAGTGTTTAATCATGATCACAATTTACAGTGTTAACTTGTGTGTATAAAACTCGAGGTGTTATTTTCACTGCAATAATCAGGTTTCAAATAATTCCAAACCCGCATTCGCTCATATTATTTGCTTGAAAAATTTAAAAGGGCAGTTTAAAGCTATTTCGAACACTAATTAGTATTCTGTAATGTGTTAACGTGTTTATTTATCCATTCTGTTTATAGATTGTATACCTTATTGTCTCAAGCTGTTGAATTACAGAAAGATAAATGTCCTTTTCACAATACCACCGTGGAAGAAGGAATTGATGATTTTAATTTACTTATCGATCATTATTGTCCCAAGTAAGGAATGTTATGTTTCATCGTTTGTCAACCCTTTTCGATTATAAAATCTTGCATTTTGTAACAAATTGATTTGTTTCTTTCATTTATCGTTTGTTAATTTGTACATTATGTGTCACTTAAGATTTTGATTTCTCTTATCAGAATATATATATAAAAAAAAAAATCACTAATTCATTATTCATTCTCGCAGAGAGCAGTTCCCTTGTGAAACCATTCAAATACTGAACGATCACTGCGATGAAGTTTGGTTCTGTAAATTTTCTCCTGATGGTTTAAAACTGGCAACTGGTTCAAAAGATACCACCATTATGATTTGGGATGTTGATCCGGTAAATTATTATTATTTATGAACGTTAGTGACTTGTGAGTTGACTCAACGACGGATTCATGATTTTTTGGTTGTTTCTCTTTCCTATTGAGGAATCGTTGACTTGTCGTCACCGCAAAACGCTGGAAGGCCATTCATACGGAGCCGCTTATCTGTCCTGGTCACCAGACGGTTCTCATCTTTTAGTTTGTGGTCCCGAGGACTGTCCAGAATTATTTATATGGAATGTAGAATCCGACGAGGGTCGTGTAAAAGTATCTCATTCGCCAGAAGATTCGTTGACGTCGTGCGCCTGGCATCGCAGTGGCAAGAAATTCGTCACCGGTGGTATGCGCGGACAATTTTATCAATGTGTAAGTGCCTTGGTGGGCGGAAGTAATTAATTTTTACCGAAAATATCCAATGTTACCAGAATATGTGATTAAATTTCATTTTGTGCGCAAATTTCAACACATATTCGCCAAACTGAAATATCAAATAAGATAATAGGCTATTAACTCAGAAACAATGATTTAAATTCAAGTGGCCGCGAGAATTGAAAATTGAATTTACCTTATTAGTTACCCGGAGATCTGCTATTTTACTCTTAAAACTGAGAAATCAAATTTTTCATGATGTTCCCGACGATGATGATACCAGAAGTAGCTTTTTTTGGCTAATTGCCTTCATTGTACGCCTGTGCCAAGTAAAATCCTCTACAAGGTGGTTTTTATTCTTCATTATTGAACGAAGTATTTTGTTGTCGAAATACTCTTTAAAGCGAAATGAATGATTTTTATTTTTTATCACCAGAAAGAGCGAGAACAACCTACAGATTTTCAGCCATCACTTGTACCGTGTACCTGTCAGTGTAATGCTAGGAGAAGGAACTTTTATGTGAGAGGTACAAGTTTGTGGCAACTACAAAAGTACTTCTGTTTAGAATATTTTGTGTCAATACCACTGTCTTAAACAGTGTTAAAACTTTGATTATTTCTAATTTATTTTAAAAGTTTTTGGAAAACTTCCGTGAAAGTTGTTTGAACTCTTATGTCATGATTGAAAACCAATTTTGGAGTTCTTCGAAATTGTTTGAACGGACATTGAAGACACTTCAGTGACTGGAAATTATACCATAAGAATAAATTTATGTTGAAAATATCTCCCGCGCATCAACCGCGGTAAGTGTATTTTCCAAAAATGTCAAATTTTATAATGGTTGACATTCGAAAATCAGTTGACCGATTTCGCTCAAATTCAGTACCAAACCAGTCCCTAATAGTTTTCAACGGCCATGAAAATTTCAAGCCAAAATCTTTTAATTTACGGGAGTTATCGTGATGACAACATGGTGAGTTTGCAACACTTTGAGAACACCTTCCTCCGAAACTAGCGGATGAATTTTAAAAATTTTTAACACGAATGTGTAGCCCATGAAAGCTTCTAACACTACCCCAAGTTTCATTCCCATAGGTCAAACAGCGGAGGCTCAACAGACTCAAAGTGACAAAATGAGCAAAAAGTGGATGTATATATATATTGTGCACAGAAAAATTTGACTGACCTATATATTCGTGATCTACGACTCAGGATCGGCGCTTTTCCACAGGTCCCACCATTGCGCTGAATGCAAAAGTTGTATTTTCCAAATTGAGGGTGGTTTTAATTTTCATTCTACGTGCTGAAAAATGTATTTTTGATATTTCAGTGTCCTGTGTCGATGTAACCAGGGTACTGGTTTGTGAAAAAAATTCGTAAAGTCACTGCTTTGTGATATATTATTTTATGAGATTATTCTCGTTCATTTATTGACCTTATTTTCTTACCTTCGATTATATCTATGACGTGCGATTGTCATCTTCATTGGTATATTCAATTATTTTAAAATTGCTGCGTAACTTCATTAATATTACGATATGTGTGTTTATTCTTGTTACATGTTAAATTTATCTTACGAACTATTCACTGTTCACAGGACCTTGAAGGCACCGTGTTAGATTCGTGGGAAGGTGTTCGTGTGCAGGGTTTGTGGTGTCGCTCCGACGGAAAGACTGTTTTAGCCTCCGATACCCACCACCGTATTCGTGCGTACAATTTCGATGAACTTTCCGATTCAAATGTGTGGGTATACTTTAGCCTATATCGTTTTTGTTATGGCGTCGAATAGACGCCTCATTTGACTTGCGCTGTTGGAGATTAATTGTGAATTCAGTGTAGGTTGGCCGAAATAGAACTGCCTTTTTGCAATAATGATGTCATTTTAGAGGTACGGGATAGCATTTATAAGATATTTCAATTTTCACTTTAAAAATTATAATGAAATTAGTTGAAATTACTGAATAGGCTGTTGGACAGTGAGTGGGGTGAATGATCTCTGAAGGTCAAGATTAATATGAATAAATATGTTGAAACCTGAAAAGCTTTTTCGAAACGAGTTTCTATTATCTATTTGCTGCGACTATGTAATTCTGTAAAAAAAATTTTTTTTCTTGACAGGTGATTTGAAAGAAAACAAAAGAGTGATTTTAATTTATTTTTATTTGATCGATTCCCATATTACATCGTTCACAATATTAATGTGCGATTGCAGATCTTTCTCTGAGGGGAGAAAATGAACGCAATGTCTAATCAGTTTAAAATTACATGTGAAAGATATTCTAATCGTATCAAATCTTATTATTTAATGTTTGTTATATTTGTTCGGATGTTTCAAGTTATTATTTTGGGAGCATATATTGCTTTCACAGTAATGCTTGTTCATGTGGAATGTTTCTCTCAGTCTGCAGGCAGATTACTCCGTTATGACGTTTTCCGTCAATAAAGCGGATCGGCTCGCTTTACTAAATGTCGCCACTCAAGGTGTTCATCTGTGGGATCTGGAGGATAAGTGCTTAATACGCCGATATCAGGGTGTTACACAAGGTCATTTCACCATCCATAGCTGCTTCGGTGGCAAAAACGAAGATTTCATTGTCAGTGGCAGTGAAGGTAAACCAATTTAAATTATTTCGTTGGCTGAGGATCCATATAACATAATTATATAGTGAAGGAACATTTTCATTTATTTGATTTTAGACAATAAAATTTATATTTGGCATATCAAACGTGAAAAACCTATAGCCATATTACAAGGGCATACGAGAACCGTGAACGCAGTCGCCTGGAATCCAGTTTACCAGCAAATGTTGGCGTCAGTATCCGATGATGGTACCGTCCGAATTTGGGGACCTGTTGAAAAGTACAGGAAACCAGGTAAAGGTTTTTTTATCCTCAATTACATTATTCGTGAACCTTTTCCTGAAAAGAAAAATAAAAATAAAAGTGTATTTTCTATGTTCGATTTTTCATTTTCAGCACCACATAACGGGGATTGCGGCTCATCAACGAATAATAAAGAATGGAGTGCAATGAATTCGTGAAACCAAATCATCGTAACAATTTTATACTTTCCGTGTGTTCGTTTTTTTCATGAATTTTTTTCTCTTGTGTATCATATTATTTAACTTTTAAAATTTACAAATCGAAATTACCGCTTAGAAGCTCACAAATTTTATCTAAACACTACTTCGATGGTAGTTTCTGTACCGTCATGCTTAGATTTTTCTTAAATAATTATTGTTTTCTCTTAATGTAAATAATAATAGAATTGTCTGTAAATACACTTACAGCGTGACTTAACGTTTTCGTGATACATCGTAATATGAAAGAACGAAAAAAAAAAAATTTTTTAATAGCGTTAATTCCGTAGCAATTTATGTTGTTATAACAATATTCTACGAATATTTCTATATGAGAATAGATTCTTCTTCTCTTAATTATTAATTATATACGTACGTAATAATGTTCCATTGATGTTTATTTGAAATTCATTTATTTAGATTTCCATTCTGCAAAGTCTTCCTTTTTAAAATAACGAAGAAATCTATGTCGATAGAGGCATTGACCACTGGGTTTTTTGGATATGGGGGCACGGTCCAGTATACCTATCCCCATCGGATCTGCTGTTAACTCAAAGAACAAAAGTAAATTCTGATGAAATTTAAAAGTTAAACTAAGATTTTTCCGAATCATAAAATCATTCAACACTTGTTCTCACTCAATCACATTTGAAGAATATTCAACTTTCATTCATTCGAACAAAGATTACCGAAATCGGTGCATTTAGGACTCTCAGTGCCCATTATCTCCGATTTTGAACATAAATAATTAATAGGTATTTAATATTCTACCTATGAAAATGAAACGGTCGCACTGCCAATGCAGTCCAGTAGCGTAACTAAGAATGAGCCACGTACCACCCAAAAACAGATGTTGGTCCGTCCTTATGTACTGGTCCATCCTGAATTTCAACCATGAAATATTACTACCTTCTTCATAGGAAATTTTCTGATAATTGTAAGCCACCGCCCACTTTAGACCTGCATGTGATGACCCATTCTTGGCCCACGCAAAAACCAAAACGGTTAGGCCATTGCGCAATGCGCCGTTCTCAACTCGTACTATTTTTCAGGTTTTAGCTAAATGCAAGAACGATTTTTTTGAGTTAAAGAGAAAATTGAATTTATTCTCACTTTCATTGTGCGTTATATTCTTTTAATGTTGGTACATCCTTGGCCTTTGGTTTCGCCTCAAATCTAACGGTCGGCAATTTAATAAGCTCGTTTTATCAAAATACTCAGACAGAAAAACTGTATCTTTGTTTCTATCTCCACCAGCAGATGAATAAGAATTTGTCAGGTCGGCCAGATAGTCTCATGTTTATCTCTGAACTTCGTGTTTTACTCCTTAAATCAGATAGTAGCCAATTTCATATATTGGTTAATACTATAGAATTAAAAATTAGCAAGTGAAAATATTTGTTTTTCAGGAAATTTTTACCAGGAGAATAAGAATGATCAGTTGGTCTCGCAATCTTATTGCATGAAATTAGTTTATTACTCCAAGGTTCAAAAGAGAGCGATTACATTTGAGGGAGTTTGTGAAATGAGCACAGCTGGTGAGCAGTTTCAAAGTCATGTAAACTCATTTTTGAATCTTGTTGAGGAAGATATTTTATATAAGTAATGATCAGAAAGCAACAAAACGTTAAAAGTCTACCATAATGATGAGTCTTTCTTAAAAACTATAAAAAATTGAATAAAATATCAACCTTCTCACTGTGGCAGATTTAACGTTTCACTTAGAAATATAACCTCTACCTCGATGTAAACTAAACATACTTCCATGTATAAAAAAAACACGCTCCAGGGTCTGAGCGGAATAAAATATTTAATGTGGTACACATTTTATACTTATGGAATAATGAAGTTTCAGAGGATGAAGTTTGAGTGTAGTTATTGTAAGTGAGAAATCATATACCGATAGCTAAAAAATAATAGTCGCTATTCATCAACAAATTTCGATATGAACATCGATAGCCATTCCTACCATATTCCTCACTTCTTCACACTCAAATCAATAGGTATATCATGTATATCGATAACGTGGACTGGCCACGAGTTGGTGCGCACCTACAGGGCGCATCGACTTGGCAACACAGCAGGAGAGTTGTGTTGCCTGTGCTGGTGTTGTGGCGGTTGCCAAACAGTTACACTTCGGTGAGGAGGAGTGTGACGACGTATTATTGTTCGTCTCATGGACGTTAAACCGAACTAGTGGTATGCCACTATATGGTAGCAGAATGCAATTTTGCGGTCTTTAGGACCTTTAAGACTTTATTAATTTAGAGCCTTAATGCAGATAAATTAGAGTTTGAAGTTTTTTCACGAAAATTCAAATTCTAAGGTGAAAGAATAACTAGCGTATTTCTTCTAACAAAGAAAGACTTTATTTTTTCAGACACACTTCCATTCTTTAAAGAGAAACATCGAAAGATAATTCCCTTTAAGATTTTTTTCAATGTATGAATAATACACTGAAAGACAAAAGACTTTAGTCCATTTATTCTCACGAATAAAATTTTGCTCAAATCTAGTGTAAAGAATTGAACAAAAGACTTGAATAATATTATTCAACTAAGACAGTGCTTAGTACTAGTTGACACCAGTACTAAATAAAAATATTTACCGACTTCTTTATTCCTACCTATTGTTAGAAATAAATTCAAATAAATTGAAGACGGCAAAAAATGATTTTTTTGTATAAGAAAAATCTTTTTTGCCGCCCCCAGTATTTTATACTCACGTATAAATGAGGACAAAGACAGAAAAAATTATATTAAATAATTTTTTCCGCCGCCCTCAGCACATAGCGTCATATACACAGACGTAAATTACGGTCAATATGGAAAAATATGGCGACCGTAAATACGTTAAATTATTGTTAGTCGTCAATAATTTCGACTAAAATAAATTCCCCGCCAACTGAACACTTCGAGAAATGAAAAAATTTCTATGAAGCGCGTGAATATCGACGAATATTTTTCGTCATTATTACGAATGGAGAGAGAAAATTAACACAGTTTATCTCTCTTCCACTCGTACAAAAATTAATGAAGTTTAAAAAGACGAAAATATCACGTCTTCTTAAAGGATTATTGTCGATCTTGTCGATATCGAAAAAATCAACAGTCGACAAGGTCAACAGATCACAATGGCAGGGCACAGTACACTTGCAGTTTCCTGCAAATATAGGAATGTCATTGTGTGTATGTGTGAATACTCACACATACATACATCATGTTACTATCACCAATACCTTCTCAAGGTGATAGTACAACCCTATCCATGCATTTGTGTGCATTAAAAAAAAACGAAAAAAGCAAACATCAAGTTAAGAGTATACACACACACACATACCCTTAAATCATCCACCAACAAAATGAACAAGTGCGTTCTGGTCATTCTTGCCTTGTCAGTGGAATTTGATGTTTGCATTGCTGCTCTTTTTTCGTTTTTGCTCGTTTTAGTGTGATTTTTTTATGAATTTTGTTGCTTTAATTAATTTATTAGTGATTAAACTTGTGGTGTTAATTATTTATATTCTTAAAAAACTTGTTTTTACCGATTTTTTCGCGTTTTTCTTCTTGTTTTGTGAAACTATTAATATTCAACACGTGGTGTTCCTTCATTTCACTTTAACAAATACGTTTTTTGTTAATAATTCGGCTGAAATTTTAGTTTCACAGTGCACTGAACTACTTTCCAACAAGGAATTCATCATATTACGGCTGAATTTAAGTAAAATCCATTCGTAAGTACTTTAAATATTTATTTATTTAAATAATACATGCTTAGGGAAATGCAATTTGCCTAATAATTTTCAGCATTTTTCAATAAGGTGGATAAAATCATATTCTAATCAACAGGTATATATGGTAGCTTGTAAAATTATCTTATCCACCGCTAACTTTGAGTAATTTCGAAAGAAATTATTCAAATAATGATTACATAATTTGTAGGGATTTCAGTGATTGTAAACTTATCAAAAAATTACGAGTCCAGCGAAATCCACGCGATCCATATTGTTAAAATAATTTTTAGAAATTTTTGTAATGTGAATTCCTAAAATACGCAGTGTCGCGATTATTAACGGCATTGCGCTTACGGGTCATGCCCAAAATTTGATTGGAACATGACTCGTAACAAAATTTATGGCGGGTCTTTCATTAGAAAAACAAATTTAATGAAATCCCGTCATAAGCTAAAAACACCGCGCCTTTAGGCAACTATTGAGATATTGCTTGTCTAAAATAAAAGTTACGAAGTATTCAAAAGAAAAATATTTTCTTGCTAACGTAATTCATAGTCAATTGTAATTTGTAATTTTCATGTTTTTATCTCATTTTTAGACCCGCTATTAGGGGGCCTAAATTTTACATTATTTGTAAATTCATTTAATTTTACCTTCATTGCGCCCATGGGTCATGCCCGAATTTTCATCGGACATGATCCATGATAATTTATTTGGCCAAAAACAATTTTTTTTCCTCTCTTTACGCCTTTGACCAAATAACCTGTACAAAAATTTTTTACCATCATTGCGCTTACGGGTCATGCCCGATTTTTTATCGGACATGATTCGTAATAATACTTTAAATAAATATTGACGAAGGTATCGATATATAAAAAAAAAAAAAAAAAAAAATCAATACTCGTCAAGAACTTAAGGGAAATTTCCCTTAATAAAATCAATTATTTGTAGAATTTATTGACATTTTTTAATACTCCAAAATTTGTACATGTCCTTTATTTAGTGTCAATATGTCCCATACGTCTGAGCCATCGCAGGGATTAGCCAGAGCTAGTACATCCTCATCACGTACACCGCCACCTCCACCACCCTTCCCAATCCCTGCTGTAGCAGGCCTACGGGATCCGGAGGAGGAAAACCTGTTGGCCTACGATGATGAGCAACAGCGGATGGTTGACCAACTCGATGAAGCTGCAAACCTGTTGAGTCGGGAGAACGTGGTCCGTCAGGTTACACGGGACATCATCGGTGGTGTGACAGCCTCCCCCCAATTACCCACTGGACCACCACCAGGATTTGAGGGTGCATCCAGAAGGCGATCATACTCATCGCAACCTCAGCAGGACAGACAGTCTGTCGTTTCTTCTTGGAGCAACCAAGAAGAAATTGAATATTTTGAGAGTCTGCTGGCCCAAGTCATCGTCTCAACAGACGAAATAAAGGAATTACTGAATTCCGATTCAGTAGCTCCTTTACAGGCACGCCGCAGACTTCCAAACCTGGAATACCTGGTTGAAGAGCTGCGCAGGATTCCGAAGGGAACCCCAACGGACATGGTGACCCAATCAAGAAAACAGATTGGTGATATTTTGGGATTAATTGCGGAAATTCATGAACGATTTCCAAAACCTCCGCAATTAATTCCAAACCGACAAATACCTACCCAAATGGAGGTTGATCAAGTTCGAGCCCCTCCCTCTCCTGCTCAGCTACCTACTCCAGCTTTCTCAATTCCTTGGGAAACTGAAATGGAAATAGAGGAAAGAGCGAGGGAGAGGTTCGAAGAAATGAAAAGGCAAGAAAAGTTGGAAAAGCAACGGAGTGCACTACTTCGCAAATTAGGTGAAGACCTAAGCAAGCTGTTGAAGCAAGACAAAAATCTGCAGCAACAACTTGAGAAACTGCACCTGGAGATCGAATCCATCAAGGAGCGGGTAGCTGAAGAGCTACACACCCCAATCGAGACGTTCATCCAGAATTATGTAAAACCGGCAGAACGTAGAGGTGAGATGGTTAATCCTCAAACTGATGAGATATCTTCTCGAAAGAGAAATACCCCATCAAATGATGAAACTAATGATGGACCAGCGAGTAAGAGATTACACCCTAGTCCATCAGTTGATAACAACTTATCAACGTTAGCTTCATCAGATAATATTTTAGTAGATTGTCCATCATCAATTACTAATTCCATAACAGCTTTGGTTCCTGAGAAAATTGGAAACCAAAAAACAACAGCATCATCTTGTTCCAAAAGCAACATTATTCCAAAATGTTGGGAAATAAATCCTTTGGAACAAAATGAAGCACCACCAATGAACCTTAAAACTCCGAAATTCTATTTAGATAAATGGGATGGAAAAATACTAACCTATCCTGGTTTTATTCGAGGTTTTAATTTATATGTTCACTTGCGAAATGATTTTGCCATTCCGCAAAAAATTAATTATCTTCAAAATGCTATTCCAAAAGAATTAAAAGATAAATTTACTCATCTTGCACCTGATGAAAAAGGTTATCATCAGAGATTAGTATTTTTGCATGATCGTTTTGGCGATCAGGCAAAAGTGAAAGCTGAAATTTGGATGCAAATTACAGCTTTCCCTACTGCAGTAGACACCATTTCATCTATCCAAGATGGAATGGATGGAATTGCAGCCCTCATAGACAGGTATAGAGATATATCTGCAATTATAGATGAGGAACAAGTATTTAATGTTACCGTTAAAAAATTTCCCCCCAGGTCGTACTTAAATAATCTTAAAAGTTCTGAGAGACATGTCTCTCATTTATTTGCGGCCATTAGAGAGTTCATTAAAATCCACGAACTTTTTGAGGAAAAAGATGGGCTTTCTAAACAAAATTTAAATAAAATTCAAGGGAAAAATTTTAATGATAATAAAAAAGGTAAGCCTAAAGGCAAACCCGCTTTTGCTGGAGCATCTTTCAGCAAAGATGATAATAAAAATAAAGGAAAGGATAAATCCAATCCCAAAAATAACAGTAAGAAGAAACAACAAAAATCTAAATCTAAAAATTCAGATGATTCTTCTTCTGTTCCAGAAAATGCAAGATTAGCCGACATACAGCTGGCTAAGGACACTCCACGCTCAGTGCTGATAACTCCTCAGACCAACGCGTGCCTGTTTTGTGGTGCTCGTCACCACAGTTTTTTGTGTTTCTCCTCAAAGGGGAACACAAAACAAATTCGGGAAGAATTTTTCCGACATCATAATTTGTGTTTTCGTTGTAACGAAAGACACGAAGAGGATGCTGATCGCTGTGTTGGGACACCACCCAAACACTGTAAATGGTTTAATTGCCTCAGTGATCAACATAATTCGATCTTCTGCCCGAAAGCATCGTACCCGATACGTACAGGCATTTGTGATGCCTGGTACGCAACGTTAAGGGAGCGTAAAGCCACCTTAAGTAAGTCATTTATTGATTCTTTACAAGAAGAACCAATAACAGAAATAACTAAAAATCCAATTATTCCACAGGAAGCATCGGCAAATGGCAGTAACCAGTTTGAGGCGAAAGCTTCAAAGAAAACTTGCGATGTCCTGTCGAATAAACAGTTGGCCACCTTACCTGTACATAGTAAGTGTTTTACCAATTATTCAAAAATTAAAAATAGTTCTACCTTTTTAGTTTTTGAAACGTATGCACAATCCTTGAATATAAAAAACCCTATTAAAATACAGGGATTCATGGACTGTGGCAGTGTTGATACTTTTATAGTCAATAAATTTGCTTTCGAATCTTTAAAATTAAAAGGTTATGAAGCAGTAAATTTACGACTTTCTAGTCTTCAACATCAAACTTCAAAACCAACAAAGTCCTTTTCAGTAGACTTTGATTTGTTTACTCCTGATGGAGTAAAAATTCCTATTAAAGCAAAAACTTTGGATGTTATAGCTCATAATCTAAAACAACCAAACTTAACCAAATTTTATGAAGAGTTTCCAGAATATAAAAATTTAAAATTTATGTCAATCAATAAGGAGCATACGATTCAATTACTATTAGGCAATGATTATATGTGGTCATTTGTCCGTAATATTAAGCACCTTTCACCTCACTGACACTTATCGAAACAGCTTTCGGAAATATGTTAGGAGGTTTGATTGAACGAAACCCTTCAATAGACGATATCTTTACTCCAGTCTACTTTTCTGATCCACAGAAAGTAGAAAATTTATGGAAACTTGATGCCATTGGTATTGAGTCCCATAATTCTGACGAGGCTCAAGCTGATGCAGAAGCGCTAAGCTTGTTTTATAAAGACGTTCAATTGGTTAACAATCGTTACCAAATAAAATGGCTTTATAAAAATTATCCTCCTCCATTAGGAGATCATTATAATTTGTGTTATAAACGTTTACAAAATCAACTACCAAAATTTGTTAAAAATCCTGAATTTTTCAAACGTTACACAGAATATTTTGATCTCTTAATTGATCTTGAAATGATTGAATTAGTGGATGAAACTGCAAAACCAGGATTAATTCACTACATGCCTCACAAGGGCATTTTAGACTTAACAAAAAGTACCCCGCTTAGAGTAGTCTTTGATGGGTCTGCTAAGACTAAAGCCTCTAAACACTCAATAAACGATTGTATGTTTAAAGGTGCAAATTTATTACCCGATCTACTTGAAATTCTTTTATCATTTCGCAAAGAAAAGTATGCAGTTATTGCGGATATTAAAAAAGCATTTCATCAGATCGGCTTACATCCTGATGACAGGGATGTAACACGTTTTTTGTGGATTAAAGATCCATCAAAACCACTAATTAAAAGTAATATAATTATTTTTAGATTTCAAAGGGTTCCCTTTGGAATTGTAACTGCTCCCTTTTTACTGGCAGCAATTTTAATGCATCATTTTCAGCAAGTTGATCCTGAATATTACCAAAAGTATGCCAAAAATTTGTACGTTGATAATCTAGTCGTTTCTTTACCAACATATAAAGAATTGAAAGATTTACATGATCGTTCAAATAAATTGGTTACTGATATTTCCATGGAGTTGTCTCAGTGGGGTACTAACTGTATCAAACTGAGACAAGACTTTAACACTGAAAATGCATTAACCAAACCTCAAGTAAAAGTATTAGGAATAACTTGGGACATGGATAAAGATTTAATTTTCATTAGCCAACCCAAAACAAAAGATAGAGATATAAATTGGACGAAAAGAAATTTTTTGAAAATTGTATCTCAATTTTTTGACCCTAATGGTTGGTTTGCTCCAGCCTATGTTCCTTCCAGAGTATTCATAAAACAACTCTGGAATGAAGGATACAAATGGGATGAAACTTTACCAACAACGCTACATCCTATAGCAACACAATTGGTACAAGATTTATCCCTTTGTACATCTTATTGCCTACCACGCCAACTTTATCCGGGTACTTATGATCCGAATAAATGCCAATTACATATTTTTGTCGATGCATCAAAAATAGCATATTCTATGGTTGCATTTTATAAACAAGAAACCAACTCTTTTGATGAACGATTTGTAATAGGCAAAAGTCGAGCAGCTCCTATGAAACCAATGACAATTCCTCGATTAGAGTTGTTAGGGGCAGTAATTGGAGCTAGGGCAATAAAAAATATTAGACAACCCCTAGACTTATCTAACAGTCCAACTTATTTATGGTCTGATAGTAAGTGTGTTCTAACTTGGTTGTTGGAACGTAGGGTGTTAACTCAATTTATTCTCAATCGAGTGACTGAGATTAAAAAAATCCCAAATGTACAATACAGACTATGTACCTACTACCGATAATCCAGCAGATGTCGGTTCTAGGGGAGCAACTGTAGAAGATTTATTAAAAACAACTTGGTGGACAGGACCTGAATGGTTATATAACAATTCAGACACCTGGCCACCAACGGACCTTCACATAATCCGATCTTTACCAGAGATAGAGGATGATAATACATCATCACCTATCTTTTGTACCTTAAGAGAATCTTTCTTAATATCAGAAACTTTAACAAATTTGATTCCTCAAAATTCTGAAGATATCTTTGACAGTCATAAACCTGCCAAATTAAAAAGAAAATTGAAATCAAAAAAGTTAAATATACCTAAATTTTTTATGAACAACAAAACTTTTATTTGTGAAACCAAAAACTTTGCAACACAAACTGTTGAATCACAAAGTACTGACTCTCAAGTAGACTCAGTTTTGGATTTATCAAATAAACCACCTTCAAAAGTCAGAGAAAACCCTTTTGCTAGTTTTGTTCATAAACCTGAAAACACTCCTTTTAGAATTGAAATTGAAAAATTCAATTGTTTGGTAAAACTAGAACGTGTTTTCTATAGCTGTTTAAATGCACTTAGAAAATTTTCTGCCAAGAGACTTAGACGTTCTAGATGCACAAAACCTTATGCAATTTTACCAAACAATTTTCAATTTGCACTCTTATGTTTTATTTACGCAGATCAGATGAAATATTTCCCTGACCTGTTTAAAATTCTTTTATCACATAATCCTCCAGAACATGTATTATATGATAAATTTCAAATAGTTTTGGACTGAATCAGGCATACTCAGGTTAAAGAATTATTTACCTGAAACTCCTTTTACAGCAGATGTATTGTCTCCTGTATTACTTCACCCAAAATCTCATTTAACAAAATTAATTTTGTTAAACGTACATACAACAAATAGTCATGCGGGAATAAAATTTACTATGTCTGCTTTTCGCAGAAGTTATTTTGTACCCAGATCTATGCAAGTTTTACCAAAAATATTAAGGAATACTTGTGTTGTATGTAAAAAACATGATAAACGCCCGTTTGCTCAACCAACGCATTCGGCTATGCCAGATTTTAGATTGATGCCTTTTCTCATCCATTCACCTACACAGGTGTGGATGTTTTTGGACCGTTTGGAGTTTTTGATCAATTCCTGCCAAAAAAGAAAAGGGATTTGTCAACTCCAACCTCTTCGATATATAAAAAATGGATCTTGATATTCACTTGTCTCTCAACAAGAGCAGTGTATTTCATATCACTCTCATGTCTAACAACATGTGAAATTTGGACTGCTTTCCAAACATTTTTTGCGGACCGTGGAACTCCAAAAGTAATTTTGTCCGACAATGCCGCACAATTTTTAGTTATCGCTACCCATTTACCAAAATTTTGGGACACTATTGTTGCTGACAATACAATTAGCGATCAACTAAAACAAAAAGGAATTACGTGGCACTTTACTCCGCCAAAAGCTCCATGGTATGGTGCCCCGTACGAACGGCTTATAGGAGTCTTTAAACAAGCCTTCTATAGAGTATTAGGATATCATTCTCATCATAAAAACAACTTTCAGGCTGCATTAAAAAATATTCAAATTATGATGAATGAACGTCCATTATGCCCTGCCGATGATGATGCTGATCAAATAACTTTGACACCAGCTCACTTCATGCATGCCAATCTTAGAAATTTTACGTTAAATCTTGAGAAACCATTGGATAATACTCCAACGACAAAAACACTACAGAATCTGTGGAAAATTGATCAAGAGAATTTAACAAAATTATGGCTTGCATGGAAAAATCTTTATCTCCCATTCTTGAGAGATAAAATACAAAAAGGTGTCGATAATGTTTACGGAACAGTAAATTTCGAACCAAAAGTTGGTGATATAGTTCACGTGTTGGACTATATGACCAAGCCAGGAATATACAAAATTGCCAAAATTGTATCCCTGACCCCTTCCCGTGATGGAAAAGTCCGTCATGCGGAAATTTTACTACCAAGTTCAAAAACAGTCACTAGACCCTTAAAGTTTTTGGCTCTGTTAGAACTTGATAGTAGTGATAGAGTCCCAATAACCTCAAATTGAAGACTTTATCAACATGACTTGTTCTGAATGACATACGAGACTAAGTGTTTAGAAAATGAACTGATGGAAATTGGCACCATCTTACAATTTTCTAATTGACTGACTTAAGAGCTATTTTTATAACTCATTATCGTTGTCTAGCCCCCTATCTAGGTGAAAGCGAACGATAAGTGTCATTGGATCGATCCACCCTTTATTATAACCAATAAATTTGGTGTAATAAGCAGACTGACTAATTTCCCATTCTTCCTTACAGAATCCATCCATTATGGCCAAACTTATCTTTAATCATATCTTCGCGTGTCCGGCAGTCTGCGGAAGTTGTAAATTTAATATATTTTTTTTTGTTTTTTTTATGACTTCGTTTTAAAAGTCTTAGTCGTTTTTATATTGTTTTATATTTTTATAAATAAACGCATTATAAATATGTATGTCTTTACCCGTAAAACGGTAAATTCCTCTTTTCAGGACAAGCCTCAAACTGATAAACTAACCCCAGAGGGTTAGCTTGGTGTACACCGCCCCCAGTATCGTGGACTGGCCACGAGTTGGTGCGCACCTACAGGGCGCATCGACTTGGCAACACAGCAGGAGAGTTGTGTTGCCTGTGCTGGTGTTGTGGCGGTCGCCAAACAGTTACACTTCGGTGAGGAGGAGTGTGACGACGTATTATTGTTCGTCTCATGGACGTTAAACCGAACTAGTGGTATGCCACTATAATCGATACATATTATTTACATCACCAAATTCATTTTTAAACAAACAGTCAAACAGGAGCTGTGTTTTCATTGGCCAATGCAGGCACCTTCTGTTCTGGATTATTATTAGATAAATCACCCTAGTTTTTTTCTGAATACACCATCTGTGATAGTTATATATCATAACAGAACATTTAAATACACAAGTTGGTAAAAGAGTATATTAAACAGTAAGTTTATAAAACATCGAAGAAAGTAATAAGCAGTAACAACATTAAGAATTAAAGGAATGAATTAGAATTAGAATAATGAATAAGAAGTACAAAACATGAGATTATATAGTATTTTGATTATTAGTCTAAAGAGGAGGTTCAAGCAAATTTACAGAGTGTTGGAGAAGGGTTTTAATCTTATTGGTTAATAGAAATATAGGTATATGTACCTACATGAAATATGACCATTGGTCTTGTAAGAATATGACATAAAGTGAGTGTTCACAAATAATTTAGTGGAAATTAGTATACATGCAACATTGCAAAAATAGTGTAAACAAGAAATAAGTTCATAAGACTTGTGTAAAAAAAGTAACTGTTTATTTAGGAAGATGATGTCATCAGGCAATTCTTGACTTGTTCAAATGATGTGAGTATACAAGAGTGAAATAATAAGAGAAAATAGATTGAAAGTAATGATGATGATGATAATTAAAATACCTACAAAATTAGGAAGTATTATGAATGATACGAAAATATCGTTACACCACCATATAGTGAAAATAGAATGTTTACCACATTAAAAATGCTTCATGTTTTTATATGTGATGTGAGGCGGCAATGACGAGGAACGAAAAAGAGTAAGAGAGAAGTATTCACGACAGAATTTATTAGCAGACTAAAATTACATTTGGAAATAAAATATGAATTAATATGAAAT
>WOFM01000260.1:182958-307567 GCA_011428145.1 Ericerus pela
GTTTAACGATATTAGGTCATCTGATCAGGTTGTAGATATTTTAACCAAGGCACTTGATCGGAAAACCTTTCAAAATATTGTTATGAGAATACTCCGGACAAGTCAACTTCTCGGCCAATAGTATTAACTGACTCAACCCTCAAAATTTTTGATATTTGGTTTTGGACTGCGGATGGGCGTCGGTCTTTTAGCGCCTATTGTAAACCGAGTGGTTCATATGTCGTTTCACAATTCATCTCACAATGTACAATAGGTTCCCCGTCGCTGCTCTGCCTCTCTTATTGGTATCAGCATTCCCTAATATATACAATTGATTCCCACAATAGTACATTTATATTAAAAAAAAAAACCCACACAACTAATTATAAGGACATATATATATATAATAATATTATCTCTCTACAGCTGACGATGAGAAGACTTTGATCTCTCCGACCTGCCATTTTTATTTATATTTTTTAAATTAAAATCACACAATATTTATAAGACGTGACACAACAACAGAGGCTCATATATATACCTCATGTTGGTAATTACACGATATATTTAAGAGGAAACACATAACACATACTTCCATACACAAATTAATTATATATTATAATACTAGTCAACGACTTATTCAATTTTTTATTTTTTTAAACATTTTATAAATATATAGCAATTGTATATGACATTTACATGTAATAATTTTCACTGCTTTTGCTTATTTTAATATTTTGTTGTTTATATGTTTTTTTTTTTAAATACATACAATGTGTGACAAACTTTTTTCTTATATGTTTGTTCGTCCGTTTTGAATCGCAGGGGGGGTGTTGGGATACGATTCCCTCACTACCTCACAAACACAAAACTATACATTAACCAACACTGTATGTAACATAGTATTACACTTATTCATTTTACATGTGGCGACACTGATTGCCAACATAATATTCTTACCGCCACTGCTCGACGGAGAATGTTCTTTGCTTGTCAGTCGTTGTACTAACGTTGTGATTAAACATTTCTAAAAATGGAAGTCCGTGCTTATCTTCTTTGGGTAAAGTAACTAATCCTCACCTCAACACATAGTATTATTACGGTAACCTTGGTTTCTAGAAGAAAAATTTTGTTTGCTGTGCTTCGAAAAATAAAATAAAATAAATGATTAAAAATAAATAAATAAATATGTAAGTACAGTAATATGGTAACATGCAAAGAGTACAGAACATTAATATGTGATGTATAGAATAATATATGATGTATGCAATAAGCAAAAAAAATAAAAATATAAAAATTGGTAAAATGTAAAAAAAATTTTCGTATACATAAATGAATAATAAATGATTCATTAAGAAGTGTGCTCGAATATATTCTCGAACATTTACGAGTGTATGATAAAAATAAAAAAAAATCACAAGGGAATAAAATTAACAAAAGATTTTAAAAGGTATACGATCGTTTATCGGAAATGTTACTTTTAACAATTTTATCAATACATTGGCATGCAATAGTATGAAGCGATAATATATGATGTACGTTAGCTTTATCTTTTACGTTTCTCTTTTGTATTCGAGGTGGCGTTTGACATGTTTATTTTTGGATAAGGCAAGCTATTAGGTTTATCTTTATTGAGGTCATGTAATGAGTTTTAATCTCTCATATATTGTTCAGATTTTCCTTTCATACTCTTGTGTGGGAATTTGTCGTGTATTTTTCTCACGCTTGTTTAAAGTTGTATGCTGTTTCTATTATTAGCGTTTGTAGGGTTTAAGCTTGTTCGATTTTAATTCTGTTTTCATTGTTGGGTTTATAATAAAATCGTGTATTTTTCATCGACAAGTATTTTCGAGTGTATTTTTCTTATGATTATTATTTATGAACAATGTAAGAGTATTTTTTCTTGTACAATATGTTTCAAGTTTGGACTTTAGATGTTTGACTTGGTACGACTTGACTTTTTTTGGATCGGTATTTTCTTTTTCAAATAAATGTATTTAATATTATGTGAACAGATTCGTATTTTCTAGCACTTTTACAATTAAATTTTCCAATTTTGTTCTATCTAAGGATTTCTAAGTAAATCTGCAAGCTTATTTTCAGAATTAACAGATCTGAAATGGATTATTTTTTCTTCCATGGCCTCTAAAATCGAGTAACATTTTATCATGAGGGCTCGTGATTTCTTTTGACTTCCACCAGAGCAAATTTTTTGGGATGATATATTATCCTCCATTACATCTATGATTATTTTTTCCCCAAAAATTTCAAAATTCATGTGTTGAATTACCTTTATTATATCGAGAGTGTCAAAAACTGCTATAATTTCTGCAGCGGTACTGGATGAAGCGTGGGTTGTTTGCTTTGAACAATTCCACTCTATCAAATCCCCATTTGCAAAAATCATAAAACCAGTAATTGATTTTCCTTTTTGTAAATTATTTAGGTCAATGTTGTTATCGTCTACTTGGGGGGCATACGAAGCATCAATATATGCCTGTATTCCATCTCCCTCGGATTTATACGTTATATTATAATTTTTTGTAGAACTGACATATCTAAATATTCTCCTTACGTAATTTTTTAGAGTATCATTTGAATTATTTTGGAAATGTGAGAAGAAGTTTACTGGAAATAATATATCAGGTCTGGTTAGTCTGGCTAGGTACAATAATCCACCAATCATCGATCTATATTCTGTGTCATCCCTTCCATTTTCAACTTTTTCTATTTTAAGTGCAGTTTCCATTGGGTGTTTGTCTTTTTTATTTCCGAAATACCAAATTTTTTAATCATTTTTTCAATATGTTTATTTTATGATAATATTATTGTTCCATTTTTTATGTTTCTTACTATTTCCAACCTCACGAAAAATTTTGGATTATTTATGATTGTGATGGTAAAAGACTTTTCCAGTTGTTCATTAATTTTTGTGATTGCTATTTGTGAGTTTGAAGCTATCAGAATATCATCTACATAGCTTAAAAAGTATGTTTTTTCATTGTCTTTATTCATTTGATATAAACATCTATCTGCTTTTGTTCTTTCAAAACCCATTTCCTTAATTTTATAGTCAAGCAGATCGTACCAAGATTTACTTGACGTTTTCAGTCCGTATATTGATTTTTTCAGTTCAAGAACTTGATTCGAATTAATGTTTATCCCTTCTGGTTTTTTTACATAAATAGGTTTTATAATTGGGGAATTTAAGTATGCCGTTTTGACATCATATTGAACAAGAATCAATTTTAATTTATTAACTATAGAGAGCAACCATCTAATTGTACTAATTGATGCAACAGGACCATGTGTTTCTGTAATACTATACTCAGTTCGATCTTTGAATCCTCTTGCTACTAATCTGGCTTTAGGTTTTGGATTTCCGTATTCATCGTATTTTATTGTAAATATCCACCTAGTATCAATTAATTTCTGTCTATCATAATCCACAATTTCCCAGACATTCATATCATTTAATGAATTATATTCGTCATTTATTGCGTTTACCCATTCTTTTCTAAAAGGATTATTATTAATTTCATTAAAATTCTTTGGGACACAATCCTCTATATATGTTTTGTTATAGTTGACATTAATATTCATTATTATTGGGTTTATTATTCCTAGATCTTGTTTGTAATTTGCCGGTTTAATTATTAACTTTCTGTTGGATGTTTCCAAAGATTTTATATTTTGAGACTCATCAACCCGTACGTCACATGCAATATACGATTTTGTTTCAAAAGGGTCTCTCAGACAATATCCCGTATTGGTGTATCCCATCATTATGCTTTTTTCTGCTCTTGGTGCCAACTTTGGATCTATTTTGTTTTTTGATTTTGCTTTTGCTTTAGTTGCATTTTGTTTTCTTACTTCAAAAGGAATGTGACGATATGTTAAAGAGCCAAATACTTTTAAATTTTTTAAATTTGGTTTTGTACCATAAAATAATTCATATGGGGTTTTAAAATCTATGTTTGCTTTTGTTGGTGAGCGATTTAATAAGTATGCTGATGTAACAATTGCGTAAGACCAATATTCAATGTCGAGATTGGCATCAATGAGCATAGCTCTTACTCTCCTCATGAGTGTCTGGTTCTGCCTTTTGGCTATGCCATTCAACTCTGGGGAATAAGGAACTACGTAATCCATTGTTATTCCATTTTCTAGACAATAATTTATTATTTTTACATCAGTGTATTCTTTTGCGTTGTCACACCTAATAGTTCCTATGGGAAAATTTGGGAATTTATTTTTCATGGACATTATCATATTTTTAAATTCTGTTGCTACTTGATTTTTTGTTGTAATGGGCATGGCAAATGTGTATTTTGAGTAATGATCGATAAAGGTTAAAATATATTTTTGGTTTGCAATCGATGGTGTAAATGGACCCATTATATCTGATGATGTTATTTCTAGTTTCCTAGATGGTTTTGTTCTCAAACCGTTATGCCCTAGTCTCGTATTATTTGCAATGCAACAGATTTGGCAGTTTTTAAAATCATCGTCTCTAAAATTCATATTTTCTGGAATGCCAACAGATAAGTTTTTTAGTTTTTGGATATAGCGTGCATTTAAATGACCCAGCCTTCTTTGTATAATCATTTTTTTATTGAATATATTATTATTATTATTTGAAGTATCATTTATACCATCAGTATTATCATTGATATTTGATTTTTCATCATTTGGTATATTTTCTTCATTGTTCGTATTACTATTTTCACCCCCCTCAAATGAATCTAGATTATTATTTTCTAACGGGTTTTCGACTTCTTCTTGTATTTCTAACTCAATTGAAAAACCCTCCCATTCATCCTCATTTTCTTGGGTTACTGGACATATTTGTGTAGTGCTATCTAATTTTGTATTAGTGTATTCATCTTCATTAATTTTTGTATTGTTATTATTATGGATATTGTAATGGATATAAAATATTCCATTTTCTTTTGGGGCAGTTATTAAAGTTTCCCCATTTTCTATAAAATATATATTAGCACAATTTTTTTGTTGATCAATATTTACTGTACCCGTATTCGTGATTTTTATTGCACTAATTATGTCAGTATTTAAATTGGGTACGTAGTGTACATCATTTAATTCTATTAATGATTGTATTTTATTGGAATTTTCAATTTTAATTGTCATTTGACCAGTATGGGTGGCATACAAGAAAACATTTTTTCCCGCACATTGAAATTTTACTGGGGTGACAAATTTTTTAATATTATTTAATTTATTTAAGTCTGCTGTTAGGTGCACTTCTGCAGCTCCATCCAAAATTGCCTTATGTTCTAGTTGAATATAATCTTCATTTATTTCATTTTTTTTAATTAATTTATTTAACAACCATTCATTTGAATTATCTATGTTTTCTGACCATGCAGGACATTTTTACCTGCTGTTCAGGATTTTCTTTTTTATTCGAGGCAGTATTATTATTTTGGGTTGTTTTTGGTGGATAATTATTTTGGTTTTTATTCATATTATCATTATTACTATTTTGTTGAGTATTATTATTATTACAGTTTTGGGCTATGTGCCCATTTTGACCACATTTATAACATTTTGGGTTGTTTTGATTATAATTTTTATTATTACCTCTATAATTATTTCCACGGTAATTTCCATTATTTCTATAATTATTTCCCCTATAATTTCCATTTCCATTGCTATTCGTATTATTATTATTATTATTATTATTATTATTTTGTGAATTTGGTACATTCCCATTTGCATTACTATTCGTACCATAATTTCAATTGTTGCCTCTATAGTTATTATAATAATTACCTCTGTAATTATTCCTTCCTCTATAATTATAATTACGACCTCTAAAATTATTATTGTTGCCATTTCCATTATTACGGTAGTTATTATTATTATTATTCTGGTAATTATTATTATGTTTCTTTAATGTCTGATCTCTAAATTTTTGATCAGCATCTTCCCTTAAAATTCTTTTAAAATTATCGATATTTCGTTCGTTGGGGGGTAGATTTTCAAACTGCATTTTGGCTAATGCTTGTTCATAACATAGTGCAAGTTGCAAATTTTCCAATTCTTCCTCTTCTTTTACTTCCTTTCCACTATCTCTTACATCCGTAACAAGTTCATCCCATTTTTTAAGAAATCCTCTCATATTTCCCCAGGTTGAAATCTGAACTCCATCCATTTAGATTTGGCCATGTTGGCTGTAACTGATGTTTTTGTACCATATATATTATCCAATTTTTTTATCATCATTATGGCTGTGTTACAATCTCGTACTTGTTTGGTAATGTCGTTTGAAACTCTTTCAAGGACGAATGCTTTGGCATTGTCTTGCATTTTACAATAGTTAATCATTTCCTTATTAGGCCTAAAATTCAAATCATCGATATGTGATATGTACGATTCTAAACATTCGTGTTCTCCAAAAATGTCGTAGTAACCAGCACCCCTAATGGCCGAAATAATCATTCGTCTCCAATCTAAGTAATACTTTCCGTTGAACACCTTTCCCAATGGAGCCTGAATGGGTTTAATTTCATTAACACTTGACATAATTTCTTCAACTTTTTTAAATCCTAATAAATTATTTTCTATATTCGTGATAGATATGTATTTTTTACTTTCTTCTTTTTCTTTTTCTATCTTTTTTGCTAGATTTTGTTCTTTAAATTCAATATTTTTATTTTCTGGTACTTTTTCTTTTTTATCCAGTTTTCTAATTCTTTTAAAATTTTATTATTTATTATTTTAAGAATCTATTTACAAATTTTTTCTCTGATTCTAACGAACTATATATTCTATTCGAAAAGTAATTTGGTGCCGAATCAGATATTTTAATATATTTAAATGAACTAATTTCTTCTATTCTACCTGAGATATCAATTGTGAAGGACTCTAATATTATTTCACCCGTAAAATACGTGTAATAAGGAAGATTATATTTCTCTATTTTCAAATCTACCACTTTTTCCCCTTCAAACTTTTTCAACAATTCCTCCAATTCCTCTTTCTCAATACTATATTCGCCTATTTTATTTTCTAATACATTTATTAAATTTGACATGTATTATTAAATGGGAAGGGAAAAACAACTTTATATCACCACCTCAAATCTGCAATTCAGAATATACGTAAAAAATAATTTAACTACACCTATATTACCTTTACAAAAATTAATTTTCTTTGTTGATCCGTTGTTGTGTGAATTCGTATTTGCTTAATCCCAATATCACCGTCGTTGTCTCCCCTGAATTTTGTATTAGATTGGCCCAAAAATTTGTGGTCTTCATAGTTAAGATCTCTGGTAGAGTCCTTGAAGACGGGAGCAGAAGATTTCCTCAGGTGGTTCTCTGTATCGTTGGTGGTCCTTTCTGGATTATAGTTCGTTGACTTCCAGGGTCGGCCGTTATTGGATCAGGAACAGTTTTTGGTTACGTTTCTATTTTTTTCGACTTCGAAAAAAAATTTTAATTAAAAAATTCGAGTTTTAACATTCTTGATTCAAACAATATTTTTAGTGTATTTTCACTTCAAAAAAATATAAATTTCAACACAACAATGAATCAATTTCAAAAAAAAAGCAGTCTGCTATTTCATAATTTAACATTATTCTTCTCTTACTATTCAACCGAAGCGATGGCTACCATGATGTGAGGTGGTAATGACGAGGAACGAAAAAGAGTAAGAGAGAAGTATTCACGACAGAATTTATTAGCAGACTAAAATTACATTTGGAAATAAAATATGAATTAATATGAAATGGCGAAGCAACAGCGATAGCGGATCGAGAATGGTAGGGGAAGCACTTCGTGACGAGAGTGTACGTATGACATATATATATATAGTGTGATTGTGATGATGATGATGATGAAGAATGAGAGGAGGTGGGATTTTGTATCAACAATATGGAAGTGCGTTCACTTTATGTTGATACGAAATCCCACCTCATCTCATTCTTCATCATCATCACTATCACAATATATATATATGTCATATGTACACTCTAGCCACGAAGTGTTTCCCCTACTACTTTCAATTGTATATCGCTGTTGCTTCGCCATTTACTTTTTCATTTGTAAAATATATTTTAGTCCCGAAATAAATCTCTTAAAAGAAGAAAGTCTCAAGTTCTTTCGATCCTTGTTCTGCATACCTCACATCATGGTAGCCATTGCTACGGTAGAACTTTGAGGAGAGACTTAGAAAATTTAAATCGATGAAATAATTATTTTTTTGAAATTTAATTTACTGCTGTGCGTAAAAATTTTTATGTTTTTTATTGAGTAATACACGAAAAAGTATCGTGTTTTTCGAGAATTAACTCGAATTTTAATTTATTTTGAAAAATCAAAAATTAAATTGAAGAAGAATAGCTGAAGTTCCAGACTCAATAATGGCCAATACTGGAAGTCATCGAACGCTAAATCCAGAAGGACCGCCAAAGAGATCGTGAGAACAGCCGAAGGAAACCTGCTCCCGTCGTCGAGGACTCATCGTAGATCCAACATCGAAGACCCAATTTTTCGGCCAACCCAGAGCAAAATTTAGGCAGGAAGTACGGAGGTCAACAGCATAAAAAACATAAATCGTTCGCCAGCGCAGCAGGAATTGTAAAGTAAAATCATTGTAAAGGTAATATTTGTTGAAATTAATTATTTTTCGTATTTTGTAATTGTATTTGAAGTGAGGATAAAATAATTAAATTTAATTAAAAGTTCTATGTCCCAAATAATAAATCTATCTGAATGTAAGATTGGTGAATATAATATAAAAAAGGAAGATTTAGAGGAATTAATAAAAAAGTTTGAAGGAGAAAAAGTGGTTGATCTAAAAATAGAAATTTATAATTTACCCTACGTCAAATACTTTACAGGTGAAATAATATTAGAGTCCTTCGTAATAGATATATCTGGAAGAATTGAGGAAATCAGTAGTTTAAAACATATTGTAATTTCAGAATCCTCAGTAAATTATTTTTCGAGCAGAATTTATAGTTCTGAAAAATCGAAAGATAAATTTATGAACAGATTTTTTAATTAAATAAATTATATAAACTGGATAAGAAGGGAAATAGTGAGGAAGAAAATTTAAGTAAAAAAATTGAAAAAGAGACAATTGAAAATAAGAAATACACACCAGTTATTAATAAAGAAAATAGTCTATTAGGATTTCGTAAAACGGAGGAAAATATGGCATCCCCAAATGAAATTAAACCCATACAAGCCCCCCTTGGAAAAGTTTTTAACGGAAAATACTATCTGGATTGGCGTAGGATGATTATCTCAGCCATCAGGGGAGCCGGATATTATGATATTTTTGGGGAACACGAATTTCTAAAACCATATATCGATAATATAGATGATCTTAATTTTCAACCTGATAGAAATATGATCAACTACTGCAAAATGCAAGATAATGCCAAAGCATTTGTGTTAGAAAGAGTATCAAACGATATAACAAAACAGATAAGAGATTGTAATACAGCAATATTAATGCTAAAAAAATTGGATAACATTTATGGGACGAAAACTTCGGTTACAGCCAATATGGCGAAAGCAAAATGGTTAGAATTCAGGTTTCAACCGGGTGGAAACATGAAAGGTTTTTTGAAAAAATGGGATGAACTTGTAACAGATGTGAGAGATAGTGGAAAAGAAATCACCGAAAATGAAGAGTTGTAAAATTTGCAATTGGCATTGTGTTATGAACAAGCAATTGCAAAAATACAATACGAAAATTTACCTACCAATGAGAAAAATTTAGACAACTTCAAAAGAATACTGAGAGAGGACTCAGACCAAAAGTATAGAGATCAGACCTTAAAAAAACAGAATGGCAATAATCAATCCAATAATACTTATAGGAATAATAATGGTAACGGAAATAATAATAGATATAACTACAGAGGCAGGTATAATAATTATCGTGGTAGAAATAATTATAGAAACCAAAATAATAATTATAATAACTTTAGAAATGGAAATAGAAATGGTTTTAATAATAACGGTCAAAATGGAAATAATAATAGTAATGCATCAGAACAAAACCAAAATAATAGCAATACGAATAATAATAATAATGGTAATAATAACTATAGGGGAAACAATTATAGAGGAAACCCCAATTACAGAGGTAATAATTATAGAGGCAATGGGAGAAATAATAATCAAAATAATCCTAAATGCTATAAGTGTGGGCAATTTGGCCACATAGCGCAAAATTGTATGAATAATAATTCCCAAGGAAATAATAGCAATGAAAGTGCAAATAATAGTGAGGGAAATTACCCACCAAAGTCAAATACAAATCCATCGAATAATAATAAGAAGGATAGTTTGGAGCAACAGGTAAAAATGTCCTGCATGGTAAAAAGATTTAATAATAATAATGAATGGTTACTTAATGAATTGGCTAATAATAATAAACAAAATATTGATGAAAATTACAAAATATTAAATAATAGAGCAATTCTTGATGGAGCCGCAGAAGTACATTTAACTTCTGATCTTAGTAAACTAATAGATATTAAAAAATTCGTAACCCCAATTAAATTACAGTGTGCGGGAAGGAATACATTTTTATATGCCACACATACTGGGAGAATGATCATAAAAATCAAAAATTCCAAAAAAATTCAATCATTGATAGAACTGAACGACGTTCATTATGTGCCTGACCTGAACTTGGATATTATTTCAGCTATTAAAATAACAAATACCGGAATAATCAATATCGACCAACAAAAAGAAATTGCGAACATATATTTTATTGAAACAGCTGAAATAATTATTACCGCAAAAAAAGAAGAGGGAATATTCTACATATACTATAATGTAGAGAACAATGATATAAAAATAAAAAAAATAGATAAAGAGGATTATATGGATATAAAAAAAAAAAAATGTAATATGTGCCCCTGTTACCCAAGATACTGATGATGATTGGGATGATTTTACAGTAGAAATGGAAATTATTGAAGAGGATAATAATACTGAATCATCTCAGGGGGGTAAAGATAATGAAATAGTCATAGAACCTAACAAAAATAATAATAACACTAATAAACCACAAATTAATAATAATAATGTAAATAAAAAACTAATAATACACAGAAGACTTGGACATCTTAATGCCAGATATTTACAAAAATTAAAAAATTTAGCAATTGGCATACCCGAAAACATTAATTTTAGAGATGAAGATTTTGTAAACTGTCAAATATGTTGTATCGCCAATAATTCAAAACTGGGTCATACAGGGATAAGAACTAAACCAACCCGAAAATTAGAGTTAGCGTCGTCAGATATCATGGGTCCATTTACGCCCTCTGTGGCAAATCAAAAATATATTTTAACATTTATAGACCACTTTTTGAAATACACATTTGTCATGCCCATAGTCAATAAAAGTCAAGTAACAAACGAATTTAAAAACATCATAATGTCTATGAAAAATAAATTTCCTGAATACCCCATAGGGACAATAAGGTGCGACAATGCAAAAGAGTACACGGACACAAAAATAATAAATTATTGTAGAGAAATAGGAATAACAATGGATTACGTGGTTCCATATTCTCCTGAATTAAATGGTGTTGCCGAAAGGCAAAATTAAACTTTAATGAGGAGAGTAAGGGCCATGTTGATTGATGCTAATCTCGATATAAAGTACTGGTCTTATGCTGTTGTTACAGCAGCCTATCTAATTAATAGATCCCCCACAAAAGCAAATGAAAGGTTTAAAACACCATATGAATTGTTTTATGGAAGACAATATTTCGACACAAAAAATATGTTCTGGGGGTAGTTAAAAGAAGTCGAGAGCCCTAATGATCAAATGCTACTCGATTTTGGAAGCTTTTGAAGAGAAAATAATATTTTTTAGAACAGTAAGCTCTGAAAATCAATTAGCAGATATACTAACAAAATCGTTAGATCGATCGAAATTTGAAAATATAATTGTAAAAATATTAAACGAAACCAACTTATACACATAATATAATAATTTATTTCGAATTTAGTATATGTACAAAATTTTCCCATTTCAAATACAAGTTGTCAAATGTTCAAATGTAAGTCATAACACGAAAATATTTGCTGAAAAATTGGCCTTCAATTATTATCAAAAAGAGTACTTTACAATACAATTTACTAGAAAATACATGCAACAGATAAATCAAAGGTTTCTCGAATATTATTACAAAGAAAAAATCATGGAAATCGAGCAAGAAAAAATCCTACAATTCGTATAATAAAAACCCTATACATTTTCCAACAAGCGTGAGAGAAATACATGAAATATTCCCACACGAATTTATGAAAGGAAACTCTCTAACAATAAATACAATAGAGATTAAAACTTATTACATGACCGCAATTTAAGATAAACCGAAAACGTTGCCTTATCTCAGAACATATTAAACGCCACTTCAAATACAATGCAACGTACGAAAGATAATATAAGATGCAACGTATGTTATTCTACAATATTTTTCATGTATACTTTTAAGATAAAATACATAACGTACTTTAGAATTCATCGAACCCACAGTCGAAAATACTTTTGTGAATTTTTTTTCGTCTTCTTTTATTTTTTTTATTATTCGTATAATATATGTTCGTGAATATTTTTTTTACATTATCAAATAATCTTTCTTTCTCAACTCGAAATATACGAGCGATGAATCATTAATTACTCACAATAATTTTTTTTGCATGTTACCAATTTTTATATTTTTATTTTATTCATTTTTTTTATATATATACACCATATACTATCTCAAGACATATTAATGTCCATTATTGCATGCATGTTACCATTTTTATATATTTATTAATTTATTTATTTTATTCAATTTTTATTCTTTTTTTAATTTTTCGAGGCACAGCGCAATAAAATTTTTTTTTAGGAACCCAAGTTACCAAAATCAACTAAATAATACAATGTCAATATTTTTAAAAAAAAAAAATTTTTTTGTTATGCATATATCCTTTTTTTTTGTACTTAATATCTTTTTTAATAACAATAATTCGTTAACTTTCAGCGTCAAAGATGATGGAGAACTCGAACGGTAAAATTTCAGGGTAGTGTTGATACGAAATCCCACCTCATCTCATTCTTCATCATCATCACTATCACAATATATATATATGTCATATGTACACTCTAGCCACAAAGTGTTTCCCCTACTACTTTCACTGTTGCTTCGCCATTTACTTTTTTGTTTGTAAAATATATTTTAGTCGCGAAATAAATCTCTTAAAAGAAGAAAGTCTCAAGTTCTTTCGATCGATCCTCGTTCTGCATACCTCACATCACTTTATATCGAGATTATATTCATCAATGATTATGGGCTACTTTTTACTCAAAAAATACCAGCGTGAACTTGTCTTTCTAATCATGCACTATATAATAGTATATTACATACCAAGGTTTGAAAGTAAGGAATTACATGCGAGGGCGAGTTTGCAAAATGAGCATAGTCAGTGAGCAATTTCCAAGTCATATGAACTCACTTTCAAACCTTGTTGAGGAAGATATTATTTATAATTAATGATCAGAAGGCAAATCATTAATTAGCAATTTCAAAGAGAAAAAAATAATCAAAATAAACAGATATACCTAGTCATACTGTCTACCTTTCCTTAATGAACTTCTGTAGCCTACTGACACACAAATCTGCCTTCAAACATAAACGTCCATAGGTTTGAATCTCAAGGCTGACAGCGAATTTCTCTAAAAAATTATAATTCTAAATTGGGAGAAATCACTTTACTTTGAAGCTGGCATAAATTCACAAATGGCAAGGCTGCTTTTCGCCCGAAAAATAAATACGATTGTAGACATGGCATTTCTGATCATGAATTATAAAAACATATTTTTTCTTTTAAATCAAACAGCAGGCAACTTTATACGTCGTCACCTTAAACGTACTCATTCTCTGCAAATATTTAGTGGAAAAATAGTTTTTTTACCCATTTTCATTAGGATCATATGAGTTATCAAACGGTCTCGTTCCTGGTATTTTGGAGTACTAGATATTTCATAAAAAACTCGATAGATAGCGTTGGTACTTTCATTAGGATTTCCTATTTTTTATCGACTATCGAACGAAAGGCTCAGTGATTCATTAGAAAACGGAAACTCAATAAAACTAATTATTGGAATTAAACTATTAGACTTTAATTAGTCAAAGATTAAAGAATAATATAGCATCAATGAAATTTATCGATGAAATTAGTAATTAAAAAAATATTAATCAAGGTCAAGAAGGTGGTCGCGTGTTTTTTCTTTAAATAAGTCTACTGTATGCGTATATTTTCCCTATTTTTCAAAAACTGAGATACTAGGATTTCGCAGAGGCAGTCCAATTTACTCCAGATAAACTGAAAAGAGAAAATTCTCTCAAAATTAACCGGATTTCCTGACTCGACTCAGCGTTCAACATGGCAGAAAACTGCGAACTTCAAGACTTTGAGGGGACTATTTCGTTAATGCTCGAGTCACATTAGCTTTTCATTGGCGCACGTAGTCAACGATAGTCGAATGGTTCCCAGCCTCCTAAAACTTTCATGGTCCGCTTTTTAGTTTGCCGTGTTAAACACAGATTCCGTATGTTCTGTGGAAAAGTTCTTTTCCGAAGATATACGCCCGTTTGTATTTGTATCATCTGCCCAGCTGCTCTTCCCATCATAATAATTCATTTCATTGGTCTATTCAATTCAGTTTTCTGTTTTTCACTGCATAGAACTAAGAACCATGTATTTTTTTAAAGAACTATAGTTGAGGAAAACTTTCAGTTTTCTTGCCATTATCGAATAGAGCTGAGTGAATTTTGGCATCCACATTATTTTCTTCAGCGTTTTGAGATCACTGAATATCGGTCGAGCGGTTAGGAGAGTATATCACGCCGAATCCTCTGCTCCGTTCACCAGATATCAATGTCGTATATGTATAAGAATAGAGATAGAATAAAAATGCAAATCAAATATGATTTTATTATGAAATGGTAAACATGTAATTAATTAAAAATATATAAAACAATTCAACAGGTTCGTCTGATTCAATAATTGGAAAACTTGTCAAACTGGCACAAAAAAGTTACGAATTTATAATCACGATTTACAATGTACATACAGAAAGAGAAAAAAAATACGTTATTTCAGGTCTTCCATCGAAACATAGTCTCAATTATGGCACTCGTGTAGTTCTTTTTTTTCTCCTTCGATTTCGATACGAAAAAAGTACCTATACAACGTTCAACTGTATAATTTGAGCTATCAGCTATGCAATAAGTTAAATTACTAAGGTCGTCGCTATATACTCGAAGAATATCTAATTTAATTCCCTGAACGTTATTCTATAAAGTATTCGAATACACGTACGTTAATAATGAACCTTATCACAAAGTCTACGTCTACTACACAAAATATAAATTGCAGCAAAACGTGTTTGGATGAAACAAAATACGAAACAAGTAAGGCGTAAATTTCTAAATAAAATATACATAAGAACCTAAACATTAGAATTTGAAGAATTAAAAAAAAAAATGGCACGCTGCCGAAAAATTCTCTTGAACGTCCTCCAAATAACGACGAGGAGTAAAATTTAATAAACTATCTGAGGACTGAAGTCTCAGCCTACCATTCTCGGCATGAAACCAAGCAATTCAAGATTTACCAACCGTATTTAGCAAATTTACGAATGAATTTAAAACCACATCTTTTTTTTTCTTCAAATCCAAGAGGAATAGTGAACGATATATAGAAGGAAAAAATAAAAAACAAAAAAATCGGGAATAAATTAAAGTAAAAATAATTTCAAAAAAAAATTAAAATAAATAAATATAAAAGTATATATTTCAATCCAAAAAGTTTTGAAATTCATTATTTGCGACTAGTATTGAAGAATAGGGTTGTGTTTATAACAATTTTCTATTCTTTTTTGGTATTTCTCGAAAGTATATAAGTATAAAACATGTATATGTTAATAGAATACTAATGCTACGAGTACAAAAAAATTAAGATTAAATTATAAAAAATGCACAGAAAATGAAGAAAAAAAATCAATATAAAAATACATTGAGCGAAGAGTAAGAGACGTTCTTAAGTAAACAAAAAAAAGAAATACGGTAATGTAAAGAATACAAGGCACTTAAAAACCCACGAAAATCGTCCTTTCAAATTTTCATTTGGTTGAATGTAAGTCGAACGAAATACAAAATAATGAGAAATAAAGCAATTGAAAAAATGTTTTGAGAAATATCTCAATGGTTTTCTTTCTTTGATTTTAGCCGATCATTAAACAGCGACCAGCCAACTGAAATTATGCAATTTTTGAATTTTCAAAGGGTTTTTTCAAACGTAATTAGCATTTCTTGACGTAATTTTTATTCATATGTGACGTCGTATAATGGACAGGTGTTGGCGGCAACTAACATGCAATATCCAGACATTTTTTGCAACGTTCAGTTATATACATATATACTAATGGAGAAAATAAATTTTTTTTTCATACGTCTTCTACACCTCTAGCTGCCACCTGGAATCGGCGTTGAACTTCCAGTTCAGGAGTTAAAAAATTTTGCAACAGGTAGAAAAGCATTAGAACTAATAATAATTTGAATCGTGAATTTAACTGAAAATGGTCTCATAGTCAACAGGTAACGAATCATAAAATGTTCATGGATCTCGAATAATTTTACATTGTCACTTCTCATTTCCCATTTTATCATAATCTTGTACTGCGAGGTCAAATAATGAAATTAAATAAAAACTCTTAGCAAATATAATAAGCATCAAAGATTCACGACAGTTTTACTCATGAAGACAAACGAATATAGGATAAAAATTCGACTTTTTTTCCCCTGGAAAAACGGATTCCAGCACACTGATTCTCCCGTCACTACTTTGCTTTAATTCATGATTTTGATCACCTCTCTGAGAGTGAAATTTACTCAATTTGGAATGATGGTCACATAACGTCATTCCTAGCACTAGGAGGAAAGTACGAAACATAGAAACAACATTTAAAATTGAGAGAAGAATACGTCATGTGAATGACGTTTATTTCATAGACGTGGCTCAAACGAACCAAACGAATGAAACAAAGACATTTGGTGATAAATCATGCCTCTCAACTTTTTTTTCTTTTTTCGTTTTCAACAAGTGTCACGATGGAAGAAGTTTGACTGGAAACCAGACAGTTTCCTCATGCCACATAAGTCAGGAAATTTTTATCGTTTTAGAAACTGGCTTTTCTAGCAGAACTTGTTCCACTAGAATTCTGAAATGTTAATGTTTCTGAAGAGCATTTTTTTCTACTGGAATTAGCTGGGTCTGAATTCTTCAATGTTTCAACTTGTGTATCAATCAGAATTTGTTGTCAATGCATTAGGATACGAGAATACCGGAAGGGGTAACTTTCCACGAGTTGGTGACGGGTTCAGAAGCGAGGCTTCTAAATTTTATAGAAGTTAATGATTATCATACAATTTTTTTTTTGGATTCAAATATATTAGACTCTCGAAAAAAATCCTGGATATGCCACTAGAAAGAAAACGAAACTCCCATTTGAACTAGTTAAAATTGATTATACAGAAGCATTAAATAATAGATTTGTTCAACAGTGTTCAAAAAAATAGTACATACGTAATTTTGAACTGATTCATCATTATATAATTATATTATCATTATTTCAACTGAGATCGAACTGGTTGGATCCGTGTCTCTATAGACCTAAAACAGTCATTGCTATATACGCGAGTGCGATACACACTCGTAAGTTCCAACAGATTTTGGGCCACATGCAATCAGAATTTCGTTTTAAAAGGTGATCACACTAAATTCAACAAATGAAAATTCAAACGAGTGTTTCGTCGTCGTACAGTGGCATCTTAAAGCAGCCGATCTTTGCCGCACACGCCTACGCATTACCAGCATTACTTGGTCGGCTACGCGGCGTTGCTGTTCCGACGTCAACGGATTTGATTTTCGATGATTTACACCTAACTTTGTTAACGAAGCTCATTTTGGCATCCGTGATAGCTGCACCGCCGCCACCGCCACTATTCACGCTCTTAACTTTGGCCACCGTTTTTTGAATGGGCTGCGAAATTGTATACTTGAGCTTGCTGCTGGCAGAAACCGACGTTTTTGACAATTTCGCGTTGATCGGTTTGATTTTGGCTAACAGTGGCGTTTCTCTAGTCGAATGGTTGGCGGTTTTGGACGTTTCCAACGCCGTCATTGCTTTAGGGAGACACGCATGCATTGCTGACGAAGGCGAGCAGTTCACTGACGAGGAAATGGTGGCGACGGCGATGGTGGTAGTCGCGGCAGAAACGTTGGCAACCACTGAGCTCGCGACGGCTGTTGAACAGAAACTTGGGAGGTGACCGTCGTCATTCACTTGGCCATGGGGGTGACGTTGCGTCGAAGTATTTTGGTCGACAATAACGCACGAATTCGCCAGCGTTTTGGTCGCCATTAGCGAGTGCAGCCCACCATTGATAGAAGTGGCTGGATGCACGTCGTACGTGGCTGCAGTTGTAGCTGCACTCGATGCAGTTGCTACCGCTGCTGACATCGGGCCGGAGGACGAATCCGGCAGTGAATCGTCGGGGCTGTTGTACCACGAGTTTCCAGACGTCTCAAACAAATCAGAGGAGGCAGCGCAGCAAACGTCCACCGTATTCGTCTGCTTGAGAAGGGTCTTGTCGTTGCACAGCGCCGATATTAGCGGTAGGTCCAGATTTTTACTTTTCTCGCGCAGAGAACTGATGTCCAGAGATATATTTTGGTCGTCGCTGGACTCGTAAATGTCGCCGATGCTGTCCAGGTGATCGCGACTTCGATTACATAGCTCGAAAATGGAGGCACCGTTCGAGGAGATGTTGCGGCAAGCTGATTCTATAAACTCGGGCAGGCATACTAAGCTCTTCTGCAATAACGAAAAAAAACAAAAAAAAAGTGATTTAGTAATCCAGGTTGGAGAAATAAATAAAACTGATAGAAAAAATATTCGGGTTCGCATTCATAAGCCAGGGGCGCATTTACCCATAAGAAAACTAGGCACGTGCCTAAAGTGACAGATTATTTTTGTGGTAGGCATATTTTCCACATTTTTCAGTTTTTTCTTAGAGCATTAAAAAAAAAAAAAATATACAACGTTAATTATTTTACGATTTACCTACTAGCCAATCAACTTATTTTTTTAATTCCATTTTAACTGTTCAAGTACTTCCAAATAGTACCTATCACTTTTTAACGTGTGCCCGTTTAACCCTTACAAAACATAAGAAATCTGAGGGGCAAAAAACATTTGCTAGCTTAAAGCGGCAAAATCCTAAATCCACCACTGTCGTAAGCACTCATGAATTTATTTCTTTTTCAACAGTTTACATCTATTATTATTCTCCTTTGTAATGATTTGCGATTTCACCAAGTATTGTAAAATATGGTCTATTATTAATTTTTAAAATAAAAAAGAACTGCAGTTAGTGTGACAAACTCAATTATCCCGATAGCTCACTACATTTGGTAGTCAGGTACTTTAGCACAAAGTACAAATGTGAACATTTTAGTCAACAAAATTTCTATAAAATTTTGAATCTCCTGAACAACTGATCAAAAATTTCACCTCCTAACTGGTTTGCCACCATCGTAATTGTGGAAAATGTAGGATTCTCCTCAAATAAATTTTCGCGTTTTCATGTGGCAAAAATACCAAAGTCAAACAATAATTGTGTACTTGATTTTATATTAAAAAGTTGACGTAAAATTTTAATGTCCGACGCATCCGAAATTTCTGATCAAGTCACTTTTCAAACTTTCCAGTACATGGTTACAGAAATGTCATATTTTTACGAGAACTTAATATTAAAAAAAAAAAAGGTGCGCTTCAGTACCTGCCAGGGTGGACTGAAACATTTAATGAGGTACACATTTTATTAGCTGCCAGGTCTTCATCTTATATGAGAATAAAATACACTACCATCACGGGCATCACACTCCAACTAAAAAGTAAACAAATCTCTCTCTAGGTTGAGGAGACGGAGGCAGAGGCGATGACCGGGAAAAATATATATCGATATATGAACCTCGATAGCGATTCCTACC
Source organism: Ericerus pela (assembly GCA_011428145.1). NCBI lineage: Eukaryota > Metazoa > Arthropoda > Insecta > Hemiptera > Coccidae > Ericerus > Ericerus pela. Next base: position 203,052 of record WOFM01000260.1, read on the forward strand.
ATATTCCTCACTTCTTCACACTCAAATCGATATATCATGTATATTGATACATTTTATATCACCAAATTCATTTTTAAACGAACCACCAAACAAGAGCTGTGTTTTCATTGGCCAACGCAAGCACCTTCTGGATTGCTATTGGTTAAAGGTTTTTTTTTTCGAATACACCACCATATAGTGAAAATAGAAATGTGTACCACATTATTAAAAAAGAAAAAGAAAAAAAAGTAATTTTCATTTTCATTTTATCGCCATTCGGTTGATTTTAAATGAAAAGGTGTTGTAAGAAATTTTTAACTCTTAATGGAAATTTGAGGGCATAACATTTTGTTCATTTAGCTACATTTACAATAAAATATATATTGACGCAACATATGTGGAAAAATTAATTTAGGACACGCACTTACTAAATTTTTCAGCTATAAGAAGATTAGATGATGAAACTTCTGGCGTGTTATTTTGAAAGCTCATCAACACTCATTTTCAAAAGAAAACATTCAATAAAAATTTTGTCGAATAAAAAAAGCTCAAGTGTCCGAATTAAAATATATTTGAAATAGAAAACAAAAATGAATAGGGTTCAAAAATTTGTTAAATTACTCATATAGGAAACAATCGAATTGATTTGGTTTTTTCGTGATGAATATTCTAAGTTGGTCGGAAAATTTTTTGGAAAAAAAAAGAAGTTAATGTGCAAATTATATTCATTTGATCCACTTGGGGACACAGGTTGGAAAACGAAACAAAAAATAGAAACAGATCGGAAACGGTTTTTTTGACAAAAAAAGAAAACTGACAGAAACAGAAACAAAATTTTGAAAAACCAATAAAATTGTTTTTCACTCGTAAAAAATTGTAATTTTGGATTTAACTAAATACATTTACTGGCAGTCTATTTTGTAAAATTCACAAATCGCAAGTAGGCTTCATACTTTTTCTTTTGTTCCATGTGGAACATCAGTTAGCAACAGGCAGCTAGCTACTCGTTGAAAAACTAAAATGAAAATAGGAGTACCAACGCAAGAACTTGGATTATTTGTATGAATCAAAATTAAAATATAATTATTTGCTTTCACACTTTAGATAAAATTCAAAAACGCAATTTTTCTAGCCTTTATCATCGAAATGTAAACTCTGATTGTTGCGGAGACATATCGCTGCTTCTCTAAACCAACAGGAACCTCCCTTTTTAAACAAACCAACAATCGAAGTGAAAAACAACGTTATCCGAACTAAATGTTAATGTACGTATGCAGAGTTGCGATTATTCAAAATTAAAACTGCTAATATTGCCTATTGTTGAAATTTTTTGTTTTCAGGTTTTATAATAATTATTTGACCTGCACTTCTTCAAAGATTCGATAATAAAAAGAAAGGTTAATTATACCTGCGAATCATACGGCGGTGGAGGCGGTGGCGGTGGTTTACGAAATTTCGCCTCTGAGCAGGGGAGCATATGGCTGGAGCGCTGCTGTTGCTGATGCTGTAACTGGTGGTCAACGCAGTTAAGGATGTTGTCATCGGATCGGGTGCGCGAAAAGTTGCAATTCGATGACGAAATAGGCAGAATGCGGCCGTAAATGGAGGACGCAGACGCGGTGTCTTGTCGCAGACTTTGCATCGACGAGTACAGCGACGCAGTCGTCGAAAACAACGGTGACGACGAAGATGGATATTTTGACGACAAGTACATCAGCGACGAATTTGAGCAACCAGACAACTCCGACGTCAGGTTCTGATTCGAAGCATACCTAGGGGCGTTCGGATACTGCTGGAAAAAAGGTGGAGTGGAAGAGGTCGATGACGACCCAGCCGCAGCCAAATAGTTGCCACCGCCACCAACCATGGCCACGTTCGGTGTACTCTGATACATGGCGCGCGTCTTTCGACCATACAACGAGTATAAGCTCGGCCCAGTGGCTAACATGTTACACGGTCTGGATATGCTAGTTACAGCGGCCATTTTAGCGTTCAGCGAGCTCTGCGACAGATATTGCGCAGGCGTAGCCTTTGTGGCGCAATGACCAGACGCCTCCTTTGAATCCAGATACTCTTGCTTACTGATGGCCGGATCTTTCAGCGGGTACATTACATAATCGACATCCGAGTACAGCTGCTGGCGATATTGATCGAACTGCTGGTGGTGGTGGAGGTGGTGGATGGGCGCGTTGCCACAGCCCGAATAGTGGTTTCGTACGGGGGGCGGAGGTGGTGGCGGTGGCGGCTGCCTCTGGTACAAAAAAGGCGGTGGAGGCGGAAACTTTTCGTGGAATTGCTGCAGAAAAGCGGCGCCACTTTTGCGCACGTCTAGATAATTGTTGGCACCGACGACTGGCACCGAGTTGGCGTCACTGTGGGTAGCAACAGAGCATAACGATAACTCTCCAAACTTAGATAGCAGATTAGAGGAGACATGCGTTGACTGAGGTATAGGTGGTAATGGCGGTGGTTGTAGAGACTGATGGTGGTGGTGGTGGTGGTGGTGGTGGTGTAGATGGTGCTGGTGGTGATACGGGTGAATCGTGATAGCCTGATTAGGAGTGACGGGATTGGAGCTGTTTATCGTCACTGCAGATGAATAGCTGGGCACCAATGAACTGGATGGCACATACGTGGATTGTGCACGCAGCACATTTATATATGGTCTGGTAGTAATGACGCGTGCATTTGCTTCCTCGGAACGGAGTGGCAGCGATGTACACGACTTATGATGTTGTTGTTGCTGCTGTTGTTGTATCTGTTGTTGTATTTGTTGTAGGTGCTGTTGATGTTGCTGCTGTTGTTGCCGGTATCTGGTCAACTGGTGAACAGCAGCAGCAAATGTCGATTCATTCAGTTGGGGAATGTCGTTGGTCGAACAACAAATTTGTGGCTTCGCTAATGCCGAGTGACTGTTAGGTAGCGTGTCGATCAAAAGATGCGACGAAGAGCTGGCTGCTAAATGTTGAAATTGTATTTGTCGCTGTAAAACTGCTTCTTCAGAGAAGTATTTGCTGTCACCACCACTAACACCTCCAGAATTTTGTGATTCGTTCGATATAGAACCATGACGGGCCACATAGCTCGATGATTCTGAACTCTTGGAAGATATAGTACTACGTGGAGGGTTACCACAATGAGAAACAAGTGGTTCTGTTAGCTTGAATGACATAGGAGCAGGTGGGAAAGCAGGTGGCGGAGGCAAAGTAACGTAGTCAGCAACTGAGTCCAGAGTTTCGCTAACTGTCGCGACAGATGGATATTTACCACGACATGGTTTCGGACTTCGACCAACAATGAGATCGGATAACTCGGCAGCAGTTAATGGCGTTCCATGACCAGTATCAGATGGATCGCTACCATCTCCGTGAAAACTACCTGGAGTGCTGATTATAGAACCACTTCGTGATCGCATGCCTGAAAAGGATGGAAAAAACAAAATTAACTACAACGTTACAAAGAAGCTGGTCGCATAAAGGCAGACTGAATGTTACCATCTAAATCTTCGACAAGTGATTGTCCGATACCACTTGTTTCTGAAGAACCGGCTATTACCGTCATTGCCACAGTATTTGTCTCACAACTACTTTGTAGAGTGTAAATACCACTGCTGGTGTGCGCTGACTGAACGGAATAGTCCAGTTCTAGACAACAGCTGGCCGAATCAGATAACGCAGAATTTTGAGCGGTATGACTGTATCCCAATTCTAAGCTTGAGGTAGTACTTTGGCTGCGATTTGAATCAGTTACCGTAGTTTGTGACAGCTGTAAATGGACGTAATTTATTAAATTTAGCGAAACGTGTCCACGAATGAACATTTTAATGAAGAATAAGATAAATTTAGGGGCGAATTTTTAAATTCGACTCAAGACAAGGGCCATTTGTTACAAGGTGATGTATAATTATGTATTGAGCAACGTAGCCAAAGAGATTTCTCGGGAAATCACGTAGTCTAAAAGTCTATTTTATTCAATACATGCATTTCGAAAATACTATCAAAACATATTTCAAAGAACTCGATTTTATGGTCACGAAAAAACATTACTTTTTGCATCCGAATTTCCGTAAATAAAATATGTTCATGTTTTATAACCAAAAAAAGATGAAAGAAAAGCTTTGAATACCACAACATTAAATTTATAAATATTATCAGGTACAACTGATTTGAGAAAAAATTTCAGCGAACTGAGGCACAGAAATTCGCTCATATGATAAGTACCGATGACGAAGAGTCCGTTTCGCATTTTACATAATTACTTCATCTTAATCACAAACCTCATTTTTATTCTATATAATGCATTTCAAGCAACGGAATTGATGGTACACAACACAAAATTAGTCACGAAGTTTTCATTTCGACCATAAAGGTATTACTTTTTCACCGCCAATTTAAGAAGTTATCTGTCAATAAACTTCTCACAACTCAATGACATCAGGAACCAAAACATATCCGAAATCAAAAGTTTTTTCACAGGAGCATGGAAAAACAAATTAGAATTATGTTTTGTATTTATTCAGCAGAATTTCATCTTACATACTTGCTATTCAAATATTCGGAATAAAGTTGAAAAGTTCCACTTGAATTTATAATGAATTCAAAATGTCGGAAATTGGTCTCAAATAGAATATCGTTCTATGAGCCAACTTTGTTTTTGAAATTTGTAAAATTCCCAAATATATCAAGATGTCCTTTCTCAATTTTTTTTTTTTTTTGCCAATACTGTGCAGACTTAAGCAGGAAATCACCTGTGTTTTAGCTTCTTCTTGGCTGTATCCAGTAATTACTACAGTAGAACATGAACTGGAACACTGACTGCCATCAGTTGGTGCTGGAGTTGTAGGCAGTGCTAATTTATTCACGCAAAGCTGATCCGATGTTTCACCTGTAACAAATAAAAAGAAGTTATCAAAAGTTAATAGATGAACGATCAATAAAATAATATTCAGACGCCTTTTTTGATATTATATTACTCACCATTCATAGGTCAAATTGAGAAAAAAATTCAATTCACAATGTTTACCGTCCTTCAATTTACTCACAACTCAAAAATAAACCAAAAGTATACCTTTCGTTTCAGCTAGTGTCTGGTGTGTGGCTAGTGAGTTCTGACTGATTTTTCGACCAACTTTTCTATTCTCTTTGGAAAAACTGTCTCTAAGGTGCGCCAGAGCTAAGCTTTCCAAAGATGCTGCTGGGGGAGAATTAATCATTATTTCCATGTCTAAATCGTCTATAAATAGTAGAAATAAAAACATTGCTACATAAATAAAAGTGGACATCAGAATTTTCAACAAATTTCGACTCAATAAGACGCACCTTCACTTTCATCCAAACTTTGTACTCTATCTGAGACGATACCGGAAGTGGTGTTTGACGAAGTATTGGAAATAACGGAAATTCGTTGATCTGCACTGTGATTGTAACACATTTCGGTTAATTTTACATTGAGCTCCGTGCCCCAATCACGATATTGCTTCTTCTCTGAAAAAAAAAAAATATATATATATATATAGGTAAATTAATAAAATTAATGGGATGTAGGTACCTATGTAAAAGCTTTAAAACTTATCTAATTTAGAACTACGGAAGCATAAAGATTAATGATGTTTCCAGCATCGTATCTGATAGAAAAATCACCAGTAGTCAATTACATTTTCCCTCTTCTTACGTTTCTTTAAAGATTATAAGAAAATCCAAAATAGCAAAAATATGTGTAACTAAATATTTTTAATAATACTTCGACATTAGGAATATGAGATCATATGAAACCAAACAAAAAATAAATACACAACAAAACAAGACAGGTATAATTTTGAAGTTTTAGTAGGAGCAACGACCAATCTTTTCTGAGGAATTTAAAAAAATTGACAGATATTTCTTATTAAATAATCAGTTTTCTGAAACTTCGAGATCAGAAGTTTCTCATTAAATTTTTCCCATGAAAAAAAAAATTGAAATTGAAAATTAAGACACAAAATTAATCGATAAAAAAATATTTAAATGATGACGTTTTTGACATAAACAGAACAACAGGTCAATAGCGATTGAATTTCAGCTCAAAGATGTGTGGAATTCGAACGGCCTACCAATGTTTTGAAGAGATTTACCTCGTTGAAAAACTCAAGTTTAATTCATTGTACAAGTACCTATAACTAGGATTGGAACAAGATATGAGAACAATACATTCATCCCATTTACAAATCGTGCATTTTCTCATGATGGCTACATATTGTGATTCATAACATAATTCAGTACCTTCTTCTTCTTTTCGCGTTAATTCGTTCAATCTCGTCTGAATTGCCATACAAAATTGATGAGTGAGTCGACACAAGGTGAGCAAATGTTTACTTTTCTCGTCAGAGCTTGTATAGTAAATCATTCGTTCTCCCGACGGATTCAACGATCTGATTTCAAATTTCTTCCTCTGTTTAAAACAAAACGACGGAAAATATAAAATTGGAGAAAAGAAAAACGTTGGTTACTGTAAGATACAACTATATATGTAAAGTACTCACATCAAAACACAGTTTTCCAATATTATTCCAAAAAAAGGTTCCATTGATTGATTTACTAGATTTTTCCTAAAACATTATAAAAGTGCCTATAAGTCAAAATGGAAAAAAGTATAAAAAATATAATGTAAAGAATACAATAAAACTTAGTAAAATTATTATTATTTTTTAAATTACTAAATAGATACTTTATAAAATACTTCTAGAATGATCGAATTTTTGATACTTATGTTTCATGACATGACATGAAATTACGAATAAAAAAATTTTGAATAAGGTACCGTGGTTTTTCTATTTTCAAACATTATTCACATCAAAATGCAAAATGTGAAGAATTATTGAATGACTGAAACACATTTAAGTAGGAAAAAAAAACTAGACGTTGCATCGAATTCCTATACTAAATTATCAAAATTAATTTATTGAATAAGATTAATGGTTCAAACGACTGAAGAGGTTTATCCTCAGCAAACAAAAATTATCAGGTATCGAATGACAAATAATTTTCAATATAAGCAAGAAAAACGTAATCATCGCCATTCATGAAAGTTTTTCTTCTATAAAATTAGAAGATGTTTTGATTCTGAAATAAATAGACCAGAAGCCTAACCATTTGACGTATTTTTCGTTAAAAATAAAAAAACAGAACCTATCAAATTCTTGAATCTTAAATAAGAATAATACTGATAAACGCGTGTTGTTTACGCGAACTCCAACATCCACATCATCTAATTTCATTAGTTATCTTTTATTATGAGCAGAGAAAGAGAACAAGAACTTAGTCACAGTTCCTCCTAAAACTTTTGTATGTATTCTTCGCAACGACTACTAACCTCATAAAGCTCAATGCCTCGTGTGCAAATAAGAAACCACAGCGAACCCGGATTTGGGTCGTGTTTCTTCTGCTTCAGACGATACAAATGCGAATTGTGAGGCAATGGAAATGAATCCCTAGAACTAGCTTCGCGAATGAATTGAATTTCGGCCTGCGCCTTTGATAAGGTCCGATTTGCCTTATGCACAATGGTGGAATTTTTGAATAGACGGGTCTCGTTACCATGAGCGACCATCTGAAAAAAACATACATGAAATTCATGTAGGCTACGTACTAAATGACATATTACAAAGAAACTTTCAATAAAATAAAGACAATACGGTAAACTACTTAGGGGACAACGAATTCTCGACAATTACAGAGCCAAAATAGAACACTCAACTACGTACACTAGGTTTGTCTTTTCCAAAACAAAATTAATGGGTGAACAAATAAAAGGGAGCAAGCTCAACGTAAAAAGACCGCTCCTTCCGATCACCACTATCTTTCAAAGAAAAGAGTCACGAAGAATTCTAATCGGATGAAGTTATTAGAAAAAACATCCCTAATTTTCTTTTCGTAAATAAGTTAATCCTAAATAAAAGCTCAAAAAGAACCGAATACCGTACCTATTTTTAGTAATAACGTTCACTTGCTCGAAACAAGGGATATGAGCATTTCTTCGCAGTTTCTACAAAATGAGACGAATTGAAAAATTCCTCTGACACTGAAGGTTTCATTTTTGGTTTACCGAAGTGAGTTTACTTGATTGAAAGCATAATTTGGACACAGAAAACTAAGAGTAACGGAAAATGCCTCAGTAGCTGGTCTTTTAACACACGATGCGATAGATTTATCGTTGCTTACCTGTTCTGGAAAATATTCTTGAAGCGCGAAATAATTTTCCGTATGCTCCGCCTCGACGTAGTCACCCAAATCAGCCTGCAGAGCCAATCCCACCAGCAAATAAATGAGTTCTTCAGCAATGTACGCGTACACCAGGTTACGAGTCTTAACATTATTTCGAAGTTGCAAATAGTATTGGTGTCTGGAGGCTTCATCGCTATAACATGTAATGTAAAACGATTAAGTAGGTAAATTAACAGAAACCACGAAGAGGCTTAATTTTTCTAGCCATCAATTACGATACATCAAATAAAAACTATGGCGAGATGAAAATGTAAATCTCTAGAAAAGCATGTATGTTTCAAATGCGAAGGAGAATTTACAAAATAAAAAAAAAATTTTACACGTTAAATGGTAAGCAGATATAATTAATTTCGTAAGAAATGAACAAAAAAAAATTACAATAAATTTACTCACCGAAGTAAAAGAGGACTGTCAACATAAAATTGTACTCGAAAATGAAATGCTAATAATGGCTTGCCAGAACTATCTAGACCCTATGAATGAAAAAATTTCCTATCATTAATGAAGGCTATAATTTCAGCAAATTAGCAATAATCTGATTAAGGAAGGAGTTGAGAAAGCTGGTAATTTCATTGCTTTTATTCTCAAAACAGAAATTTTGTAGCTTTTTGAAGTTTTTTCACAACCTGCAGTCTGCCCCTCTTAAATTGTTTTTCCTCATACGGAATGGAGGGGGTAGGGAGTGGTAGTTGAGATCAGTCATACATTCATATTATTAATTATCAATAGCATTCCTATCCATTTCTCTATTACTTATCAACGCCTCCACACAACAACGTTCGCATTCATGCAGAGTAAAATATACGAGTCGTCTTCATACCTCCACTGAAACAACTCCACTTTTCTACTAACTTCCTTTCAATTACATTCAAATTCTTCGGAAGTACAACACATTTATATTATATTGTGGGATGCAGTCAAAAATAACATATGATAAATGGTAATAGACGAAAAAACAGAAAGTATTATGAGTTTCAAAAGTAGCAAAAAAAAAAAAGCGAATAATATTCGATTAAAAAATGTTTTTTAACTTGTTTGGACAAAACATTCATCTAAATCAATACCCGAGAAAGGCTTCAGCCGTTCCCTATCATCCCCTAGTCTCATCGATTCATGAATTTAAAGTCAATAGTGATACAATACTAACGTGAGTTGAGGATGATCTCCAATTTTTCGTCGCATATTTAGAAAGTTTGTAATCCGGATCAACGAACAAATACTCGCCATCTGCAAGAGAAAAAACAGAATAAGAAAATCTATGATAACATGGAAAATAATTTGGAAACTTTTGTAAACTACACATGTATCTCTTCGCTTTTCACAACCTATGGTTAGTAACATTCTTGTCGCCTTTAGAGAAGTCGGATTATCATCCCTTTGTCGCACAATATGATTAGAAGGAAAAAGTTGATTGAATAATTGATAGTTTCTACGAAAACAAACTACAAGTCTACAAATGAAAAATAATTTCGTGAAACCCCTTACATAGTTTGCTAATAGGCAACTTAGCATACACGTATCTCTGTCTCTTTTCCAAGTCCAACCACACAAGGCGCACGAACAGGCGATACTTGAAACGATAATTTTTATTTTCAGCATGGGTTTTGAAGAACTGAGACAGAATTTCACAGATTTTAAAACACAGCACAATTTATTTATAAGCAACCAGTTTTATGGCGACGACATTTTCAATTCAAGTACCTATATAGAATAACTTTTTTAATTATAAAATTTTTTTCCTCCGAAGTTGTAGAATTTGAACAGCGCATCAATTATAATACTACAATCAAGAGAAGTTTACGTGTTTGAATGAACCTGAACTACCTTCATTTCAAGTTTCTGTACATTAATATCTATAAATTTTACTCTGCGTTTCATTTGATTCATTCTTCAACCCCAAAGGGGTCAGTTTGGTAGTTTCGAATTTTATTGTGTGATACATCATTTGATATATTTTTTTAGATGTTGAGTTAGATTTGATACTTTCTCCAAACCTTATGGGGTTGAAAAAGGGCTAATTTAGATTATTCAAATTTTATTGTGTGATACATCATCAGATATTTTTTTGAGAGGCTCAATTGGAATTTGGTGTTTAAATTTCTGTTTAACCTAATCTTCTAACAGCAGGGTACTCCAATAAAGGGATTAATTTTTACTTTTCACATTTCATTAAGTAATTAATTTTTGTATATATTATTTTCAACTGCTGAGTTTAAATTTGATATGCATTTTCTTCAATCCATTCATTCGTGACACACAGTAGAATCTTTAGAGGACCAATTTTGACTTTTTACCAATCACACTAACGGCAAAAGAGGTTATTTTTTCAGTAATGAGTATCTGTCTACTATAAAAGTGGGCGGACCGACGAGACAGCAGCTGATGAGAACTAAAAACAACACATACATTATTATACATACCCTCATAACACATATCGATTGTTTCTTCTCCACTTCCCTCTAAGAAAAATGAGTAATACATCATTATGAATGTTGTTTGAGCCGCTGAATCAATGAAAGTAATCGGTATGTAAAAGAGAAATTTGAAGACAAGAACTGAATTGTTCATTTACAGGCGAATTACGAATGTTTTTGTTCATTTCGGACCAAAGAAGTGGAAAATAACACCCGTTAATTCTCCATTCTAAAAGAAGTTTTTTGCAACATTGGCTGATAATAGTTATTTATAATACAAGTGTACAAAACCTCATTTACATTATGATAGTTTATTGTGATGGTTGCTATCGTGACATCAACAATTATCAAAATATCATAATGTAAATAAACGATTGTGATAGTGTGATACCTAGTACTATCAAACTGTCACAGTAACGTGATAGTTTTGCTAACTATCTCATTAAACATTAAAATTATAATACAAAATTGAAAGATGAACAACTGATAGCACAATACTATTACTGAAATGTATACAACCACTATTATGAAAGTACTATATTATGACAGTTTGTGAGAATATATGACATATAAACATTTAATGGCCAATGATGACGACCTAAAAATGTTGAGTAGCCAATGAGCAACAACGTTGCATTCATGTGCCGTGAATGTCGGAGTTCAACTAATTTGGTCCGGACTATAGTATAAATGTATAAAAAGAGGCATGTGCCCAAAGTTTAGAGACCTGTGTATAAAATAAATACTTCATACAACGGTCCTACATAGTTTTAAAATTGCCTGCTTTACACATTGTCAAGGTTCTTATAAAAATGAAGTTTATAAATTGGTGTTGCAAAAACTACATAATACGTACCACAAGGATGTATAAAGCAGGCGATTATTTTAGAACTATTTAGAACAGTTGTATAAAGTCAGTCTTTATTCATAGGTCTTCACATTTTATAACATAGCGTCACTTCATGTACTGATGCTTAGAAACATGTAGCCTAACTTTTTCATTTTCTTTAATTATATATTTACATTTACTTTTTTTTTCATTAAAATTTTTCTGCTAAGGCAATCTGAATCACTGACATCAAAATTAGCAGGCCAGCACTGCACCCATTATGCCACAAGGTCTAGTTGAAATAAAGGTGACTTATTATATGATGTTTGCCAATTGCCAAAATATCTATTTACAGTCAAATTTTTTTTTATTATTATTTTTTTAATGGAGAGGTGTTACAAAAGATAGTATGTGACACATGTATATACAGTGGGTGATTGATACTCATGTGATTCGCATTTGGCTTGTATTGCAAAAATCACACTCTGATCAAAATTACCTACTTTATGCACTTGTATCACAAATAATTATTTTATCACTTTCTAGGTATAAAATTTCCACCACTTCCCTTAAAAAATAATTTTGACAGCTGCCATAGGTTAGATATATTATTTTTCTACAATAATTAGTGGTCAAGTCAGTATTATTTGTTTTGATGAAATCAAAGAGGGGTTTTGAAGTGATCTTAACACTAACACAATTTGGATGAAGTAAAAGGATATCATTTTATGAATACCTCCTTGCGCGACGTGTAACTACCATAGGTACATAAATATTTATGGGCTAGGGGTGGGAACTAGACTTGTATGAGGTTTTAGGGGTTTGACTTCTCAACAACTGTCACCAATGAAAGGCTGGCTTATTATTTGTCTCTATGACGTTAAACCACACAGGAACGTTCAAACGTAATTATTTGCAAGTAATGTACAAAAACCAAACTGTGACTAATCATATAATTACGATGATTTCACAATTTGGTACATGAACCTGTCTGACATTTCTTATCATGATAAAAAATGAAGCACTTCCCTTATACACAGACATACTTATTTGTTACACACATGTGTTTGTGTACGTGTAAAGACCCCTATATAAATCATCCAAACTGGCTCTAAAATTGCCAGCATTTGTCCAGGTTTGGCTCTACCATATATTATACATATGCAATGGCAAGACACATAAATAATCTGTTGATTACCTTCTTATTCTTTCACACAAGGTATTCCACATTAGGTATTATAAGTTTTTGATAATATTTTAATATTTCAATTGAAAACAGTAACTGGCTGGGTGATAAAAAATTGAAGACAATTGGTCAACTTGAAATATTGTTCTATCAAGAATGGCGCATCGGGTATAGAGATGTAGCTACAGGGATGGGAGGAGGGTCCCTCAAAACCTTTTCGGAGTTGGCAAAATTGATTAGTTGTATTTGCAGTTAGTAAATAGGACCATTTCAAAAATTTCACTGGCAATTTCCATTTTCACTTTCCCTTTCCACCCAAAAAAAAACCTTTCACTTTGTACCTGATTGGGTAAGACCTCTAATTGGAGTCAGCTATGTAATTTTTTTCAATGGAAAACATACAAAGAGATTCCATCGTAAAAATTCTGCTATCACTATGACAATGGGGAAGGGGCACTGCAAATGGTATTTTGGTGCATAAAATGTGACTAAAATAAGATGAAATCAGTTTCTGAATCAATATAAAAAAATAACATTTCAAGTCAACTAAGTTGATACAAAAAATTCCAACTATGGACCTGACTAGGTTGAGATATAACGGCTTACAGATTAACCAGAGGTTTTGATTTCTATCTGGTTTCTTCCAAAAATCTGATGAAATTTCCGGTTACTTAAAAACAAAATCTATATTTTACATTGTGGGAACTGCCACACCTTGCCTAATGTAAAAAAAACATTTTCCAGTTATAGTCGGCTGTGAGATGGCCATGTGGTTAAGTTCACCGCTTTTAGCTGGTAAATATGTAGGCCCCAGGTTCGATTCCCCGAACCAACAAAACCTACATACATATATAACTAGAGAAATTATAAATTTTAGAGGAAACTAACGGATTGAAATATTTAATTCAAATTTAACATTTTCTGAACCATTTATTTAAAATTTCAATTGACTAGATGGTATCATTGAAATTCTCAAGTACTTAAAATAACCAATTAGAAAAAAACAAGGCTAAAGTAAAGTTCACCCTGATGTCAGAAATTCTTAAACCCTGTTTGACTTTTTTTTTTTTTTAATTGAATTTTGATGACAAATTTCCAGTGAAAACAAAAAATTTTAAGTGGGAGATAACTCTCTTCAAACAAGAGAGACTTGGCAGTGTCAGTAAGAATGATGAAATAATGATCAGTAAAATAAAAAATACCAATGATAGAAGAGCAGATAACCTGAAAGTTGAACATAGGAAAGGAAAAATGGGGAGATCTAGAGCAGTGCTGCCAGATAAACATACCAAAAATGAAAAATTCATTTTTGTAAAAGAATATGCTAATAAGCTAGTCACTTCTAAAATTTGGACATTTTCATTTAAGTAAGGGACTGAAAAATTCAATTTTTTTACATCTATCACAATATTATTCAGAGGTTGAAAAATTTTGAAATTTTTTCACTTTTTCATAGTTTTGTTTGAAGTTTACATTTTTATATAATAAATAATTAGAAAGGCAATGTTCAATAGAATCTGTAAATACTGAATAGGAAGTTCTACATTCAACCTCAAAGCTATTTAGTTCAGTGAAGACACAAAAACTCTAAAAATTGATACATCTGAAAAAACAATTCAAATATGTAATGTTTTGAAAAATAAGAAATAATAAAATACACAGAGCGTGTGATACTTTTAGAAGAGAATTTTAAGGCAGAAATGTACTAATTGAGTCGGATAAAAACTTCGAAGTTTTTTTTTTAATTTTTTAATTTCACATTTATTTGGGCACGAAAAATACACAAAAATAGTTTTTATCATTATATATGAGCAAGAATCAGGAAAGAAAAATTATTTATAACTAAGATTAAAGCAACAAGAAAGCAGGGATGGTATTCTACACATAGAATTCAATATTCTATATTTGTGATGTGGAATTCACACTTATCAACAGAGAGATTTCTCACCTATCAAGCGTTTTCACGCCTATAAACCACTGTAGTTAACATCGAGGTCACCACTGTGGCTTATTTGGTGTAGGTAGATGCTACCCACACTAAGTTCATGGAACCAGGTAAAAAGTGGTTTACGTGTAAGGCGACCAAATTATTTTTTGGTACCTGTAGCCAGCTGGTTTAAAAGCCTAACTGTACACAAAGTGTATTAATTGCTCAGGGCAATTGTCCAAAGGCACTGTGGTACCATATTCAGACTGCGACATGTACTGTATCAGTGAGTATGTATTATTTTACATACTCGCCTTTTCCATTTACCATTTTTTGGTAAATGTAGAAACGTATCGTCTGTATGAGTGCATACAGATGACGTATTTGTTTAAAGTGCTATGCACTAATAAACTGGGTTGCGGACTTTGGTCTGCAACCAGTCTGTCGACGCAGGGCCAAGCCCTGTATGGAGGAGGTGAGTGAACATCCCCACCTTTATAAAAAACGGAGCTAATATCAATAGCCTAGGCCAGTGGTCCTCAACTTGGAGGTTATGAAATCAATTCATGGGAGGTGTAAAAGAATTTTTGAAAATGATCATTAGTTTTTGTCTCCTACAGAAGCGAATGGAGGGGGTAATGAGAAGCAAAAAAGGACCAAATACATCAAAAGATGGGCATGGGAGACACCATCTAAGGAAGATTCAAACACCGCGCCTACACAAAAAAGACAATCGTTAACTTCAAATACGCGGAGACGTTGCAATGATAGAAATAGCTTCATAAATGCACCGAACTAAATTTTAGGCTTGGCAAAAATGCACTCAATAAAACGTTTCACATATTATTGCCAACGGATTCGTTAAAATGCAACAGCAGAGGCCTGGTTGATCTCGCCCACTGAAAATCCAACCTTATGGCGAAGAAGGCCAACACGAGCGAGCGCCAAGTGCAATATTTTCATTCAATATTGTCACGGAATTTCAACCAGGATTTAAATGAAAAATTTCAAAATGCACGATCGAATGGGGTCAATTTGACAAAAATTGGTCAATGACCACAAAAAAATAAGGGAAAGAAAAAAACAACCAAACCTAAAGAAATGTATTTACAACGAGGGTATAAACATAATGATGGCGGTCAAACAAACACGCACACTAGGAATAAAGTAAAAGAAAGAAGAAAAAAAATCACAGTAAGAAGTATTTGAGCGAAAAAAATTCCGCTAGTGTGCCTGGTACCTATAAAGGTACTTATTGCCGCCTCACGATAGAAAAAGATAAATGGGTTATCAAGGTATGGTAACTCCACGGAATGTTATGTACCGGCAATGAACTGATGGAATGTTAGGGACGCATTCCACGCATTACAGAATTTACTCATAGCAGAAAACTCGCGCGCATACAAATACAAATACACACTGAAAACAGGCGCACTCATACGAATTACTCAGTCTAAACGTAAATATGTACAAAAAAAAACTACACGATATCCACTGCCCGTTCTACGATTTCTTATACACATAACCAATAGTAAAAGACACTCTTTTTCTCTCTGTCTGTCTATCTTTCCGTCTCCATCTTTGTCTCTAATTCTCATCTCTCTCTCACGCCCTTCATCTTTGTAACATCACAACTCTCTTTACTCTTCTCCTCTCCATCGGTCACCCTCGTTTCTGGTCTTTATACACATTTTTTGGCGATTTTTCTCCCCAACCATCTCCTGGCCCATCTCTTAGCTTCCTCACCCAGCCACTCACTCATACCTGAACCATTCCGTCTCGTTCACCAATTTACTATCTCGTTTTCATTAACTACCTTAAAACTAGCGCACGTCTCTCTTCAGTTTTGTTTTTTACTTTTATAAAAAAAAAAATGAGGGGAAAAAATGCACAAAACAACTTGTACCCATGTAGATAAAAGTTTCCAACATTTAAGAATATTGGATATTTTCAGTTTGATGCAAGAAGCTCATTTTCAATAAAAGCTTTTTTCTCCTCTCTTTTGATAAGTGTACTCGTAATTTCGTTTCATTATTTTTAAATGTTAGATAGGTACCAATGAAAATCTGAAATGATGGCGCACATACTACAATTTTAAGCAGAACCGGTGAGAGGAGGAGGGAAAAGGAGGGATTCCCCAGATCCTCCAAATGCTTACAACAGAAAAATATCGAAAAATCGATTATTTGAAAAATAATTATTTTGACTCTTCGGCTCTTTTTTTCTCCTTTGGCCTCTGATTTTGAGGCCGATTTATAGAAGGTAATTAATAAAAAAGAATAAAAATAACATTGTAGAATACCTTGTCGTGAGGAAGATATTCTCCCCAGAAGGTAATTTAACAGAATTATGCGTGTTCAGCCACTTCATATTAAATATATGGGTAAGCCAAAACCTGGGCAAACACTGGAAATTTTAGAGCCAGTCCGGACATTTTATATACTGGCTTATTTACATGCACACATACACACGTATGTAATGAATACGTATGTAATGAATACGTACGTTTGTGAGAGCAGCCCAGTTGCGTCATCTCTTGTAGTGATAAGAGATAATGGGCTGGTTCGTGTACAGATTGTGACATCATCGCATTGTCAAGATTAGTCACGATACGGTACTCGTACATTAACTGCAAGTACATGCAGGTAATTACGATCGAATGTAATTTGGTGCATTTGGTTTAACGTCACAAGGATGAAAATAAGCCTGCTTTTTGGCGGTGACTGTTGTCAGGGGTCCAAACCACATAACCTCATACTAGAGAGTCCTCACAAACATTTTTTTAGAATAAATTTAGAATAAAAACCAGTAAGTTGAAATTAAAATTTAGAGGAATTGAAAGAACTACAAATATCAACAAATCTGTTCCAAATTCAAATTAATAAAAAAAAAGTAATCTAATAACAAAGCTATTCTTATAAGCTTTTATCCTACTCATCACTGCGATTTAAAAAAATACCAATACTGCAGCCAACCTTCCACAACAAAATAATGTTTATATGGCACGAAGCTAAGGCCAAAAAAAAGCTTTTCTTTTAAGAATTCGTTTTTAACCTAAACTTATTAAGCTTTAGGCAATGGTTAAGAAGAGAAAGAAAAAAAAAACTTTTATGCGCCTTTACTGAACAAAAATTAGACGTGAAAAAATATGATTGAGTGCATCTACACTTGCAAGTTGACTTTCTTTCCAGTCTCAGTCACTTTTTGGACAGTTCACTTTTTGTAAAAGATAATTTTTTTTTTCGTTTTGTAAAAAAACAAAAAAAAAACCAACGATAATATGATTAATTTATGATCTCGTTCCAGTAAAATTGATTTGTTTCCTGTAAGTAATCTTTTTTGTGGGGTGGGGACAGCAACAATAAAAAAGTAAAATTATCATTGAATTCCAGAAAAATTAATAATATTGTTTTATTTATCTGGATTCTTTTTTTGCGTGGTGTGGAGGAGACGCTGGACCGAATGTCGTAATTTTTCAATAAAAAAAAGTGAAATTGTTAATTATTATTCAGTTCTAAAAAATTACTTTTTCATTTTTTTTTGGAGAGGTAGGAACGGTAGTTGCAAAAAATAGTGGGTGACAAACGTATTCAAAGTAACCTACTTTTTGTATTTGTATCATAAATGACTTTTTAGCGACACCCTTCCCAAAAGTACGTTTTTTTACTCGCCTTGATGGAACAAAAAGTAGCGAATTTCGATACAAAGTCAAAAAATTATCTTCTGCACATGCCCACTTACAACTTGAATTTCTCGCAAATCTCGATGTATTTTTACATGAGTCAAGTAATTTTTCGCATGGGTGGGCTACTTTCTCAGTTTTTATTATTTCTCACTAGGAACTAAATACTGTATTTTTTTATCGCATTTTCATGGAATGAGGAAAATAAGAAGCCAACTACTTCCATATCAAAATAAATAGAAAAGTTACTTTTTTCCAATAGCTTTTAATATATTGCAAATTTTTAATAATAATTTGACAAAAATTTATAAATAAAAGTAATTTTATAAATATTTTCAAATTTGGTTCAAAAAAATAAAAAATTATTGTTCTCGAAAAAATTTAAAATTTTTTTACTGTGAGAGATGTGGAAAGTGAAATAATGATTTTTTGGTTTAAAAAAAAATTATTAATTATTATTTGGATCTAAAAAAAATAAAAAATTCATCACAATTTTGGGGGGATAGTGGGGATTTGCAAAAAATAGTGTGTAACACACGTGCAAAGTAGGTGATTTTGATACGAGTGTAAACCTTCATCACAAATAACTATTTTGGTTGGGTGTTGCAAAAAAAAATTTAAAACTCAATTCTTTCAAAATAATACTCGCTATACGGTACCAAAATAGAAATTAAGCGATTTTTTGAGCTAGGGGCAGCGAAAGCTGACACAACTCGTTAAAAATGTCCGAGGAAATTCAAAAAATACCCCTCAAACTTCAAGGAATCACTTGCCTGCTGCTGTTAGCCTAAACAAATTAAATAAGATATTTTCTAAGGGTGATATTGCGAAACTCGAGTACAAATGTATCTCACAATATTTTTATTAGGAATTATCGTTAATTTTTCTCATCCAAGGATTATCATTCATTAATCATTATTCACTGAATTTATTTTGTTAAATAATGAGAAGGCCAATGCATAAAATTTAATTCAGACAACATGAAAAATCTGCCATAATCTTAGGGTATAGCTACGTCAAAATTAGGGGTCAATTAGAAAAAAAAGGGTCATTCGTAATTTATTGCGAAGAGGGAGTCAAGATGGGCCCAAAAACCGAATGAATATTTTTCAGTAGCTGCTACTTTCTAGAACATACGATTGTACCCATTAACAAATAGAGCATGGTAGAAACACATTTCTTTCCCTCTTTATTGAAATCAGTAAAAGCAAAAAATAATTCTTTTAAAATTTCTCCAGCAAGATCTAGGTCTAGGGACTGAAATTATTGAAAAGTTTTGTCACGAAATTGGAAGTAATTGATGCAGGTATAAAAAAAGCCTACATGGTGAAGGAAAAGAGTTCTAATTTCAATAAATCCGGTACCTAGACCTAGATCTAGATCTAAGAACACACATTTTCACTGAGAACATTAATTTTCCTCATCAAACCAATTTTCTCTATGAACATGTATTTTCACCGAATAACCGAATATGCAAAGGGATTTTTGGATTGTTATCTATTCTCTTTTCATAATTTATTTGTTGATACATTAGGAGGCACATTTTTAGAGCGCAGATTTTGAACTTGACGATCACTGTTTCATTCAACCCATTCCTCGACCACCGCAGGGCTCCAAAAAAAAACCAAATTTCGATTTTTCATATTTTCTTGAGTGAGACATCAGCAGGTATATTTTTTGGGGAGCTGATTTTGTATTTGACCTTAATTGTTTCATTCAACCCATTCCTTGACCACCAGGGGTTTCAGAAAGTGACTAAATTTTAACTTCTCATATTTTGTAGAGTGCATCAATGGGTATGTTTTTTAGGGCACAAATTTCGAATTTGACATTTATTTTAAAGTTTATGTGAATTTAGAAGTAGTTCCACAATATCTCTTAAGAAGTGTCACTTCCATCGCATGTCCCATGACACAGGAATTTTAATTTTTCACGAGAGACAGTTATTAATTAATCAAACCAACCAAGCTGTCATAATGCACAGAATTTGGTTCCTAACAGGAAAATTTATATAATCTTAACTTCTCAGTGGCCATAAAAACATAAATACATTTTTTTATTTAAAGGGAATCATGAAAATAAGAAATAACTCATTCAAACTACAAGAAGGCTAGTAAAACTTAAAAGCACTGTTTATCGACAACTGGCTATGCCGTGGAAACCAATGCTAAATCAGGGACCATAATGACATTACATTCTCAAAATAGGAAGAAAAACGATATCTTGCGCACACTGAATGTGGTAAGTATATTTTCCAGAAGTATCAGATTATGTATTGGCCACCGTTTTGAATCCAGTCGACCGATTTCACTCAAATTCAATATACCAAACCAGTCCTTAATAATTACCAACTACCATAAAAATTCCAGGCCAAAATCTTTCAATTTACGAGTTATTGATATGACAACATGAAGGGTTTTTTGCAAAACTTTGAAAGCTTTTATCACCCAAGCTACAAGATGAATTTCAAAAATTTCAACACGGATATGTAGCCCACGAAAGCTTCTAACGCTATTCAAATTTTCATTGCCATAGGTCAACAGTGAAAGTTCCACAGACTTTCAAAAATTGCCTAAGTTAGTAAAAAATGGAATTAATACACATACCGTACATCCAAGCACATATATGTATATAATATCATTTGCAGAATAATTTGAATGACCTATACTATATTCGAGATCTAAAACGTAGGACTGGTGCTTTTTCACAGGTCCCACCAAGATAAAACCCTACAGATACAAGTCCAGCAATACGCCATTTTATCTTACAGCTCATTTCTATTTTTTTATAGATATTTCTAATTGTTTCACTTGAAATCTACGTTCGCCCAACAGATTGAAGGGATACAGAAACAAGCCTCATATTATACACAATTTTATGGGATCAAACTATACAATCAACGTTATTGAATACGATTTTAATAGAACCATTCTTTGTAGAAAGCTGAAATTTGGGTAAAATATTAAAATATGTTTGGGCAAGATTGTATGAAAATTTCACTGAAATCAAACCATTAGTTCTTGAAATATATCTGAAATTTGTAAAGGGTTATGTGAATTAAATTGTCGATATAAAATGGCGGATTGCCATACTTGTATCCATTGGGCTCTAACCAAGGCACTGAATGAATAGTAGCAAGGGCGTAGCCAAGATTTCTTCAACAGGACAAAAATTATTTGAAAACTCTTTTTCTTTGCTCGTCCCCTTTGAAAATTTGAAAAATTTGAAAAATTTATCACCTATGGAATTCGCTGTCGCATATTTATTATCAAAATTTCTTTCAAATTTTTGAAAGTAACAAATAAAAATAGGGCCACGGAGGCAATCGCACCCTTTAATCCCCTTGATTACACCTTTGAATAGTTGTATTTTTTGTGCGGAAAAATTTGATCATTCACCAGCAAATTACGCCTTATAGTAGAAAAGAGGTGCATCTCAAAACACGTCTGTAACCTATACAGCACATTTAGGAAAATACATCACACAGAAACTGAGGGAATATAAAATTCTACCAATCAATCATTGACGATGAATTTCATTTGCATCTACTCCAAGGTTAGAAAATAACCATTTCAGTAACAGTTCGAAGATTCAATTAAAAAAAGAAGGACCAATTTCGAAAAATTCTTGCGAGGTCCAATCGAAAGATCGAATGTTATTTATAGAAAGAACTCCGATACGTCACAGTAGGTACCCAAGGCAGGTATCTCTGCTCTGATCTGGTTTAGCGTCTTTCTCTACCTTCAAGTCGAGAATTTTTTTCAACTTCTTCCTCCGCTTCTCTCCTTTCCTAGCCATTAATCAACCCACAAAAATCGATTTTAATAATCTTTGATAGCTTGAGGGGATCGCCTTAAGTGCAAACGTTTCGACGCTACCGCGTACGGGTACACGCTAAAAGGCGTAACTAACTCATTATACAGGTTTTTCTTACTGACGGAAAGTTCTCGTCTCTCTGCGTTCGCTGCAGTTTATTTTCCCATCTATTTTCTCTGTCTAGTCCGAACTAAAAACAATTTCTCAACCATACTAGTAATGAGCAATTCATTTAAGTATGTCTATTTCCGTCTTTCGCAGTGAAAAATGAATACAGGCATGCATACACAGGGGGCCAAAGATATAAACTCTTTGATGACAGAGACGCAAATCCAGCAGAATGCGACGGATAAAATAACATTTTGGTGTTGGTATGAACACAGACCTCATGCTGAACTAAGTCAAAACGCTCATATTAAGCGCTAAACGACGAAACGAAACTAATGTGAATGTCCTCCTCCATTCGCCAAAATAATGCAAGATTTCACCGAAACAATGGAAAATCGAAAACAAACCGCTCAAAAGAATGCAGAGAATCAACAAGTCGGTTCTTAGACTTTAACACCAGAAACTACAGCGGCAATTGAATGTAATTGTCACTGGTCAGATTTAATTTAAGCAATATAAAACCATTTTACCTTGTCAAATGGATACTGAGGGTAGGAAACCATCAAACCAAATAATTTCAGAAACCAAATCAGAAGTTTCAAAACAACAGTAATAAAAAACAGACTTAAGAATGGAGTTATAAATGTAAAATCAGACAGGAAACATTTATCAAATTATAACTTTACAGAGAAGCTATTGTAAAATGTGGCTCATGCTTTGCCTTGTACTGGCCATGTAACACTGTTCAATTCATTACTTCGGAGGAACAACGAAATAATAGCCAGTGATGAAAATAGTTGAAAATTTTTTATTATCGATCAATTGATTGCAAAAAATAAAAAAAAAACTATCGATAGTATCGATAGTTTTTAATGAACCTATTTACTCTCATCAAGCTAGAAAAAGGATAGAAATTTTTTGAAATTTTTTTAACGAACTCTAAAGACTGGCTAATTTTGTAAAATAAAGCCAAAATAAACGATAGTTCGATAGTACTATCACCCATCACTAATAATAGCACATGTGGAGGAATTTTTAATAATTTTTGTATAAACTCTGTTCACACTAAAAAGTGCATGATGTCATAAACCATACCCACATTTTTCTGGTTGAAATACGATGTTTGTTCACTGCACAAAATGATGCTTATCATCGTATAAGAATGTGCATCAATATCTTTTCCTTTCTCCCCAACCAACAACCATGTCTATCGGTGATTCTGATGGCACACACTTCTTAGTGTCAACAGAGCAGAGTTTAGAATGAAAAAACGGGTTGTACTTTTAAATACTGATATATATACATAGATATGTAACAAACACAAGTTGAAGCTCTTTCAAGATATATACTGGACTAGTTGAGGGTACTTTGCTAAGGCCCAAAATTGAGCCTTGACTAGGGATGTTAAAGTTATTAATAATCATCGATAATTCAAAAAAATATCATTTTTTCAAGATTCTTAGGTTGTTATCAGTTTTTACTGTATGTGTAAATTGGACGAATCTGGAAAGCTAAGAAATAAAATAAAATAAATTACAACCTAACAAATTACAATAAACTTTGGCATATCATAATTATCGTAACTAGGTATTTAACATTAAAGTTATCGATAATTATCGTAATTATTTAAAATCACTAACCTGGACTTGTCAAGGTATTAGTTTTTTGGCATCTCTTTATCCCTCAGACCCGATACTTGAAATTTACCTCGAGCCTCATTTTGTCATTTTACATAAATTTATTACACAATTTTAGTAATTCACTTTTCTCACTCGTGACAACACAGTTGTTTGCGATATACATCCTTTGACAGGCCAATCAGAAGCACATACTGAGGCCCAATTCGTGGCAACATTGCATCCTTTATTTCTCATACTAACCCTAATGTTTATTATTGGTGTTATACATTTTTTCTAATAGTTTTCAACTTGGGCCTCGACTTATCCAGGATTCATGAATATATACCCCGCTACTGGTCTGCCAAAAAGAAAAAATCATCCTATACATATGATATGTACGACATGCAAAATATATGTTCCAGAGCAGTTATGCACAACCTTTTTAACCTCGCGGGCCATATTCAAAATTTTCATGATACTTGCTGACAATGTCCAAAAACAAGTATCATACTGATTAATATTAACTATACTCCATTCAGTAGTCAATATAGCTGAATATTTTTATTTGTAAAATCTTGTATGGTTTAATATTTTTATTAGCTGCTAATGAAATTTCACTTTGATTAGCCTTTTCTCAATTTTTTTTTTTTGCCAATCTCTTCAGAGGCCGGCCTGATTTCGAGGCTTTGTGGGCCGCATGTGGCTTGCGGACCATAGGTTGAGCACGCCTGTTCTAGAGTATAAAAGATTTTAGAATTTTTTCGATCCCCCGAACACGAATTTATTCTTTCAGTTGAAAGGCACCCTCTCTCCCTCAAGGTAAATCCTGCAATGGCCCTTATGAATTTTGTTTTAAATTGAAACCCTACCATAAAAGTACTAACGAAATTTTCAAGCCCTCACATCGCTTCAAGGATTACATTCTGTCACACAGTCTACTGCACACTGAAAATATTTCACACCATAAGTCACTTTTATCGGACATACTTTGGGTTTGTTAGAGTTAGTTTAAAGAAAACTTGCAGTAAATATTTATAACATTACAAATGTAAATTTGATATTGACCGATCCACATATAATATTTCTATTACATCGTCAAAACCCCAACTGTTCGCACATATTATTACTGTCTTCCGATCATCACAAAATGATATCCAACCAGGAAAATAAGTAAGTCACTGATAAAAAACACGTAAATAAAATGGTTGAGAGTTTAGGCAAGTCAGTTGTCATTGTTTGCAAAAACTAGCACACCAAAAACTTTTTTTTTTATTTTTTAGTCCTAAAAAAACAGCAAAATCCTATAAAAAATCAACGTACACGCGTTATACTTAAAAAGGTAAGCGGCAAGTCGAACAACTGAAAAAAAATTAAATGTAAAGACATGAGCAAATAATAAAAAACTTTTTTTTGTGAATAAATAGAGAAGATCGAAATGAAGACCACTTGGCCAGTTATCAAGTCAAAGACTACGCAAAATAAGTGACGTAAATTTTCAGTACGGCTATTAAAAAAAATATTAGATGACCTTAACAAAGAAATTTGTTCAGTCTGAGGAAGAACGCGACGAACCGCAGTAGCAGGCATAAAATCAATTGACTGGAATCTGAATCCGGAAGCCGACGAAAACCGCGGCTGGCTACTACTCATTCAATTTCTTTTATATTTCATCGTTATTTGTGCGTCTCGACGACAAGAATCGACATCAACAAAATGAAAATACCTACGACTAACACACAAGAATGACTTCCAACTGCATATTATTGTTTTTATGCGGTTTTCCATCATTAACCCGACTGGAATTTTTCTCACACACTGCCGTTCGTAACAACTCTCCAAAGACACTGCTGAATGATTTTTAACCAGTGCTACCATCTATCAGAAAAAATTCATGATTTACAGTTGAATCTATCGATTATTGAACTGAACACGATCAGCAACGACAACGATTGAATGATCAATTTCATTATAAACAACCAATATTTTCAAAACAAATTGATTAAGTAAAACTGTATAAGCTTAAAATAAATGGGACACTTGGGACTAGGAAAATAAAAATTTAGAATTCAATTCAACATTTTCAGAAAGTTTCACTAACTACCTATTTAAAACGCAATTCACTGTCAGTCTCGAATCTCGAAGTAACTGAACTGAACTTTTTTGACAATAATATAAATAAATCCTCAATGTCGCCTTTCTTCCAAATTATTTATGAGTTCTAAGAAATGAGAAAGGAACAGTGGTGAATCATCCTGTACATCTAGGAAAGCGCAGATGTACCAACTAAAAAAGGAGAAAAAAATTTTCTTGTTTAGAAATTTTTATCAAGCATTTACCCTGAACTCATGAAAAAAAGATTCATTTTTCAATCACTGAGTAAAACATAACTAAAAGAAAAGCAAAGGAATTTTACACTAGTTTTTAAATTTTTATCATCCCCCTAACTTAAGAATAGCCATATTATCTAATATTCCGGAGATGTACCAACAAAATAAATTAGGGTTCGCCACTGGAAAGGAATGCAGAACAAAGATACATGTTCAACTAGACAATTATTTAGGCGTGGTGTTTTCAATTTTTGTAGTAAAAGTAGTATATCCCTGTGCGGATTAAACTACTCATAAGACGTTAGGAGCTCAGCCTCTCGATGACTGTCGTCATCATAAAGATGACTCTCAGATAAAATTCCTATGTGATCGTTGAAAGAAATTAATAACAATAAGAGATAAGCAGGAATAAACAAATCCACGTCTTTTGTCATAAAAACATTGCAACATCCAAAATGAAATGGTGTCACACACCTACATACCCATTGTTATGAAGTCAAATTTTTTTAAAATGTCAACTTTGCTAAAAATAAGCAAAATTTAACTGGAAAACTTTCGTCCAATGAAGAATTTTGATGCTCATCCTCTCTACAAATGGAAAATGATCAGATAAGACGATGTACTGACACTGCGATCGATAGAAAAATCTTGTAACTAAATCATTCGATTTCTTACTGTTGCCTAGACTAAGATTATAATTTATCTCCATTTTTTTCATGTATTTTTTCATTTTGTTTTTTAAAAATTTATCTATTTTTGATCTACTTTGTGCAATTTGTGTACGTGCGATATTCCATTTTTATTTAGCTTTTGCAATGTCATCTACAAACCCATCAAAATTATCTGCAGATCTTGAACTGCAACTGGCTTTAACTTCAGAAGATAATGCTGAACACATAGATAATAAGTGATCACAATGTACTTTGGAACATGAAAAGAATTGCTAATGGATATAGACATGATTCAAGTGGAAAACATTATTTCCAAAATGATTTCTATACTTCTATCACTTGTCATTCCTCCCAAAATGCCCCAAAAAGGAAACCAAATATGAAGACCCCAATTTTGGCAACCCCTAAGAAGATAATGTGAAACAGTGCTAGATTGACAAGGACCCCACTTTTGCAGTACCTCCTCCTTCTCTAACTCCTACCATCCACTCACAATAATACATGATTACTGAAGATTTCAATTCACCATTATTGACTGTGCACGGACATATAAATCCTCACCCCTCCCACACACTATTCAAACCCCAATACCATCCTTATAAATTGACTCATTTTACACCACTTAGGTTTAGGGGACATCACAGTTGCAAAAACTAGTTATAATAGGCCTACCACAAATGTGTTGGAGCAGCCATTGGCAGTGAGCTCACAAAATGGGAGTGGGACCAAAAACAGTGGTAAACTCTGAGTAATCCCCAAGGCATGTGATTAACAGAAAAACTGAGGGGAATAGCTGTGGGGATAAGACTATTCATAAGATGTTAGAGGCTGGGCCTCTCAATGACAGTTGTCATCATAAAGATGACTAATTTTGGGCACTATACTTTAAATACATTGTATGTTTGTGTATACTTGCAAACTTATACAAGTATGATGCAACATCCAGACTGTGACAAATTGAAAGTTCACATCTCGGATGATGTCATGATCCCGCTTATCAGTGCACATGCTGTATTTTCCTCGTAGCCATGGAAATGATAAAATATGTCGCAATTAGTCATCACACACATGTACATATTCTTTGTGTATGTGTAAGGAGCTAGTATATAAGTTCAAAAAATTGGCTACAAAATTACCAGTGTTTGCATAGGTCTTGGCTCTCCATACCTGCAAAACTGCAGAAAACCTTCTGTTGTCGGAATATCTTCTAAGGTTTAAGGTATTCCACAATCCCTTTGAAAATGACTAATTTTTCCATAATCACAAAAAATTCTGATCAGAATAAACCATAAACGATGGAAAATAATTTTTCTACTCACCTAAAATAACAGCTAATCCAAAAAGATCCGTATCAAGCATTCCCTGAGACTCAAGATGAGCACATGCTTGATTATACAGCTCTTTGGTTTTCGATTTGGGCTGTAAACAAAAATATAATTCTCATTAACAGCCGGTCCGAATAGGAAAATTCGAAGTAAACAATAACGCGAAGTCGGTAAAAAATTTGCTTAGTGTTTCCGAATATCTTAACCCCCAAAAAGAATAAATCTGGAGAGAATAAAAAGAAAAAAATTCTTCTCGGAAAAAAACCGCGCCTCCAGGCTGTATATGGGTGGATCACTATTAATTTATTTATAATGAGCATAAACCGAGATTCGAAGAAAACCCACTCCCATAAAAATAATAACTTTGCAGGTGTTTCAAGACTTAGCTTCTCGTCTACAAATGAAACAATCAGCTTAGATGATAAATAATGTTCCGAAAACTAAGCGAAGGGGAGTTTAGGATAAGATTAAGAACTATCAATGGGGGAAGGAACACAAGGCTGTAATCTAAACGGGGAGTACCAGAATATTATTACATCTGAAAACTGAAAAAGACTTTTAACGAATAGAAAAAGTATTTGAGGGCATTAAACGGACATTTTTAAAATGAAGATTATTTAGTTTTAAACATGATTTACACGATCCTTGTGAAAAAATACAAAGACCCAACCCAACAAGTAGACAAAACAACGGATAAGATGAGACTAATGAAACACTGCCCTTAAAACAATAAAATGTATTACCGATGTTTCTGGTCTCGATGATCTTATACAATAATTATCAAACTGAGTAGTATCAAAAAGATCGATGGAAATAATTTAACTAACAAAATTCTAGTCGAAAAATTCGGATATTA
This sequence comes from Ericerus pela, assembly GCA_011428145.1. Lineage (NCBI taxonomy): Eukaryota > Metazoa > Arthropoda > Insecta > Hemiptera > Coccidae > Ericerus > Ericerus pela. The sequence goes on from WOFM01000260.1 coordinate 232,049, forward strand.
AAAAGAAATTATTGTCCTTTCAGAACTTATGTTAGGTGAATTCATAATTTTCACCAAAGATTTTAAACCCAACTTCAGAACGTGGATCAGTTCAGTCCACTTTTGACAAGTTTTTCGATAGGACGTTTTTTTTGGGAAGGAGATTAGGAGCAACGCTGATGGGTGTAAAATAATTATTTTCTCATCTTTCGAAGTTTCTCGAATTATCTTTCAATGATAATTGTGTTACTTTGAAAAATGAGATTAAATTCGCCGGTTTCAATAGCCTAGCAGGGTTTTAACAAAATTCATTCACTTACAAATGAGCAAGAATTCGAGTAATAATATTGGATTGGTCAGTGTATGAACAATGTAGGTAAGTACAGGTACTTGAAAAAAATGTTAAAAAATTAATCTGTCACAATTTTCTACATCTGAAGACGTTAGCTCAAGATTTACCAAATCGTTTAATTTTAATTAGTGCTTCACTTACCTCGACAATGAAATACAACACTTGACCGTGTAGAAGCTTTAATGCGCAAAAGCGTAACGTAGGTGAGTTCAAATTAGAAGCGTTGCATGATTCGATGGGGGCACTAACAGTACTATGTCGCATGCTGCATTGTTACCTTCTTGTTCTTCCTACACGTCATTGATCTACATTTGGAACGGAACCACAGCAATTTCGATGTTTCTGCAACAAAAAAGTGCGATATCATAAATTAATAACAAATACAGAATAAAAAAAAAGAAACGGATCAACGTTGACAGGTTAAAAACGATGGCTGAAAATAATTTAATAACTGAATTTCGAGAAATTTTAATTAAAGAGAGGTCAGTGAACCAAAACAAATACAAGAAAAAAATATTGACATTAATATACAGAAGAAAGTTTCATGTTAGCATTCAGAAGGGTAATGCACTGGTGCTGGTTAGGAATAGGTCTACTGCGTAGTACAGAGTATTGAAATTTTTTTCAAGAAGGAAAAGTTATTATTTCAGACATGCATCCTGTATTGAATAGTCTAACATCAAGTCTCCAGTGAGTGACAGAATTTAATTTCTGTAAAAGGACTAAAACCCTCACAAGGAAAAAAATTTTAGATGTGCAATTCGATGATTCGAAATTGAGAAAATCATCTTCTTAAAAACCTTCGTTACAAATACACCCCTTCAGACCGTCAATTTTCTTCATACAAAAAAATACATTTTTGCAGTCCCTTTTCTTTTTGAGCATCATGACGTTACGAAAATTTGGCTGAAATCGTACGTTTATTTCTCATTTTATATTAAAATTTTTCTGTTCATATTCCCCAAATTAACTGAATTTTTATTATTTAAATCACAGGATCTGAATAGAGTTTCAGCAGTATACCGAGAAATAAACGTACGATTTCAGCCAAATGTACAGGAAATCTTCACTATCTTCAGCCAACTTATGACGATGTCCCCTAAAAATTTCAGCCTTACATCATTTACGCTTTTTGTTCAACTACTTTCGATTACTTTGATTTTATATGTTCTTCATTCTAAAAAATAGCTCATAGTCCCAAAATCAATTTTTTTTTTTCTAATGGGCCACTAGAGAGCAACTACTCTGCTATTACTACATATCGACGACTCGAACAGCTTGGAAGTAAGGCAACAAAAATGAAGGTATCATCTGACATGACGAGGAAGGGAAAGTTAGGGTGCAAAGGGTGCGTAAACTAAATCCTCAGTTCTTATTGGTTCTTATCACTTATCCCTTGACGACGAACCAATTGAAGAACTGCACGTGCCCATTGCGCCTTAGCCATTCCTATTCCCGCACTTGAGTTTTCACTTTCTCTTCAGTGATATTATTCCTTAGTAATACTTCAAAGACTGTAACGCACAAACATAATCTGATAATACCTTTACTGAGTGCTCACAAAAGCTCACAATTTACACTGCTGTTATAGGCAAGCTCTCTTCTTAATTCTAAAATAGGTAGATGAGCAAATAAAGAAGCAAGGAAGATTCTTCCTTGGTATAATTTCTATCATTATCTAATGTGATGAGAACTGAAAAATTAATATTCGACTCATAGTTCAGCTTCACAATTTCTTGAATTTCAGTTCGACAAATTTTTTTTGAATAAAACACTAACCAAAAAATGTAATTTCTGATTTCATACTCACATATAGACCCACATTCGAATATTTTCTCATTATTTGAAGAGCGGAAGAGAAAATTAGTAAAATGTAAATGTACGTAAAACTTAACAATAATCGAACACTTTATTATTTACTTTTTGTTCACATAGCTTCACTCCTTTATTCTCTTTTTATCGATATATCGCCGATACCTATATGCCACCTAACTTATCTATCTTTATCTCTCGTTTTTGCTACGTTTTTACTTGCTCCGTTAGTATTAGCTGTACTCTCGATATATTGCCATATTTTTTTCGTCAGTCTTATGTGTACTCTTCTACAATAAATATTGTTATGTCTAAACTCTTATTCGAATTCTGTTCCCTTTTTTTTTATAACTCAATTAATGAGTTATTCCACACTAACACTTTTCTTGACTTTTTTTTGCAAAAAAAGAGCCATGATTTCGTGTACAATGAAAAAACCAGCTTTTTCTTCCGCATTGTTTTCGACATTCGCGAATCGGAGACTCAGAACATCAGTAATTTATTTCCTCTCATATTAATGAAATTCCAGCCTATTGTTTTACATGCAAATAAATCTACAATAAATTTTACGAATTCAACAACAATTTAGATCGCGATGTTATCGTCGGACGAGCGAAAATAAGCGTGCCACTGCATTTATTTGCACTGCACGTCTGCACCTTACCGAGGAATGCATGATTAACAAAAATTATAGGTATGCAACCATAAAAAAAGTAAAAAGTAATTCTACTTGTTTTTTTTTTTGGTAGCATAGGTAATATTTGGTTTTTGAAATAAAGATTGGCGGCTAACAGAAATAAACAGAACGAACATTTTCTAGTACGCTCCGAGATCTAAAAACATAAGAAAGGAAACAGTTCATTTAATACCCATAACTAGTACTTTTGAGTGAATAAATATCATACTTAAGTTTATTTGTAGGTACATTTCTAATGAAAAAAAATTTACGGGTTAAAAATCGATTCAGAATATTGATTTTCTGATTTTGCAGGCAGCGTGAGATAGCTGATAATATGGCATTGTTGTTCAAAAATTATTTTAAATCTGACCGGAGGCAATAATTAAAATTTTAGCACAAGGTTCGATGAATTCGATTAAAAATTGGAAAGCCTCATTCATAAGAACATCAGTAACTTTAAATTTTTTAACAGTACGTAGTGCGAACCCAAGAAAACGTCATCATCGTATGGAAAATACAGTACAGAGTAATTTATTTTAAAAAAGAAGGGTTAACCAGTTTCGAAGGTTGAAACGATAGAATTTTCATCGAAATTTGAACGTATGATTTTCATTTCGAAAATACTTTTTCAAGTTTCACTGGATAACATTTCCAAAAATCAACCAAAACTAACATAAGCTCAGACTGTACCTGTACAACACAAAAATTGGATACTCGAGAGCTTGAAGGGAGGAACGATGAAATTCCGATAAAAATTCGAGCCACTCTTTCTCAGGTACCCAAACCAGATGATACTGTCAAATGGAAATAATTTCCAAATTTTTACTTCAAATTAAATATTCAAACGGCGATTTCTTATCCACAAATTTATCCAGGATAATGATAAGACAGTCCTCGGAATAGGCAAAAAAAATCCAACCAAACAGTAATTTGCGAAAGGTAAAAGAATTTCTACTATTAATAAACATAAGTACTAAACATGAATAATTCTTTCATTCTCGCTACTAAGCGCTGGAACTTGTACCATGCGTGTATATAAAATTTAAAGGTCATTCTTGTATTTTTTGGCAACTGAGCCGGAAAAATTTGACGAGCCAAAACAGAATTGATATTTCGAAGAACTATTAAAGGCCTACGCACTGATAAAATTCTACGATCATCAGACTGACAGAACGTCACACAAAACCACTTCAAATTTCTACCTGGTCGATAAGTATGTGCATCGAAAATTAATAGACGACGACGAGGAATAGAGAAAATAAAGAAGACGAACGAGAAAAAGACAGACATAAAATTACATCTCGAAAAATTATTAATCTCATCTGTAATTTTCCGCAGACATTATTCCTGCTGGATGATGCGTACAGCATTCTAAAATTCGAACGAAATTAGTGAAAGTTGCTTCGAAAAATACATTTTATATACTCGTAACAAACTGGACACTTGACAGATTCGACACCCAAAATGAAGAGAAAAAAAAAGGAAAAAATAATACATATAATTTAGTCGCTCTATAATATAGACTACAATGTCTACAAACCGATTGGACAAAAAATACCATTTAAGCTGGCGACACATACTTATTTTAATTAAGAACCACGATGGGGCTTCATCACAAAAGTTGAAATCAGTTAGTCTTACACACTATTTTGAATGGAATTCAAAATTTAATAATAAATTCGGAAAACTTATTACGAAGAAAAATTCACTTCATCAGTATATTTGCAATAAGTCTAAAGATTTTTATTTCCATCCCCCAATGGCGAAAAGGGGAGACGATAAAAATCGAAGTAAAAAATGTGGTTGGCAACTGTAGCCCATCACATTTTGCGAATCATTTACCCCAAAAAATTTTGGTGACAAAACGAAGTCAGTTCCATCACTGTGAAAAACAAAAAAAATCCATGGCCTTAGAATTTTCTCTGAACCAAATACATGCAAAGAGTAAAAATTACAGTGATGAATAGGTGAAAAGTATAAAAATTATTTGAAAAGTAAACCTGCGATAAATAAAATACACAAGAATTACATAAAAATTTTTTGCAATTGTTCATACCGAGTACGAGAAGCATAAAAGTGATATTAACATATTCCTCATCTTAAAATTTTAAAGAATAAGGGTCAAGTTATAAACTTTGCAGCCCTATTAGTCCCTTAAAATTTTTAAAATAAGTAAATTTTGTAGCAACGCTTTTTGTTTAACTCTTCGAGTTACCTCCATAAACGTAACCTTCATATTTTATGATTTCGAGAGAGAAATATAAGTAAGCACGACCAGAACAAATATGAAATCAAATTAGATCGCTTGATAAAGTAGATTGAAATTTGGACGGGCCGGTTTTCGATTTTTGTTGCAGTGAACCAGCAAATAAAACATCAAATAAATAATTTTTGAAGTTCTCAATGATCCATAACAAACAGTGTTTTTGAAAAGAAAAGTCTAAACTCAAACGTTTGAGACAATGGAAAAATTGGGAAGGCTACTACAAAAACAAATTGTTGTACACGTACATGCGAGATTTGATCCAAAAAATTTCTGAAATTGGACAGTAAATATAGAGCTTTGAAAATATCTTTACTCAATATTTCAAGTTAGTTTTCTCAAAGTTTCTATAATTTTAAAAATGTACCTTTTTTCACGTAAGATTTTTTCATTATATTTGTTTGAATCCACATCTGAAGTTTCTCAAATATCTCATCTAGAGTGATACCAACAATAAATTTTTCAGTTTTAAATGTACCTAGAAACTAAATACAGCTTTTTCACATCTAAATAGAACTGACAACAAAACATACGTATAAATAATATAACTTTAGGATGCGCAGGCATACAACTACAAACATCGACCTTGTATGTATATTAAAATTAGACGACTAAGATGGAGTAGTCACCCGTGTGCCAAAAGACTGTTTGTTCCCACATGTGGGAATTGGCCACACAACTGATTGGGGAGTGTGAAGCATACCCATCCACCACTGATCAGAAGTCACCACATGTTTCCATGAGGGAAACAGATAATATCAAGCGCATGATAAATGCATATGTGGTGAGAGAAGACTCTTACAGTAAGAGAGCCAAAGATATCTGCACATCACATTTGTCATGAGTAGGTCTATGTTTCTTTCCAGTTGATTTGGCAAAAAAGTTAATCAACACTTGCCTCACATGAGGAAGAGGAAGCAGAGCTCTGTGGGCTCAACTCTAGAGAGGAATCAGCTTGATTCAACACTGATGGAATGTAACTTTGTAGTTTGATGCTGGTTCAGGGAAACATGGGGTGGAACTCATTGGGTTTAATGCTGGAAAAGGTGGTACTGGCAGCAACTGCTCTGTCAAGTGAGATAAACTGAGGAAAGTGACTCATTGCTAATCCCTAGTTAAAACCTTAACCAGGTTTATGTATTGAATAGAGGATAAGTTAATATAGGATTGCCTCCTAATTGTGTGATATGAAGTATGAGAAAGTAGGTGGAGATTGGACAATGCCAATGAAGGGTATCAAGGTCTAAGTAAGTCATAGAAGACTGTTCCATCAAGGACTATGTTGTGATAGATATCGTAGATTTCAATCACCATTGGAGAACTAGCTATACACAAAGCAGGGAATAGATTTCAACTTACTGGAGTGGCTGTCTAGAAACCCCCTTCCAAGAGGCACAGAGGATGCCAGGGTAATGACGGAGTAAACAGCTGCTGACTCTGATGTGATTGTCATGGTGGTTAGAGGAGGTGTGGATGTACTGGTGGGTATGCCAATGTCCTTGACCCTTTACAATCTCCCACTCTCCTGTATTGTGGAGGACCCAACAACAAGGAAGAGAGGGGAGATGAGCCTGTCAAAACGCTGTTGATTGAACTGCCATCAATCCGTTTCTGGAGAGGTAATGCCAACTGGGCTATGAAGAACTCCAAAACCATTCTTCAAGTCCAGGCAAGTAAAGGACGTCCTTATTGGCTATCTTTAAAAAGACAGTTTTTCCAAAAGGGAGCAGAGCTATAACCTTCTTGATCAACCAGTAGTTGATAAGTGAAAAGAGAGGGAGCTGAAAAGCTACAACCTCCTCAATCGGCGGCCAGCCAATAACTAACTTTCTATATGCATATTGGGGTTACCACTGGTAGGACACGCAGGCATACATCTATAAGCATCAACCTCGTGTGTATGGCGCTAGTCAGTATTAAAATTATATGACTAATGTGGAGTAGTCGCCCATATGCCAAAAGACTGTTTGTTTTCACATATGTGGGAACTGGCCACACAACTATTCAGCAAGTGTAAAGCACACCCGTCCACCAAAGATCAGAAGTTGCCACAATTATTAAATTACAAAATTAAAAAATATTCTCTATGAAAAAATGAAGGGAATGAAATACTGACCCATTCAAATTTATGGAAATTGGTGCGGTGAATCCCAAGAGATATATATGCGATGTTCCCAAATATATCAAGAATGCGACATCGAAATAAAAGAAATAAATTTCAAAATGACTCCGAAGATTATGCGACAAACTCGCTACGAAAGCAAGAATGTAGAATAAAATACAAAAGCGACTGATTAGATTCGTTCAAATAAATTACATGCGAAATTTCTAAATATTGATATTCTTCAACAACAAAGATGTCTAACATCGATTTCACCAACGAACTGACGTTTTTCATAAAATTTGTTTCCTTATAAAAGACAGATTTTTTGTGGTACTGTAACTTAAATAGAAACTATAACCCATATAAAAAATTCTAATCCTCTGGAGGCAGAGCGCTATACTAATTGGTTTGTAAAAAAGTTCCTAATTCCCAATTTTCATTACAGGAACTAGTCTCTTCGATCACTTTCATTTTGAATGTTTCGAGAACATATGAAGGATTTGTGCAGTCTATTTGACGAACGGTAATGTAATAAATGTGTAACAAATTTTTGTCAGAAAGATTAGCGCCAAAAGTATTTAAGACCGTTAATATTCTACAGGTGCTGTACTGCTGTTTATCCATGTGGTAACTTTTCACTTGTCAAATTAATTTCCATCAGTTTAAGAAATTTCGAGTTTTCACCTTCAACTCGAATATTCTGGAATAAGTTCGTTTCCATTTGTTACCAAAACACATCAAAAGTTTTTGAGATAAAAATATATATGAAACAAAATTTTTTAACCATCTTTCCAGTGCTTTTATAAGTGATTTTACTGAGCCATGCCCCAAAAAATTAAAAGCAAGAATTATGAAAAAAACTAGGAGGCTAGCTCTCTCCGCACAACCTCACCGCTTATTGTCAATAAGTAAACTAAAAATCAACGAGAACAAACGGAAGCCCGTTTTCTGAGCTTCTAATAAGTCGGTTAAACATTAACCAGTCACTGACTAATAATATACACGTACGTAATCCCTTCTTTCCAACGACAAAATAAAATTAAAAAAAAATAAAAAACGAATTTATTTCAGGTAAATTTTCATTTTTCAAATTTAAACTTCGGCCTCGCACACGAAAGTTTTCGATCAAATTTTGGGAACCATCACCAAAAAGAATGTTACCATTTCAATTTTGCTTAACTTTGTTCTTAAACGTGACAATCCCTCGAAGCGATATCCTCAACCTTTCCAAGCGGTAAAACCAGTTGATTGATGAGATAGGTCGAGATGGAAGGAAGGGCAGTGAGATGAAAGAAGGTCGACCGCATTCCAGAAAGGTGGCGCGTCTATTCATACAGTGTTACCAATGGCGAAATAGTTTCGTTTTTTATTTCTTACGAATTCCATCTTATTTCACTCACTCTTTCAGGAAATACAAATTTCATGATGTTGTATTAACGCAAACAACGGGCGTTTCAGAGTTCATAAAAGATGAACAAACAGTTGAAAAGTCGCGAAATTTTTTCTTAGTCCTAAAAGTCCTCCAATTGCATTGCCTTACCAATAAAGTGATAATTCTTTCGAAAATGAAAAAAAAAAACAACAAATTTAGGCAGTTGTGAATTGAAATTTTCGTCAAGTAACAAGGTGAAAAGAATTAATAATTTTTAATGTACGTAACACTGCCTAATGTGAAGTAGGTACTGGTACTATACTAGGTGGAGGGGAAGGTATAATAGTTGAAAATTTATTTTATCCACAAGAAAAAAAAATTTATCTCTGAAAATTCAAGTCAGAAATGAAAGAAAGACTTACTGAAAAATCTTTGAATACACTGCTATAAAACAAGCACTTGAAGCTTACAAATCACACTATAAATCAACCGTCTTATTTTTTCAATACCTAATTACCATGGATAGAGGATAAAGTTGAAAAGTTTTGTACGAATAGAGTTCAATTTTTACATTAGGGGCATCATGAAGAAAAAGGGTAAGCTTTATTAATACTCTCTTTCCATTAATAATAATGGATAAAAAACAAATTTTAATGATGATGATAATGATAATAATAAATTTGAATTTATTTCATTTTATTTTATTTTCATACCTTCATACAGCAAGTATACACACAACACACAACTTCCAACTGATATTGATAGTACAAAATAATGTATCCTTAAAGCGCAAAATGAACCTTAAATTTTTCACTTTCAAATTAAGAAGCAATGCACTAATCTGAAGATAAACAACAGAAAAAAAAATTGTAAACTAATTAACAACCTAAGAAAGAGCTATGCAGTTTTCTCTAAATTTACTTTAGTCGACTTTCACATCATTTGTGAAGTTCAACTGAAATAATTTTTCAAAGTGCTAAATTCAAATTTTGTTAAGCTCTCACTAGACCGTTTTCCCATCCTTCCATGTAGATTACCTAATAAGGCTACATACTTCAAAATTCATATCGATTTCGTTATTAATCATTTAATCCTGCTGCATATGTAGAAGTTATTTTCATTAAATCTCTATTAGACATTATAGAACTTCAAATAAAAGCATTTTGCGGTTTTCATTCACAAATGCCATTACTGAAAATGACACTTTCAATGATTAAATTTTCATCTTACCATGTTCGTTTTTAATAGATGAAATTCTAGGAACTGGAATTGTCACCATACCATTCACGAAATTTGGCGGAAGTGGGCATTCTAAAATTAATCACTAAAAGTATTCAAAAACCAGATTCGTACCGTCGCTCTCGCATCCAATTTTTTTTTACCCCAATAATATGAAAATACGTTTATTTATTTATTACTTGATAATTCATTGGTGTTTATTCAACATGTTATAAATCATAAGCAGGTTCATGCTGAACGAGTACAAGAGCTGTAGGTGTTACGTAAGTCGATGAAAAAACAATCATACAAGTTAATGGTATGGTGTGTCACATCGTCACAGATACTTTCATTGGAATGCGAATATCAAAATCATTTGATCATAAGAAAATAAACGAATGCGATCGATCGGTCGACAAAGAATGTACAACAGTAATTAAAGCAATTAATAAGTTGAAAAGGGTAGAGAGACTGCCATATTTGTTCACACATAAAATGTGCGGAAGACTGAGTGTCAATGGGCAGAATCTGGCCCTAAAACCAAACCTTAAAATTAATTCAAAAATATCGAGCGCTAATAAAAAAATTAGCCAATAAACAATTAGAGACAAGCAACGATTATCGATTTTTTGAACTTTCAATGTATCACTAAAAAGTAACAACATTTACAAACAATACAAAAAAAAATCTAATCGTCAAAAATAGAATTTAGGATGATACCTTAACAAACGTCCTCCTCCAAACCATCCAATTTTTTCAACACCAAAAAAAAAACATAACTTTCAATAGATGAGTTGCCAATACTTTCGAATCCCATTTTACTTTCATACTTACTTGAAAAATTATACTTTTATTGAACTATAAACTTAACAGCAACCAACAGATTTTAGGTAGATACTTCCGTGGGTACCGTCAATTTTGTTTCTTTGTGAAGATTTTTATAGCCATGAAATGATTTATTTTTCACCAATAGCTACGTAATTAGCAAAAAATATTTACTAAGATAAATTCTAATACCAACTATCTTACGAATCAGCTGGACAGTCCTTCCGATATGACTATTCAATTCTGATATTAGGCTATAAAATATGTAATTTTCAATCATTGGTGACGAAATTTAACAGAATCATTACCTGTCATCTTTAGTAACTTGTTACCAATTTTATATGTATCTGGCTGGTTTTCGAAAGCATATGCTGAAGTTCTTGCTTTTTAAATTTTCCAACATACATTCGTTTCTACAAAAAAAAAGTATCTCATAAGGAATGTAAAGACATTCTAATTGATTAAATGAACGAAGAAAATGGCAAAGGGCTAACATTTAGTCAGTGATGGATTCAAGGCAGATATTTGTACGGGTTGATTTCTTTAACCCTTTAATGCCCACTTCTAGGATATTTGATAAAAAAAAAAAATTCTCCCTTTTTTAGTTTATCTCAGGCCTAATTATGAGAATATATGTGAAAAATGTCAATATTTTTTGTCTAAGGCCAAAATTTCAGTTGTATCTTATAGGATAAATTGGGTAATGCTTGAAGGGGAAAGAATAAATTTTAAATTTCCACTCTAAAGTGGAATCTAATCATATAGTTCAATGTCACACCTTTTTTTCAGACCACTGAATCATTCAAAATAGTATAAAATTAAATAATGTGCAAAAATACGCGAGTTATATAAAAAACTTTTGTAACATTGTAAAGCAGTAGGAAGTTGATTATGTACCTAATGTAATTTTAAGATGTTTTGGTCCTTTCCCTCCATTTCCCTCTAGAATAAATTCATCAGAAATATGCCAACAAATATAATTATTATAAAAGAGAAAAACACTACAAAAAATATTTCAAAAGTAAAAATTCTTTTTTTTGCTTCCTTCACAATTGATAAATTATCCAAATATATTCGATAAACATAAGGTTAAGTTTTTGTAAATATAAAAAGTAAAACTAAAAAAAAAACAAAAACAAAATAGAGGTAAGTAAATTAAAACAATAAATTTTTTAAAATAAATCACATTAGTTATACTTGGCTAGAACTTTTGATAATGCAAATGAATCATAATAGTTAAATTTTATCATTTATTATGAAATAAATAAAAGCAGTGAGAAAAATATAGTGACAAAATTTTAGAGCTCCTTGACTGCAATTTTGGTGGAAATTTCATGACTAATTCAGCCCAATGTGTCCTATAAGATACAAACCTGTGATTATAGTAAATTTCCTGATGTGCATTATAAGATACATATGTTTTTAATCGATACTAGATTGATAATAATTAGATATATTAATGAAGTTTTTGCACATTATCTTACCTTTGATGTTCTTTTAATAAAAAGTTTAAAAATTTAACCACTTTCGCACTTTTTATGGACTTAAAATAAAATAATAAATGAAGCTGTTTGACAAGTTCTGTGTTTCATGATAACAGCTTATAATCAACAATTCATATCAGCTTATGTATTTGATCAAGGGTGTGGGGTAAAGAGATTTGGACCCCTCAACGACAGTCGCCGCCCCAAAGGGCAGGCAAATAATCATCCTTGTGACGTTAAACACACAAAACTCGTTCGATCGTAATTACCTGTATGTACTTGCAGGTAATGTACGAATACCGAATCGTGACACAATAAGATGATGTCACAATTCGTACACGAACCGGCCAGTCATCTCTTATCTCGATAGGGGATGATGCGACCTGGCCGTTCTCACCAACGTACGTATTCTCTTACGTACGTGTGTTTGTGTGCGTGTAAATAAGCCGTATATAAACCACCCAAATCGGCTCTAAAATTGCCAGTGTTTGGTCTGGTTCTGGCTTACCCGTACTTGTGTACGAAGTGGCTGAACATGTTTTAATTCTGTAGAATTTCCTTCTGGTGAGAATATCTCTCACGACAAGGTATTCCACAAAGGGATTTCTTAGTTGTATATAGCGTAAATGAAGGGTAAATTTACAACATCCACTATCCAGTTTACTGAATTGACCAAATCTGTATTTTATTTGAACCAATGAAGAGGGTGAATCCTATAGTATACATTAGGCATTAAAGGGTTAATACAAATATTTTCTCTTTCATTTTTTCCCCCACGAAATGAAGAGACGAGAGATTTTTACAAACGCTCCGAATCTGAGTATTTTATTAAATATGCCTAGGTATTGGAAAATTAAAATTTATATTATTTTGATTATTCGAATTTTTTTAATTTTAAATTAATTATTGTACCAACATAATTTCAATGTATAAATGAATGGGAAGATATCATTATCAGTAATTAAAATTATGTTATGGCATGCTATGCGAAATCTGTATTTTGAATACTACTGATAAACTGAAATTCAATTTATGATTTTGAACGGTTGGAAAAGCAGTGCGCGATGTAAATACAACGCTAAACAGGAAAGCTTATGAAGAAAATTTTCTTCTTATTGTCAAAACTGAATTAAGACATGGAAATTCTACAAATTAAGGTATAACTCAATAGAACTGTCAATCAGTAGCTAAATTACAGTATTCGGGTAACTGTATCTCTGTATCTCTCAACATTCATGAACGAAGTAAGAAATTGAAATTGAAAGCGGACAACTATTTCAAACAACGGAACAAGAAGAACGCAGAAGTGATAAATGATTAAATTATCAGTCTTATTTTTTCTTCATCATTTATTCTGGTTGAATTTTCCCAGAAAATGAGGGTAATATATTAAGTAATTGACAGATAGATATTCGTATACAACAAAACATCAATTAATAAAAGTAGGTACCTACTTAGAAATTCTTCAGATTCATTCAGATATCTTTTAAATGATTTACCCAACAAATATACAGAAAAATTAATCAGTACATCTGTCAAATCTTGAATTTCGAATAAATTTTCATTTTCACTATAATGTGAATTAATACAAATTTTCATTTTCACACTAATGTGAATTAATACAATTTGAAAATATGAAACTTACTGGTTTTGAAAAATATTCCCTTCGTGCAAATGCAGAATAACACAACTTTTCTTTTGTTGATAAAAATATGAATGCGGAAAAGAAACCTTTAATAAATTTCATTTAAAAAAAAACCGACTTCGTTAATCTGAATAAGCAATTCTTATTGATGGATATGCCCAAATTTCAGACAATAATTTTTTCAATCTTTAAATTCTCATTTTAGTGTATTTTCCAAACTATTGCATTCAATACAATGGCGGGACGTGTGGAAAGGCGTCGATCCTGAGTCATAGATCACGAATATATAGGTCACTCAAATTTTTCTGTATACAATATATATACATATATGTCCACTTTTGGCTCATTTTGGCACTTTTTGAGTCTGTGGAGCCTCCGCTATCTGACCTATGGCAATGAAACTTGGGGAAGTGTTAGGAGTTTTCATGGGCTACACATTCGTGTTAAAATTTTTGAAATTCATCAGCTAGTTTCGGATGAAAGGATTCTCAAAGTATTGCAAATCTACATGTTGTCATCACGATAACTTGCGTAAATTTCAAGATTTTGCCTTGAAATTTTTATGGCAGTTGGAGACTATCAGAGACTGATTTGGTATCGAATTTGAACGAAATCGGTCTACTGGTCCGACACTTTTGGAAAATACACACTTACTGCAGTTGTTGCGGGGCAGAGATATTCTTCAATTACACCTTTTTAATTTTTCAATTTTCAAATGTGAATAGCCAAGGATATTCTCAGGACGGTCAGGAACATTTTGAGCCTAATTTCATTAAAATCTATAAAATGAAACATTTGTTCCGAGTGAATGAAATTTCGTTAGTTCCAGAGACAGATGTATCAAACATATAACCTTAGGCAGTCAGTAAAAATAAGAAAACTGAGAATAATTTCATCTGGATTCATAATCATGCAGTCAAATTTTAAACAATTTGAGCACAATTAAAAAAAATAAATCATCAACTGTTCTAATTCTTCAATGCTGATAAAATGGATAAAAAATAAGTTTCATGTTTATAGGAGACGAAAACAGGGGGAAAAAATTCAGCACCATTCACTATATTTGATAACATTTTAGACAATAAATGATTAAATAAATAAAAATTCATCAACTTTATCGTATAATAACAATATAACATGTATTTGTAATATTACTGTAAGTACCTGCTTCACCAAGATTTGCTTAAATGTGGAAAAAGATAAAATTTTGTTAATTTTAATCAAGCTGGAGAATTTCAGCAATATTAGGTATATCCTTTGGTATTATTGTATTCGTTTATCTCCAGAATTAAGATCGCAATATTTAACTTATACTTCATTAGTCATAAATCATAATAATCATACACAGTTTAGGCCTAGAAAAATTCGCTAATAAAACCTTTCTTATTTGTTACTTTCAAGGTTAATCAATTTTTCAACGTTCGTTGTTATCACTTGTTGCTAATGGATAGATTGAATCTGATATGCTCATATATCTGTTCAACAAATTTTCTCGAACTTGAGACTTATATATATCGTTTTTTGAATCCAAATACCTCTATACTGCAATTTTCTGCAACATCGTTAGTCTAGTTCTTCATAACGCGTTTACATACACACATACCCACATACAATTATTGCTCGTATTATAGTATAGGATAGGATATTTATTGGTATAGTAAATTTATTTTACATAAAAAATCACTAATTAATAAAATATTTGAAAATAAATACAATAATTTTTGTGAGCTAGGTAGAAAGAAGTAAGAACAATATTTTTATTTAGAAAAGGAGATTCCAGGAAAAAATAACAGGTGAGAGGCGGGTCATTAAAATTCTTAATGAAATAGAAGCAATGTCCATGAACGTTAAATTACATTTTAATGGGAATTTTTTGAATTTTTACATTTCGTATCAGAAGTTATGTAGGTTTTTCAGCACACTTATCACAGAATGGGTGTTTCCTCAAAAAAATCAGATGAGAAATTCTCCTTCACAAATAACGTTGTTCGAATTAACAAATTCAAATCACAAAATGCCAATAAATATAGTTCAAATTTAAACGAAAAAATTGTACTGCTTATGCAACAATAGTTATATACAATGTCTACTGTCGACTATTTTTTGTCCAATAAAGAATATTTCTGCGATAAATTCAAAAATTGCTTGTCAACATAATTGCGAACGCTATTTCCAACGTTGCAAAAATTTTGCGCATTTACTTTCACAGAGAAAACAACTATAATTGAAAAGTTTTCATTAGCGTCTCAGAAGGATAAAAGAAAAAAACTGAAAATACAAAGCCATTACATGTTTTTTTTTTAAAAACGTGAGACACAAATGGAAAACCAATTCATGGTGCAAAAAATGAGTACTAGAAATGAGAAAGTTCGAATTCAAATTGGACAAAATTATGATTTACTAACAAGGAAGAAAAAAACCGAGTAAAGTAAATGTGATAAGTAATCAAAGTAATATATTTAGTCATAGGATAAAAAATTTACCGATAATTCTGTTTCCCGAACAACTGAATTTTTTATATCAGCATTAACATATTTTTTCTGAACAAATATTTCCATGAACACCTTAATTGTTTATCAAATAGTGGCAGGGGTTTGCGTAGCGCAGAAATTAAGTGATACGCTTTACAACTGAAAAGTTGCGAGTTCGAGACCGGCCGCCATCACATTTCTGACCCAAAAGGGCGGTGTATACAGTTTTGGTTTTATAATCCAGTTTATGTTTGAGAAATTCATGCATGCAGTATAGAATATTGGCCATCGGATGTCGACCATCCCATTCCTCATTTCGACATCAAAATATATTATCCAGCAGCAGGGTAAGATGGTTACAAATTACGTAAACAAATCTCAAAAAAATTAAAAATTCGAAAATTCGAAAACAAACATACGAAGAATTTCTGAGAAAACAACTGCAATCGAAAGAATCATTAAAATTCGAATTCCACTTCACCGAAATGATCATTTATGATGTAAAAGGTTTTTGGATACAACAACTTAATGGAAGAGTTTTTGAATACCCACTAAAACGTTTTGAGTACGCATAAAAATTGACTGATGATCTGGTGCCAATATGGGACACATTTTAAGAATATTATGTGCGGACGCCACGGAAGTATTAATTTTCTTTACTTGAGAATTTTCCCAATATTCGGTCAATCAGTTTTCATTCTTATCTTTTTTATACAATAAAAGATGAACAGAGCGTTGAAAATGAATCGGTATTAACGATATCCGGCTACACCAAAATACAATATGCACAGAAGAGGTGCATCTACTCGTATAACCTTTTGTTTTCTATCAAGATGAAAAAAAAATTGAAACCACACCAGATGGCAAACGAGAAAAGAACACGTAATTTTGTACTCAGGTCTAATTACCAAGCGATAGATTTTCTACAGGAGAGTGAAAAAATCTAACACGCCTACCAAAATTCTTATCTCGCATACTTTCATAATGAACGATAAATTTAGTTAGAACAGACAGCAAATACCAATAAATAAATACACACGTCAAAGAACTAAAGAGGTTATACGTTCGCAGTAAGGGAAAATTTTTCGTGGAAACAGAGAAGCCATTAATTCGAATCGCATTCCTTCTTCGAGTATTTGTCGATGCGGTAATTAAAAATACGAATGCAAAGAAAAGAAAAAAAAATAACGCCCAAAACGAAGCAAAATGATATCGAAACAAAATGAGAAATTTTTAAACAATATTATGCGACAAACAAGATTTTAATCTACTCTTTTCAAATACTATATACAAAATACGCGACAGTTAAATTTGCGTGGGTCAGGTTTTGAAAACTTTTTCATTCAAGTAACTTGCCAAAAAATATAAATAAGTAAATAGATAAACAAGCCGACAGCTATATGTGACACCTAAACATTACGAACACGTAATTACAAAAAATTCTTCAAGTAACTCATCAAAAACGTACGAAGAAATTTTGTAAAAATAAAACTTATTCTAAGCGAAGTGCGGAGAAGGTAGGATATAACAGATGATCCGAAAGATATAAATGGAATGAATCCGGTTTCTATGCGTCTATCGCCATTTTTACGAATTCTTGGAGAAAAAAATCGCAGTATTAATTAAGAAAAAGCAAAAAAAAAAATAAATACTAGGTATACAAATGTATACTAGGTATATCATAAATATTTCCCTGTTCCAAGAACTCTCTCTTCTAATTTTTTTTTCAAACTTCTCGTTTTCGCGCTAGCTTTCGACGATCAAAAAATTTTAAAGACAAACAATAATCAATAAATTTTTAACATCTTGATTTTCTAAATTTGCATTCGAAAAGATGATAATGCAATTAAAAAAAATAATCATTAACGTAGGATATGAACACGAGTAAAAGAAAAAAAAGAGTGAGTGTATTGGGATGATACAAGGTGGAAGTGAAACTAGTAGGCTGAAATTTGTATTTTGAAGAATGAATGTTTTGTCAGCAATGTGATTTTTTGTTTTTTGTTTTGTATAAACATTAAAATGCAGAAAAAGTCATATAAATTTAAAAAATTGTTTTCAATAATTGGTGAACACTTCAATGTCAAAATTAAATCACACAACCTTCATTCCACGGATAAGAAAGCAATGAATGTGCGGTGATAGGTGATTGAGATGAATGCGTGTGCTTGCACACTTGTCAATCACCTAGCGAGCCAGTGGATATAAAGTCCATAAACAATCATTTTACACTTATTGTTTTACTTTGTCAGTACTGCTAATTTTACAACTGAGGTTGGCTCACACACACTCATCATTATGCAGAACACACAGCACCTTCTGACATTTGTGGTGATGAGGTGTACACACACACTCATACTCATAAGTCGTGACCTCTCGATGTGGTACGTATTCACCAGTTTTTACAAACGTGAAATTTTTGTTAGTTGACATATAACTGTCAACAGAGAAGGAACTGGTCACTTCCTTCTTGCCTCTCCAACACTTTCTTCAAAATTTTGCCCCAATCAGCTTTCAACAACTGATAGGAAAATTAAATTTGCTCCTCCTCTAAACGTTGGCATATGCTTGCCAACATTCAGAGAAAATTTATTGGTTACCAACACCCTCTCCCCTCCTAGGTTGATTGTCAGTATATAAGTAACAATCAACCTTCCAAATTAATCAGTCGGCTAACAACAGCCAACCTCCCTTCCCTGGTTAGTCATCAGTATATAAGTACCAACCAACCGGCCAATTCAATAAATCAGCACATAGTTGCCAATGAAGAAGGTTCACACCTTTCCTCTATTTGCCCTTTTTGCAAACTAAACTCCTCCAATGGCATCAAAACTAGGTCCATCATCTATAGATGATTTGGTTCTACCACTGACAACTGCAAAGGCCTCCATCAGCAATCATTCCAAGAGGATGGAGAACCAGACCACCCCTTAACTGCTGTTCACTTCACACCTTATACAAGTACATGTTCATCAACTATTCCAATTGACTTGGCAACTCAGCAGTCATTTTTGCTTTTCAATTATGGCCCATTCCTAAACCACCACCTCCCAGGAAAAAATCTCTTGGTAAACCAGCATTAGCTGGTTGACATTTCAATGCTGAGCTATCCTCAATAGGCAACTGCACTGGTAGGACGCAAATCCTGCTGCGACTGCTGTCACTCCACAAACACACCCACATTTATTAAACAAAATTCCAAAATTGCCTACAACAAAAATTAGACCTTACAACTTATTTTTTTCGTTTCTTGCTGTTCTGATAATTGGCAACCTCGTTCTTTGTATCCACATATTTCTTGTTCAGTTTCCTTTTAGAGATAGGCTTTTAACCCGAGTATGTAATCGTGAAGTATAATTTTAAAACGAAAATTAACCATCGTATTCGCAAACATCACTTTTCGTTTAAAAAAAAAAACAGCACCTCACAAACCTAACACTCATCCATGTCCTTCGAATAAAAGGAAGGAAAAGAGACGTTTGAGAATACGGTAGTAAATGTAGTTTTCTTTTAAGATAGGTGGACTAAGCTTATAAGGATGAAGCTAAGCAAAAGTTGAAACGACGAAAGTTTTACCTGCACTGTATAAGCCGGCGTTGAGAATTTTATGATCCTAACATAGTAAAAACTTGAAATATCACTTCGCATCGACTTTTCACTAGAGATTGATATTTCAATGGATTTCGTTTTAATTTCCGAATACGATATCTGGCTAACATTTGAGACATCAAATGATTAGTTACCTACTTTTTTCGTAATTAAGCAGGTACAAGGTATTTTTTTAAATTGATAAATTAAGAAAGCAAAATTTCTCTAGAAAACGTACCAGAAGATTGCTAAAATCACCATTAATGTACGAATACGGTCGTAAATATTTACAAATTTCGACAAAATTTATTGTAGCTATCATGGTTTTCTTTTTTTCAGTGCCAAAACTAGCATCAACTTGACGAAAAATCTTACGTCACCTCACACATCGTTTCTTTCCAAAGTTCCATATGGTACACAACATTTCGAGTAAATTTTTCTAAACTGGCTAGCCAACACTACAATTAATACAAATTGATGCCATACTGCGAGTATATGTACATACCTACACGTTTAGGTGCTCTTCTTAATTCATTATCCGAAATATCTTCAACAATTTTCCAATTTTCGCCTTTTTTCGAGTTTCACCGAATTAAAACGTACGGTTTTCACGTCAATGAGCACATACTCTTATTATTTTTAATAATATAGAATCTATATATAAGTAAAGAGAAAAAAAATTGCAAAGTTTCTGACGTCTGGACCCGAATTTTCTGAAATCAGCGTATTTTTGTTTTATCACCCTTTCTCACCTCCTCTCCTTGACCGTAATTGAATAAATCCATAATTCACAAATAAAAATGACGCATTTACGTCACACGCATCCTAACTTGTAAATAAAAATCGATGAAATGAAAAATTGGAATGATCGTACTTCCTTTTCTTGCTTCGCTGGGTAACTTTACATAACTTCAAGTACCTACCAACTCAATATTGTAAATGATTTCGTACGTTGTTATTCTCATTAGAGGTTTATTTATACAAAATTTTTCACGCATTACTAAATTAAAAATTCATGCATAAATTACTGCAAATATTACATTCGAATATCTGTATAAAGTCAGCTAACTGAGATGTTCCCTAATATTTCAGTACTTTCAAAATTTACTTCATTGATAAAAACGAACTGGTCTAATCAGCCATCAGAATGATTGTAACTATTATGAAAACGGATTTTAACTTCTGCAAATGTTTAAATTGTCCTTCCAATGATGGTAGCCTACGTCCGGGATACAAAATTATAATCTTTAAAGATCTTCAATGAGTTGCGTCGCAAAATATAACTCGTACTAATGCAAATCCAGAAGTTTCCGAGGAAATGTTTTTTTTTCTTCATCCGAACTTTTAAACATTCACGAAGAATATAATATTCTTCCTCTCCTCTTTGCAAGAAGAAATTATCAGCTCAACCGACCGATAATTGATCAGTGTCCAAGTATTTAATTGATGATTACTACTAAAGCAGTAAGAAGTCAATAAAAAGGAAGTACCGTTTAGTGACGTCCGAAAAGAATTCTTGTTACAATGAGTACTTTGAATTTTTTCAAACCAATCACAACTCAAACATTTAAATAACTATGAAAAAAAATTAAATACAATATGAACGTGTTATTCAAATCGAAGAGAAAAGAAAGATAGACGAAACAAAATCATTGAACAAATTAATATGAAAAGATTGCATACACTATTAGACGATTTCAGTTTAAAGAAAAAATGATAAATCTTGTTAAAATTAAAAATAAAATAAAATTATTAACTTTTTGCAAGTCTTTTGACAGAAAAAAAATCAAAAATTGATAAGAGAAAAAAAATCGAAATTTTTAAACATGGTCTTTTTAAAACACAAAAGATCAAAATATAGCCTTTCATTATTTTTTTTTATTCAGTTTTATCGAATACTGGAGTCCGTTTTCTAAAAACATATGATTCGGATGAAAATTCAACTATTCTAAAATTAGATTTTTGTGCTTTCCCACATAAAGAGTAGACTTTCAGCACAGGATCTAGAACTGCAAATTTTTAAGAGAAATCAATTTTAAATTTCAGCTTTACCTACAGGTTGGAGAAAAATAATGAAACAAAAAATTTTCAGATCTCGCACCAATTGCAAAGATCGTGATCAATTAAAAATGATTGAGATAAGTAAAAATTTTCATAATTTTGAAAAACCAAACAAAAATAGAAATGGAAACAACATTTTCTGGTTTCCACATACAAAAAATTTTAAATTTTTGATTTAAATACTTCTGCTTATAGTCTACTTTGTAAAATTCACAAACTACAATTGGTAGTCTACATACCGAATTTTCTTTTGTTTCGTGTGAAACATCTCCAGTTAGAAAGTTTCTTCATTTATACATACGCAGAAGTACCAAAATCTACAGGAATTTCCATTCGTCGTGTAATGTAAGTAGTATCTTTCCACATATTTAAGTCGCAGGGATACTTTCCACAACCCTGTACAGCAGGAAGTATTATTCTATAGGCAGGCGCTACAAATACTGTCAATTTTCTGTCACGACTATTTATATACGGGTAGGTAGTACAATACATCGACATGGTTAAATATCATTTCTCTCGATACATGGTGATAAAAATCTGTCGCGAATTTCAAGAACGTCCCTCAGTTAAATCATTTTCAATGATAAAAGTTGGACCAAATCTTTTTAACGTTTTTGTCATTTAATTACTTAACTTGCAATTTTTTGAGAAGACTAAGAGTCTCCTTCACCCTTTTTGAACTTTGAATTAACACACAGGGTGAAAAAATATAAACGAGCTAACGGTGGGAGATAACCCAAATACGACTTTGTCCACAAGAAGAGACCAACATTAATATACAATTTTCGTGTTCTAGCACTCAGGAGAGACCATATACAAAATTTTTTAACATTCATCATGAAACGATGAATTGTTCTCATCGACAAAAAATATTATTAGTTCATACAAATGAGGAGCAGCCGTTGTTGCATTGTAAAATTTTAAATTTAAACATTAAGTTAATCAATATTCAAATTGCAAAATTTGTAGAAATATTAGGGTTATCTGAATCGGTATTCAAGATCTCGAAAAGATACAAATTTAAGTTCAGCTTAACAAGAATATTACATCGAAAATGTAGAAAAAATGCGAACATCTTTATCAATACAATATTATGGAAAGAATTATACCTTCCTTACTTTTAGCAATTTTAGGAACCTGAATCATATTCGGAATTATCACAGACATCAAGTAAGAAGAATTTTTCATGGAATTTACATGTTTTTACCCATTTAGTTTGTTTGAAAAAAAAGAACAAAAAAACAAAAAATAAAATATTTGGCATGAAGTTCAGATTAATAATTCCGAATGCAAATTCAAAATTTAATCATTTTGGAGACTTTACTCTTACACCAATAACAAGAAATATTATTTGGTATGAACGGTCCCGATCGATTCGAAGAATCAAACTTAAGTTACTCTGAAGTACAATACCGCAGAAGTAGGGGCTTCTAGCATATACCTTCATAAAAATTTTTTGCATCAAATTTGTCATTCTCAACGCTGAGGCGTAAAGGTTTTTTTGGCGAAAAAAATACAAAGTTTCTTCAGAACATTCTTTATTAAAAAATAAACCAATCACTTAGAATTTCCTGAACCTGTTTCATTACTCGAGAGATAAATAAATTTCAAGAGTGAAAAGTTTTCGATTAAAGTAGTGATTTTTTCGTACAGATTTAATTAAATTATTCCACACTATTCAAAATAAAATGAAAATGGATCGAAATCGAATAAAGGTGGTGAAAGGAGAAGCGTGAAAAATTAAGGTTGTCTAAATTCTTCTTATTTTACTTGAAAAAATCTTTCTTTCCAAACCGAAGTTTTACCACGTTTTCAGAAACTGATGTCCAGCAGAGGATTTCTGAAGCAAGGTTATCAGAAAATATCTGAATTGATACAAACCTGCCCTTCCTAACCCCGCCAAGGGTGAAGTGACCCTTCTGCACGACAGTGACTAACACCACAGTTCTGGCATCACACAACAGTTCTTCAAATCCTTGAAATGAGATATTTTTACCCTCCCACAAAATTCCCTCACAACTGTCCTTTTCAATTTCCACCTTTTTCCAGTTTTTCACTGCATAAGAAAAATTTAGGAGGAAGAAAGTTCGAAAACAAACCTCAAGTTTAGGCAAAATTTTATTCAAATCGGTTGGGTAGTTTCGGAGTAATATTTTTAAAAAAGCTGAGAAAAATGGCTTTGCCTTTTAGGCTCCGCCCAATTAACATTGTTTTATAATCGCATTAATCATCATTCAAGTATTATTAAAAGATTCTTTCGTCAACAATATGTATGCAGTATACTTACTTGTACTATTAAATTAAGATAAATATACAGCATACAACCATCTGGTAAAATAATTGTAAATTGCAGCAAATAATCTTTCTAAACACAACAAATAACACGCGTGAAATGTTAGTTTAATGTTCGAAAAATAGGTGCGCTATTCAGAAGAAATACTTTCCAGTCACTAGAAAGACATCTTAAATTTAACAATATTAGGGCACTAAGGTGACACCTTGGTTTCACATTTGCTTATTCGAAACATTTTACGTGGTAAAATCGCATAAAAGCTTAGTACTTGAAAAATAGTAACAGCCAATAAAAATAATTATACGATTTCTTGTGACAGTACCGTATCGTGAATTTCCGTCCATAGAATAGGAAAGAATGAAAGAAACTCGCTTCATAAATTGATTAAAATCGAATCTCTCGTAAATTGATACACGCAACTCAGGTACCTATATTTCACAGAAAGATTATTACTGACATTAGTTGAAGGTTTAAAAATGAAGCGACAAAATTTGAAAATTTGAGCCTTAAAAGAAGAAAAATATGAGACATAAATCAGAATTTTAAAACGTGCACTAAATGTAAAACGAGTTTGACTGGAGAAATTTCTGAATGAACTCCACCAGACTGCTACTAACCAAAGGCGGCTCCAGAATTTCATTTTGAGGGGGGTTAACTTCGGAAGACTATAATGTATTGTAAATAAATCTTTTGCGAGGACAGACGCAGAATTTCATCCAGTAGCTTAGTTATCGGTGTGTGGGGAAATTTGGAGGGTGAATCCCTTCTCATCATAGATAAAGGAGCTATCACTCGTAAAAATCATTAAGCTACTCGGTTATTTTTCTTTAAAACACGAGTTGAGGAAAATTTCTCTTCACTATTTACAATACCAAGACCAACTAGGTAAGACTTTGACCAGACGAAATATGAATGAACTTTCAAATATTCACAAAATTGCAACTTGAATAATTTGAAAAATTCAGAGCCGAATGCAAGAACGATACTTGAGTAAATATATTTCTCTTTGAACATTATATTTATCTTATTGGTATGTAACTCGTATATTATGGAAACAAATGAAACATTACCAAACAGTCTATCAAAAACATAAGAAAATCCAAAAAACAAATCTGAAAATACGTTTTTGCTTTCATGTAATACATCTAGATAGGACGAAATCCATTTCTAAACTTTGTTCTATACCATCAAAGACAGTAATCGCAACAGAATAGAAGTATAGATCGGATTTTGAATGTTTCAGGGCCCCAAACAACACCAAGATCAAAATTTTATATTGTAAGAAAAAAAAGGAGAGAAAATTAATTTTACATTAGTGCACAGAGTTTGAAGCCCAAAAACTGGAAAACTATGCAAGACTTCATCATCAAAATTATCTAAACCAGAAATAAGCTGTAAACATCTATATATCAAAAAGTACTTCCAAAGCTATGAATATATACATGACGATACTCCAGATACCCAATTGGAAACTATACAATTATTTTATTACCATAATTATGTAACACTTGATACAAGAAAGTGAAAAATAGGGTTCAGAACAAAATTTAGAAAAATATGATCTCTTACCAAAAATGAAGATAAAATTTCATCCTAGGATACTGAATGAAAATGATACAATTTGGAAAATACTTATTACATTTAATGAAATTTAACCCACATAATTAAACAAATTATTATGATGGGGAATTATCATTTTTTAAGAATTTTTCAATGGAGGATTTTACTTTTGAAGTCACAATCCAGTGGTACCTTGGAAAAAGTTCAATTATGCAGACGAACAAAACAATCAACCAATGAAAAGGCCCAAAAACAGTATAACTGAAACAAGTTCTTCTTCTTTTTTTATTATCTCGGCTTTTGAGAGCTCAAAATTATTGTTTTGGTCTCATTTTATTTCTTAGAAGCACCTATTTAATTTGGTACGTTCAATGAAAATACAAATGTTCTTTCAAGAGAATTATGAAGAAAAATTTGAAGACAGTTATATACCTACTTACCATACTTTTATCTTGTTTGTTTGTTCACATAGTTATATAATATAACACTGCAAACATCAGTTGTTTTTTAATTCATAATCCCCTATTGGGTGAAATGGATCTGGATATAAATTTTAAAAATTCTAAAATTTATGAAATACCTGACCATAAGTCATTTACAAAGTTCTTTTCAACAACATTTTCAGTCTTCAATCTTCATATCACATAGTATGTGAAAAAATTATGAAAAAAACCATCACAACAATATGTTAAATACCAAAATCATGAAAACATAAATTTCTTTATTTTGGTCAACCCAATAAAATTATTCTTATAAATAAAAATAATTAAATTTTTGAAAAAAAAAATGAAACTGACTGCATGTAGAGACGTAAAACATAATGGAACTAAAATGTTGAAAACAAGTTTTTCAGGTTTTATAATAGTAATTGTTTTACAAAGTGGAATTACAACTAACACAGATGCTGGCAGAAATGCCTTCCAAGTCATTTATTATAAATATATAATGCAAGATTTTTGAATGAAGCAATGTAGATCCCTTCATATTAAATATTTCCCTGATGCAATTTTTAGTAAATTTAACATGGATGTGACAGTCTAGAAATATATAGCATTATTACATCTATTCAAAACATTGGAGGGTTTTATTAGTTAAGAATGTTTAAATTCCTTAGATGTGCTGTCAAAAACTCTCCACTTTCCATTTGATTTCAATCAATTTCATATTAAGCTTAATGACAGGTACTTATGAAATCAATATTCATTTAAATATTATTTACTGCCCAGTTTAATTAGTAAGAACCGAACAATATTGATTTTTATAATAATATCAAAAGGTATATAAAATCCACTTCTGTAATACTCTCACATGACCATAGTTACAGATATATTTAGCTCTGGGTATATTTAATTTTCAATTTAACTCTAAATCACTTTTTTCATTTTGCACTTGATTAATTGATAATTTTGGACACATTTATGGTTCATGTAAATCTGTGAATTATTGCGGCATAGAAGCATTGGGTACTCGCTAGTTTTATATGTAAGAGCCACTTCTGTAATGCTATCACATAACCATAGAGACAAATATATCTAGGTATGCGTTTGTTTTAATTTCAGTCAAACTCTAAATCATTTTTTTTCTTATTGTGCTTGTGCACCTGATTAATTGATAATTCAGCCTCACTGATTGTTCACGTAGGTCTGTAAATTATTGCTGTGTAGAGGCTTTTTTTTTTATAAATCGCAGTAGTGAATAGAATAAAAGCTTAAAATAAAGTACGAGAATTGGAAAACTGTGTAAGACTTCATTATAATTATTTACTTAATAATGAAACATCTACATCCTTGGATGCAGTTTTATAAATATGCATAATATATAGGCATAAATACAGAATTTTTCCACATAAATGATTGGAAATCATCCAATTTTATTCCAACAAAGCTTAATAAAACAAAAAAACCATGAAGTGAGAAAGAAAATCTAGAAAAATGATGGTCTGTCTATACTAAATTATACGCCTGGAAACTAGCTGAAAATACTGAGGTTGTGGAGATTATCATTACCTTCAAAAAATTTGTTTCATATAATTAGTCAGATAATAGTGTGAAAATCAGGATCTTCCACAATTTTCTCAAACTGGTGAAATGGATCCGGAAATAACAAAGGATAAAAAGTGAAACTTTTCCTCAATTCAATTCTGTAAAAGCTTTCACCAAGCTTTTCATTCCAGTTCCAGAAATACCTTTATCCAAAACAAAATCCTATCTGTACGAGTATTCTACTGTGATTATTGTCTACAATGGTATGAGACAAAGTTTTAGAAATGGATTTCGCCCAGTCTGAGGACAGTTAAATTTCTCAACTTGGGATTGAAAAACCGGCTTTAAAGCCCCATTTTCCAATCATTAGTTAAGATCTTAGTTATTTTAACCAGCAGATAGCGCTAAAAGTTAAATATGGTTTTAGCGCTACCGGGCAGTAAAATTTCTTAACTAAATACTGAAGAACTGCCTTAAGAATGTAGAAGCAAAAGTGGTTGTTCAAGGTATCCTTTTCAGATTTTTTTTTTGATTTTCCCGTGTTTTTTTAATGATGTTAGGTAACGCTTCATTTGTTCCATATACTTTGTTACATGTCAATAAGATGAATATAATGTTCAAAGGAGAACTAAGGACAACCTTTAATGATTTTGGAATTGCAGGTTTTTGACTGCATTAAATTTTAAAAATTTGCATATTTCCGGCTTTCTTTCATCACACAGACCAAATTGCAACTAATGAGAATTTCATCCTTACGTTAGTACTAGTCGTCAACCTTATCTTCGCCAAGTTGTGAAATAATGACGATTAAATCACAATCGGAGAAATCGAAAGTCTACGCTTATCAGCATATTGGCACCAGTAATAAAATTTCTACGAAATCTCATGAGTAACAATGAATTTGGTTAGAAAAAAAAATTCTTGATGGTCACCCATTCAACTGACATCGGCAAAAATGCTGCTTTAAAAAGTGGTTTTGGCTCAAATCTACTGCCCTTTTGACATTTTCTGAAATTTGAAAAAAACGTATTTTATATGTGATAATGATGGATGCACCCTCATGCTGATTTTCAGCTTTCTAGCTCAGTGAGAAGTACGAAAAATAAACACGGATGGAAATCTGGACGTTTTTGAAATTTATAAAGTAGATACCTATATTATACATATAGTAGATAACTAAGTATGTGAAATGAATTCCTCTTTACATATACTTGGCATTTTGTGGCTGCCTGGATCCTTAACGGGTCCTAATGACATCCTTGCTTTTTCATTTAACTAAAATGACATTATAGATAAAAAGTCCATTTTCATACAGAAACTCAAATATGAGACTGTGAAACCTACTACCCTACGACTATTACCTGATTAAACCCCAAAACCATCTACTTATCTTGATTATTGGCTTAATAGGTGGCACACTAAGTGTTATTTTCATTTCACACAACTCCGTAAGAAACCCAACCTCTTTTTATCGAAGCTCAAAACCAAAATTTTCCACCATGATGGTGATTTTCAAATTTACATAGAGCTAAGATTCTAAATGCTAAATGTTATTCTCAAATACAAGCAAAGTCGGGAGTTCAATTTTAACGGTCGAAGAAGGTTGGACATAGGTTGGGAGAACCAACATAAAACCATTCAGCTTTCAGATCTTGCTTGAAATATCAAACCACACCCTCTTCTCTGGCAACCATCCCGCTCTAAAACAAAAAGACTTTAACAATACCTTTACGGCAGCTGTAATGTTCTACGTATGTCTTCGAATTCCGACATACTCCTTAACCGCAGTATAAGTACCTCACTACCTTCTGTTCTCCGGTTCATAATCTGAATCCATTTCTTTCGAAGAGAACACTTTCAATTAAAAGGTATCTCTACTAACAATCCAGCCGAGTCTTCTCCATCCGGCAACCAGACCAAATAGTGTAAAATTGACACGATCAGATCCAGTTCTCTTCCTCGATCACATACACGTAATTATATGTACACTACCATATGAACACGATTCTCAGTCATTTTCATGAACTCGTACGGGATACATTTTTACCACTAAGCAATCGACACCAACCAACTTTCGACAATTCAAAACACGGACACGATGAATGAATCTGTTTTAATTTAAAAATACCTCACATTCCGCAACTAATTGATCATTATTTCCCACCAACACCACATGCTACGAAACGATGGATGAGGTCTAGTCAGTATACTCTCTGCTTCAGGTATTTTTTGTTAGCCTCAACAACGGGTTCAGCGAGAGGAGAAAAAAAAAACGAAAAGAATACGAACACACAAAGTCGCACTAAAAAAGCGAAACAAACACCCGAAAAATAGTGCAACAGCTAAAAAAAAACTAAAAACGAAAGAACTTCCAACCAACAAACAGAAACGGACACGAAAAAACAGTAGAAAACGAAAACCGCACAGTAATCACAAATTACATCTAAAACAACCACTTGAAAAATCGCAGAGAAAAATATCTGCTGGCTAGAAAACTATAAAAATATATAATCTCAATTGTACCACAAAAAAAAAGTACATTAAACATACATACTAGGAGGGAAACCGACGAAAAATAAGCAACGAAAAGGTTAAAACATCAAAGCGCGAGAACCAGAGAATGAGGAATGAAAATGGGAATGGAATGAGAAGAGAGGAGAATTATCGTGATTCCTGAAAAATGTTTGAAAAGAGAGAGAAGTAGAGAGAAAACAGAGAGGTACTAAAAAATGTAAAAAAACCTATTCTC
Source organism: Ericerus pela (assembly GCA_011428145.1). NCBI lineage: Eukaryota > Metazoa > Arthropoda > Insecta > Hemiptera > Coccidae > Ericerus > Ericerus pela. The sequence continues at coordinate 262,486 of WOFM01000260.1, forward strand.
CGCCAACAGGTTCAATACCGCGTTATGGCTACTGTGTTGCGCGCCTTCGCTTACACGCTCGCAAGCAGACTACATCGTGTATTAAACAGACGTACACATAGAACCAGAAATCATGCATATATATACACACACAGGCATATGTGACACATACATACACACATACACGCGCGCACTCACACTACATACTTTTTCTAACCTCATGGTGGGGAGAACTGCATTCCTGTGCGCGCGGGCCTTTTTACTTCTACACGTACACATACTCACGCAAACATACAAACCAGGTATTGAACACATACTAAAACACGCACGAAGCGCTTCTCAATATACGACCGAATACCTACCTGAGGCATGTTTTCTTTTCTTCCCTTCTCTTTTGTGTTTTGTTTCGTTTTTCATCTCTATCATTTTCTCGAACTCTGATTGATATAAAAGAAAAATCAAAAGTTGAGGGCTGAAGTTCAGCATACCTTTGCTTGGAAATAGAAAGTTAAAAATATGGTCTTCGGCTTAGTTTCAAGGACGTAAGAGAGTAACGAATCGTGTATATTTATATGGACATCTGCTCATCAGACATACCCAGTTCAAAATACGAAATACCTGGCGCAAAATACGTCATCCATTTAAAATATATGTATATATATATATATAATATACGCGTGTGTACCCTGTACGTAAGTATATTATAATTATGTATTTACTGTCGCGAGTTTGTATTGCAGGTTGCCTAGTCAAAATGGCACTTCTTATTTTGAACCAGGTTTAGTGGTGATGATCAATGACGTGATGAGCATTAGCTCCAAAAAATTTATGCTGGACTAAAACGTTTCGGTCATATGATTAAAAAACTGATGTATTGGAAGAAACTCATTTAACTTAATATTGTTCCTCTAGACTCTGATCACGATGACTGAAGTTTCCCATAGAGAATTGTATCCCTGGCCATTCAGCTACAAGCGAATGCATCGCAAAAATATTCTATTTGAATTTAGGCACAGACTAATTTCGTATCCAAGGAGCGACCCGTGGACCTGAAGCCCTCCCCAGAGGCGCGTTCAGAAAGGTTACCGAGGAGGGAAAACCGTTACCAAATACGTTCAGCATAGGTGGCAACTAACAATTTTCCCGAGGGATGCACGTACTTATGCTTGCGATCGGTGACAAAAAAAAGTTTATTATTTGAAAACATAAATAATAGAAAACAGTAATAGCTTTATTGACCAAAAAAAAGTTTATTATTTGGAAAAAAAATTCAAAAATAATGGAAAATAGTAACAGTATTAATTATGAGGTAAGTAAAAAGTTCCTGTGCGATTTGAATTTCTCAAAATCACTCATTCATTAACTTATCCAAATCGATGTCTCAAGTATAATTCTAGTGAACATGAAGAACAGCAACTTGGTTTAAATGTTTGGCAGTCAAAGTTGATCTGAGATAGGTTTTAAATCTTCTCATTGTAGAGAAAGATCTTTTGCATGTACTTGTAGAGACTTGAATTGTTAAGAAAATTTTAAACATAATTTTAATCCCCAAAACTTTATCAAGTGACGATAAACTTTCATCTTTTTTGAAAAACTGAACCCCATCGCTGATACATTTTGGTGTTGAATTAAAAATTTTATTTTTCATATCAAAGGATATATCTCGGTGCAAAATTAGACGATCTGCAATAATATAATCACGGAATTCCTCTTCATAGAAAGTAACAATTTCCATGACAACAGCTACTGAGTTGGAAGTTCTTCAAATCACAAACTCTTCCAGTCGTCTCAAAAACTGTTGGTCATTATCATTAAAACATTCACTTAAAGCCATTAAAACTGAGTCAATTATCTCATAAAATTTTGTTCTAAAATGCTCCTCTAGCCCAAAAGTATGTGGTGAAGAACATTGACTTGTACTTTTTAGGAGCCTTTTGTATTTTTGGAAGAACTGGTTCGTTTAATTCAAATCTAGTAGTTTCGGCATTAACATTTTGCCAAATATCTGAAAATTTTTCTCTGTTATATACAATCAAATTTTTCACTACCAAGATTTTTTCAATCGATTCTCTGAAATTCAGTTATACCTATAGTTTGAAGTTCTCTATTTAAAATCTCAATTTTTTCAAAAATGATAAATAAAATGAGAAAGATTCCATTTTATTAATGAAACTATTTGCTTTTGATGTTACCACTGAATCAACGTGAGGATTACTTTGAACATCCTCAAAAAAATTACTTAACATCTATGGTTAAACTAAATCGATGCGTATTTTTCAACTTTTGCAGTGTTTCACAAAATATTAACCTTTTATAGGTGGAAATTTAATTTGTGACATTGAATTGCAAAATAAAATAAATAAATAACTGATAACATGATAATATTTTTACAATGTTCAATAATTAGATAATGTTTAGAAACAATATATTCATATATTTCAAATTCACCAGTGAAAAATCTTGTGATAAACCAGCCAATGAGAAACTTGACGAGCAATTAACTCACAGAAATTTGGCAATAAAGCTGAATTGTATTTCGAAATTATGGAACTTTGTTTACCTTCCCACCAAACCTGACTTAAACCAATATTATAAAAACAGCTCTCAGAAACTAAACTAGTAAGCTCCAAAGAAAATAGTTGATGGGTTTAATAGTACAGTCGAGCATCAATAAGTAGAACTTCTATGGCTTAAATATGTTTACTTGATTTATTTTAATAAATTTTATTTACTTAAACTTTGTTCCAATTCATGTCCGGATTAATTTGTCTTTCATCTTCGAGTCAATTTTGCTTTGACATAAAGTTATATTTAAAGAAAGCAGAAAAACTATTTCATGGATTCAAGGAAAAATAATGAGGACCTCCATGATATCGCCATCTAGATATCATTTTAAAAAAATTCATGAAAATCGGTTCTAAGCAGGGCTGTAAAGCTGAATAAATAAAGGTGACCTGCCAATATTCAGTATATAAATTAATAGGGAATTAAACTTTTGATGTCACAGTATGGTAGCATCTCGGAAAAGGAATTTAACTGTGTGGGCAAACAAACATTCAACGAATGAGAATTCCCAAAAACAGTGAAATTCACACTAATTTTTCTTTTTCTTTTTTTTATTATATTTGCATTTGAGGCTTCAGAATTATTGTTCTTGGTCCCATTTTGCTCCTTAGAATCTCCTATTTAATTTGGTATGTCCAATAAAAAGCCACATGTTCTTTAATTGGAATTAGAGAGACGTATTAGAAGACTGCTATATACTCATCATACTTTTCACACAATTGTTTACAAAATGCTACAATCACCACAGATAAGCAATCATTAGTCAAACGTCCAAGGAGAATTCACCATTGGGAATGTTTCCATGTTGGAACTATATTTCCTTAGTAGTCATACTGATAGTACTAAGGTAAGATAGTTATCCTTAAATTATTTTTCTACTTAATATTTAAAATAAAAAGAAAACTTGTTTTCAAACTATTGAGTCAACTTATGATTTCAAGTATTTTTCAGTTTATGGAAGGTTGTTCTAATCTTTTGTGGGGACTCACATCGTATGAAAGGGGCTTGGACCTCCAACAACACTCGCTACCGCAAGGCAAGCTAATATTTGTCTCAATGACAAACAAAATGTACAAATTACGTTCAATTGTAATTACTTGTACATACATGCAAATAATGTACGAGTACTGAATTGTGACCAGTCTCAACAATACGATGATGTCACAATTTTGTACACAAACTGTCCCATCATTTCTTATCACTATAAGAAATGACGCACCAGGCCACTCATAAGAACATATGTAATCACTACGTATGTGTGTTGGTGTGCATGTAAATAAGCCCATACATAAAACTGTCCAAACTGGCTCTAAAATTGCCAGTGTTTGCCCAGGTTTTGGCTTACCCATATATTTACATGGGAAGTGGTTGAACACACAAAATCTATAGATTACCTTCTCGTGAGAATATCTTTTCATAACAAGGTATTCCACATATTTTTTGAAAACTTTTTTTTATTTCTCTATAATGAGTTTTAGGTATGAGAAAGGGGGTTGAGTAAAGTATACACTGTTAGTACAAACTTGGCAGAAATGATTCTTGCCTTTCTCAAATATTTTGGGATATTTTGAAATTTTGATAAATATAAAATTTGAATCAATACTTCAGGTGGATGGAGTTTGAGGACAAATGAAAAAAATTACAACGTAAACAAACACAGATGTGGTACAAACAAATGCCATTAATAAATTTTTAATTATATTCTGGTTACAATTTGATTACTTCAAATCACAAGGTCGTTGATCATAATGGTTTTTTTTATTTTACAAATTCAGACCACCCATTGGTAGGAGGTAGGGTATTATAGGTATATTCTGTCAGAACAAATGTAGCACAAACAAATGATGCCACTTTAATTCCGCTCCGAAACAATTTTTTTTGCCCCATAAACATTTTTTGCAAATAATAGCTTTTTGGTAGGGGACAGAGGGTTGAAGTTGGTATATTCTGTCAGCACAAACGTAGCACAAACAATTCTTCCCACTTTTGATTCATTTCAGGTGTTAGAAATTCCACCATTTATAAAATTTTTATTTGTCTTAGGGGGGAAAGGGTTGTAGCACAAATGAAAAAAATAGCAGCAAAAACCAGCACAAATGTATCTTAAACAAATGTCATTATTAAATTTTTGAATTTATTCTGTTTGCAATTTGATGACCAGAGTTCACAAAGGTTGTTGATCCTAACTGTTTGTCTTTATTTTATAAATACAGGCCCCCCTATGGAAGGGTGGTAGTGTATTATAGGTATATTCTGTCAGCACAAACAAATGACACCACTTTAGTTCCCTTTCTAAACAATTTTTTTTGCCTCTCATAAACGTTTTTTCCAAATAATAGCTCTTGGGTAGGGGACAGAGAGTTGAGGTTTGCTATATTCTGTCAGCACAAACGTAGCAAAAACAATTCACCCCACTTTTGATTCACTTCAGCTGTTTAGAAATTTCACCATATATAAAATTTTAATTTGTAGCACAAATGAATAAAATAGCAGCACAAACGTAGCTCAAAAGGGAGCCATATTGAAATTTTTGATTGCTTCTTGATGTGGGGGAACATGTCTCTAGCTCCTCACTGACCTTGAAAATGTTTTTCTTGAATAACTCTTTTAGGAAAATAGCACAAACCAGTACAAACATAGCACAAACGAATACAATTATTGAATTTTCAATTTTTGTTAGCTGATGATCTAGCGACATGGAGCTCTAATACCGCATGAAGCGTAATAAGTAGATTTTCTAAAGAAAACCTACTTAAAAATTTCAACTACGTATGTAAGGTGAAAACAGATCAAATCGATGAATTTTTTCCCTCAGATTCTTAATATCTTGATTTTTCTGATGGTTTTCAAGAAAATTTTGGGTCAGAAAATATTGGAGGAGAATGCAACCATGCTTCGCATTATTCGTTTACTCTTGACAATATATCCCTGGATGCGAACGTCGCAAGATCATATGCGCCACAAAAAACGAATTAATTCTACAGATCAGGGCTGGCCAAACTTTTTAACCAGCGAGCCACAAACTGACAACTCCCCAAGTAAACTCCGCCACGGGCCAATTCGCAACCTCTTGCCATGTGATAAAAAGAGGGGAAGTATCATATCAGATATTTTTTCAAGAAGCAGATCGAAGTGATTAATGATATTCATTTTGTTTTGTCCTTTCTTCATGTTTTTCATTCATTTTAATTTTTTTTGTTTTTTTGTTCCATAAACTTCTCAACAAATAGCAGGTTTCGTTCTTTTCACCTTAGTTGAGTAGTATAATTTTTTTGTTTATTTCAATGATGTGAAATGTAAATGTCCATTTAAGTTTGATGTAGGTTTCTGCAGAAAACCAGAGCCTGATGGATTAAATCCTGTTGAGGCCCCTAAATGACTATTATAAAAAAAAACAATCAACCTCACCTAACCAAACTTCCTACCATAAAATGAAGAAATATCTGTCGGAGAAAATGTCTATTTAATTAAAAAAAAAGTTAATACACAAATAAATCCACCTCAATAAAACAAAAATAAAGAAATGTCATAATATCATGGTGGCTACTTCAAACTTGCCACAATGGGTTCATTGAGATATTCATGCAGTTCTTTAATTTGAAAATTCATAAAAATTTTCGTAATTTTTGACTAAATGATAATCGAATGCAGTCGATAGCAATATCAGATTATTGAACTATCTATACCTACAGAAATTGGGATACACAGCGAAGCAGCGATGAAGAATCTGAAATGACTTTAAAACTATTTTATTCAGCTAACTTTTTTCGAACTACACAGCTTATTTTTATTTACAAACTAATATAAACGTCCTACCTGAATTTATTTCCAACGTACAACTTCTTAATCGCCAAACAAGGAGAATTAAATAGTATTGTGTAGGCTCCAGTTTTTCAGGGTATAGTTAGAACGAGTACCTAATCACTGCATTCGCGGACTCCTTTTACACATTCACACCTTGGGTGTCACTTTCTCTGCGTTAAGTACAACAGTTTTCGAGTAGCAGTTTATTACCTGTAGTCTGGACGAGCACGACTCTAACTTCAAATTTGAACAAAACCAGCTACCGATAATTCACTATGAATCGCACCAAACTCATCAAATATGCCTGACAAATTCAACGAAATGTCGTAACCAGATAAGAACAAGGGCGAAGCCATCATGGGGCACGGGCCTTTGAATTTTCAAAAAAAAAAGACCAGCTAAAAAAGAAAAAAATGTGAATATTTTTCTTTATTTCGAATATCGGTGATATAAAGAAATGAAGAAATAATAAGAAAAAGTTAAGCTATCCAGCATGATTTTTAAGTACCTAGATTTTCAAAGAAAATTACTTATTGTTAGTTAAGTAAGCTAAAATTTTTATTAAATATAAGCTAACTATAGGTACTTAATATGTTTTTTTCTTGAAAATATTATATATTTCTTTTCGTTAATTTCATCAGAAAATTTTCAGTGCCTGTGTAATGATATAAAAGAGTTTTATATATCAACCAGATAGAATACTCTTATGAGTTACATCTAACACGAGTATATTAACATCAGAAATAAGTATTAATACCTCTAAATGTTATGTATTTTAAATAGTTTACTATCCGCACACTTATGGTGGACCTCAACTTTCAAGATTCAATCTTTAAATAAAATAATTCAAACACAAACAGTTAATTCATATAATAAAATAATAATTTGTACTTTCAATAGTAGGTACATAAATAATATTCAACATTTAGGGAACAGCATTAGAAAGTCTCAGTTATGATTCTATGAAAAATATAAGTTTATATATGTTTTTACACTGTAGTTAGTGCGAAGTAGGAATATAGGAAGTAAAGGGACTCGTGTATTTGAGGGACCAGTGTAAATGAGGTCATCAAATACCATTAAGTATTATCTGTGTTCACAATAATTTTTAAACAATAGAAAGAAGATAAATTTGTGGAGGAAGAAAAAGAAGAGTGAATAGGATTTAGGGATATTGTGAAATAATATCACCTGTGTACGAATATAGTCATCTATAAATTTTATGGCTGACTATATATATATATTACAGATTGCTTTTTGTACAGCTAGTAAAATTGACTGTGATAGTACTTTCGAGTTTGTTTGTGACCAGTATCGCAACTAGGAAGGCAAGGAATACTTATTCCCAGAAGGTTGAGTTTAGCAAGTATAAACCTCATGTATCCACCATCATTGAAAGCTTCCCCAGCTACTCAAAAAACAAAAACAACCCTCCATATATATAAATGTTCCAGAACCCAGAAAACACCAAAAATAATAATAGTTTTGTCACCCAATAACACCCCCTGCCGAGATAAATCTTAAATACAGCCCAGCTGCAGTTGAGGGCATCATATTGATTAGTCCCTATGTGGCAAATTCCTAGTTATATCACTGTCTGCCCCTTTAGCTGGTCTCTACTTTGATAAAACTTTCTTTCTCCCTCCCCTGAAGAATTTTCTAGCTACGTCCTTTGATAATAATGAGTACAAAAAAACAATAAAAATATTATTTTAAACTTTGTTGTGCAAAAAACAACTTTTTTCTTTCTGATTTTTTTCAAAAAGACATCAATAAAATTACATAGAAAATAGTTCCGCACATATATGTTTTCGATAAAATTTTTTACAAATTATATTTATTATCACCTAAGCATAAAATTTCATTGTTAAGATGCTGTGGGCCAGACAGTTAAGCTTTTTTGTACTGTACAAATAAATTTGTTGACTAACTGGAGGGCATATTTCTTTATGGATTGGGACAATATTTATGATTTTTATACCTACTTCGACTCCATATCTCAATTCAGTACAAAGTTAATCCAAATCAGCTCATTACTTTTTAAATGGCGACTATTTGAATTTGAAATTTGTAAATTATAGAGGCAGGTTTTAATTCTTTCCAGTTTGGAACAAAATTGGGAATCTGCATACTTGAGGTATATGTATCAAATATGACCAAATCCGCCCATTAGTTTCTCACTTACGATTTTTTGAAGTTTTTGAAAATAATCACACATTTCACCTTCCCTCACAAGTAAAATAGGTGGGGACAGTGGCATTCCACAAAATACCTCAAAATTTTTCAATAATTCCTTGAGAGTATACTCTGCATATCTCATATACCCTACGAGTGCAGCACTATTTGCAAAGAAATATGCATTCCAGTTTGTTGACAAATTTATTTGTACAATACAAAAAAGAGTAACTTTTAGGCCCATAATATCTTAATGATTGGATTTTATGATTTTACCTTCAGGAGATAAGAACATTTTTTGTAAAAAATTTTATGAAAAACATTTTTACACTGAACTATTTTCTAATATCTCAACTTCATTTTAAGAAAAATCAGAACTAAAAATTGCCGGACATTCCATCCCTTTGAAGGGAAAGAAGAGGAATGGGGGCAGTGGCTTTCACAAAATACCTAGAGGACCAATCCAAATATATTGCAGCAATAAAACCTTGGGTTTGATTTTTTTCCCATTAAAAATTGATATATATTTGATCATTATCATTCCTAACTATTTCAGAAGCAGAGTATGTTTTTCATATTTTTGACTGATCTTAACCAGTTTTTATATTTTAAATCCACTACTGGAATACTATTCTTAGGAATGCATGAGGTGGAAATAAAAAATGGAGTTTAAAAAGATATATACCATATATAAAAAGGCTGTGGGGACTCAACTCATATGAGGTAAAGGCTTGAACCCCTCAAAGACAGTCACCACCGCAAGACTGGCAAATATTCGTCTCTATGATGTAAAATGAAAACATGTAGATTACATTCAATTGTAATTACTTGCACATTGCTGAACTGTGATCAATCTCAACAATACAATGATGTCATAATTCCGTACACAACCTGGCTCGCCATTTCTTATCACTACAAAAAATGATACACCGGGCCGTACACACAAACATACGTAATCACTATGTATGTGTGTTGATGTGCGTGTAAATAAGCCCGTACATAAAACTGTCCAAACTGGCTCTAAAATTGCCAGTGATCGCCCAGATTTTGGCTTACCCATATGTTTACATATGAAGTGGTTTAACATGCAAAATCTGTAGATTACTTTCTGGTAAGAATATCTTTTCAGGACACAGTATTCCACAAAGATGAAAACAGATAAAGAGTAAGGAATCTAGGCAGAGATAATTTTATTTGATCTTAAAAAATAGAAAATTCAACAATAAGTAAGAATAATATATCTACCTTCTTATTTACATACAAAAAAGTATTAAATTTTAGTACAATAATAACTGTTCTTAAAGGTATAGATGATGAGTCAGAAGTCATTATACTCCTAAGAGAATTTTCATTTTTCAAAACAAAAACCACAAATTAAAATAATGATACATTGCACATTAATCAAAAATATAACACGGCATACGAATTAATTAATATATTTTTCAAGGAAAATTATAAAAATTGTCATTTAGGAGGAATTTCATTGGACAATAATCGAAATGTGACAAAATGTAGAAAATGTAAACTTATAATGTAGGTACTAGTTAATAATTAATTCACGTTATAAAAAACTGAAATAAAATTGATCGACTAATAGATAACAGTGAAATTAAGCAAATAATTGACTAACTTTCGAATCATGTTACGATATGTATGAATCTAATATTCCGAAACGTAGCACCAGTTATCGGAATTCATCGAGCAACTAATTGATATAATCTTTGGAATGAAAAATTACAGCATAATTCGAATACATGGTCACGTGACCAACAACAATGAATGATACTAAAACGACTAGAGGTAACGTAAAAATATAAAATTTTTGAAGCTTTTGTAGATAGAAAATAAAAGTAAATCGAATGAATAGGAGATCGGTTACCAATTTTTAGGGGCTTATTGCACTGAAGCTATTATACGATGAAAAATTCAACGGGTTCGGGATGCTAACTGTCGTCTCAAATCTGATGGAATGAATGCTGTTAGAAGGGTACCAGCGAGTAACATGAATATCAAACACATATTTGCCCAGAATTCCCCCACGGTTGGTATAAGTTGACCGTACATCATTGTAAATGCAATACCGAAAACTTGAGCACCAGCGTTAATGAGACCAGATGATGTACCTTCAGGTTCTGGATACGTTAATTCTGACGCCAATTCAAAGCCTACAGGCAAGTATCCAGTCATGAAGAACCTGTGTAAAATTAAAACATCAATAGCTGTAGATTGTTATCTGATGAGACAGCTAAGACGTTACATTAGTTTGAAATTACCCTAAAAGAGAAGCCGTGATATACACAAGATAAATTTGACCTCGATTCAGAGTAAAGGTAAAAGCCAGCATTCCCAAAACTGAGGATGCATACACGATTAATGTAATCTCTCTGAAATATAAACAAATTTATAAACAATCATTAAATATTATGATAAACAAAACCGCAGAGGATAAAAAGTTCATGCAGATGTGCCAAAGAAATGTTTTCAAGGGAAGTGTTATATGGAAAACATTTAGATTAGAAAAAGTAAGGTTTTTCGAAATTCCATCTCCCTTTCACTTACCTCCTATACGACATGTTAAATAAACTTATAAAAGTAAAGTAAAAAATACTTAAATGTATTCTTTTCAATTCGTCCCCTTGTACCCTTTTAATTTCTGCGACAATACAACATAGTATCGAATAGAAAGTAACTATCTGATGCTTAACAAATGCTATAAAAAGCGGTTATGCAGTAGCCGAACCGGAAGTATGTCTAAACTTTGGAACAAATTTTCAATAATTCAATAGGTTTGTTTTGATCATCTTTTATTCAAACAAAAATACAAGGGGAGGCTGTATTAAAAAAAATTATTTTGAACATAATATCTGGCAGACCATTTCTGAAACTGAATCAAAGAAATATCAGGAAAAATGAGTAGAACGATACCTACATACCATAGGGCTACGTTTACATAACCATAAGTAAGCAGCAACAGCAACTTCAGACCAGTGTAACTAAATTTAATTGCTTATGAACTCCACAGAAAAATGTTGTTTAGAAAATTTTCTGCGAGTATCAAACGGCAGTAACAAATTATTTTGTTTTTGTTGTTTGCTATGGAATATGAAAAAAAGTACTGACTTTCAGAGTCGGTCAATTTTTTTGTGTTTTTATCAGTAGTTACAAGAAATTTTTCGAATCTAAATTATTTTTTTAGCATCCTCAATGATTTTTTTTCATCAACGGATATTGTACTCATATCATAATTCATAACTAATTAAGTGAGACTGAAGTAAAAAATATTCATTTAAGGAGAAAATATGTCAAAATCTTCGAGAAATAGTTTGAGAGTAGGCCCACGTTAACTATTGAATGTTCACTAGAGCAAGGAATTTCAAAATTTTACAGAAACTTTTGACATGCTACAACTCGGTGCATCAAATTACTTTTCCAGTTTTTCATTTTTCTTAAGCGTGAATTTTTCAGAGGCAAATTTCACCACTATAAAGTAGTTAAAAAATGACATTACAGACGTTTGTTTCGATCTAGATGGCAAGAAATTCAATTAGAGATGGACTGATTCAATTTGGATAAGAATTTCCTACCAATGAGAAAAGAAAACAAAAGAAATTTCTGTTTAATTTCCTAATTAAATATCGAATTAAATTTCTGAATGAACTTTTAAGTTTTTTTACATTTTCAATTTGCATCAGAAAAGCACTTTGCGGGTTGTAAATGAGGTTTATCCTAAATAATTTTGTCAAACAGTTTTACTTAAAAGTTTCCATAATTGTCACTTCTCCTTCCCGAAAAATGAACTCAAGTTAAGAATATTTTATGGCCGGAATAAATATGTTAAAAATACATGAGATAAGAATTTTAAAACACGAAAATGTATTACTGGAATTCTTTCTAGAATGCAATAAGGGTCGATCTTCCATTGAAGTTGGGCACATTTATATTATAAAATTCAATCCCACTTTTTGTATACTTATCCGCGTTTTTTGCAACATTTACAATATTTTAATTTTGAAAAAATCTGCTTTTCTCTCGCTTCACGATTTCTCAGCTACTATTTAAGCTACAAAGCTGAGATTTGTACTACTGAAAAGAGGAGAAAATTTGCTCGAGTTCTCTAAAAAAATTAATTTTTTTATCGCCATTAGTTTTTCACAAATCGGCCATAAAAAAACTGTAAATTAATGAGAAATTTGCCGTTTTTTAATTTGTTATTTATTTCAAAAACTAATGATGGCAGAAAAAAATTTTCAGCGACAGACCCCCCTACTTTTTTACAAGTTTATCAGATTTCACCTAAAACGAATTAATTACGTGATAACGGGAGAGAAAATACAAAAACAAAATATGGCGCTTTGCGTATTCCTATATGTATATAAAGTACGTGCATATATATATATATATATACATAAAGTGCTTTCTGAATAATATTTCGCTACCTATCATAGCATATGTATATGATTTTGGTCATGTAGGATTTGTAACTCGAGTGGGTGGAGAGGGGGCGTAGACCCCACCTCCAAAGCTGGTATATATATATTATGTATACCAACACATTTCATATAGGTACTAGGTACTACCTTCTGCACAGCACAGTATCTAAGTTTTCATGGTTTAAGAGCGAAAATAAGATTTAAAAAAAAAAAATATTCCAGCATTCAGACACTTCATCACGGGTCAATCGTTTCAATTCGAATTAATTTTCAGTTACCATTGCTTAAATTTCACAATATCAAGGTTGAAAGTTGACGTAATTTACTTCTTACAAAAAATAAATTTTGTTAAAAAAAAAAAAAAAAAAGACAGCGTTACTTTGAATGAGTAGCTCTTATTAATGAATATACCCAAAAATTTATGACAGTAATTTTTTCAATCTTTAAATTCCCATTTTCTTCAATTAAACTCATCTAATTTTTTAATTTTCAAATATGAATAGCCTAGGACATTCTCTGGATGGTTAGGAACATTTTGAGCCTACTTTCATTAAAATCTATAGGGTAAGACACTTGTTCTGAGCGAAAAAAATTCCGTTAGCTCTGAAGATAGACATACTACACATATAACCTCCTCCGTACGCAGTCGGTAAAACTAGGATTTCACGAGCACATGCACTTTTTATCTAGTTTGCAAGCAAACTGTGTATTAAAATTGACCTCACGGAGGGGTTAGGGGTGGGTATACTGAAAATTATCCATTTCATAAGAAAATAAAACGATTGGTACCATTTTTTCATTTTGACATAATTTATATATATATATGCATACATGTATGTATTGCCCAAAATTTTGTGTTCACGGTTCTGAGAAAACTACCGAACAGATAGGGCTGAAATTTTAACGAAAGATAGCTATTGTATGGAGCAGGTCTGAAAGAAGTTTGGTGCTCATCTGTCAAGTAGTTCTCAAAAAAAACTGGAAACAAACAATTTCTGGAAAAGCGATTTTTAATGATAAAATATCGAAAGATCGATATTTTTGTTAAAAATATGGTTAATTGTCGATAGTTTTTTGTAATTTCTTAACCTGAAACTAGCAATGAAATATCGATATATCGATATAAATATCGAGCAAAACTGGATTTTCTAGTGAAGCACTGCTGCGCTAGAGTTTTTAATTTGATTTTAATCGCCCGTGAAACACTTGTAAATCAATTAAATAATTAAAATCAATAATACCATATAATTATGTACATGAAGTACTCACTTAAACAATCTCGTTTTATCCAGTATATAACCACAAAATACAGAACCAACCATTCCTACAATGACTATGACTAGGCCGATAATACCAGCGGCTTCTTGCCCATTCTGTGGAATTTTATCAAGAAAAAAAAAGAAAGTGAGAAATATTTGCAGTAGATGTGCATATCGATAAAATAATCTTACTTCGTACCGGGAAATAGTGCAATATGACAGCATTTAATAATGTGGAAATGGCATAGAATACACCAACATTGATACCATATGATAAAAGCAATAGTACGTATCCTTTATTCATGAACAATCTCCGAATGGATCCACCAAAGTCATTTTGATTTTCGGAACATTTCTGGGCTGCTTGAGCAGGACTAGGTGGCAAGTCTGGCTTGTCCTTAAAAACTGTATACAAGCGAGCACAAGAGACAAACAATTTACTCAATGGTTTATCATAGGTTTTTAAGTAATCAAGAAAAAAGAAAGAAATCTAAAATAATCGATCTCTTCCGAATACTCAGTAAATTTTCTTCTGCTCAAAAATGTACGAATCGTAGAGCTGATGGTTTAATGGAAATAATAGTCTTCGAAGAATACTTAATTATTCATTCTCCAGGTCAGTCCGCTTGAATGTTTCACAACACGTACATAGTATTGAAGTTTCCGAAGTTTCCTACGAATTTTTTCAACTCTTTTCATAAAAAACTTTTCTCTCTTTTGTCATATCCTTAGTGGTTTTTTCATAATAAAATTACAAAATTCTGGCACTTAAAAAATGTCCACATTGAAAATAAGAAAATTTGAATAGTGGTCGCATTTTAATGATATAATATGCATATCACTACGAAATATGACTATGAACTTTGACACGGACGTAACGGATTTTCATTAAGAAAATTTTCTAGTGTTTCTTGAAAAAAAGTTATCAATACAACTTAGAATGGACATACTTGCAATTCATTTTCTTATAACTAATTCATGAATAAGAATTTATTCCCCCTTACTGTTAAACGTAGTATATGGTTTTAAGGCAAAGACAAGTGAGAAAGGAAAAGAAACATTGAAACGTACATTTCATCTGTTTAGAGTGTCTTTCTGAAACCAGAAGTATGGTCATTTGCCTAGACATCGATATGTTACACATTTCCCTATTTTTGTAAACAAATTCAAATTCCTGAAAATCTTAAAAATATTATGAAGGAAAAAATTAAAAATCAGTCTTGAGTTCTCTTTCATTTCGCCAGCTTGTTTCATTATAAACATTGGTCCTTTGGGCCGGATATTTTAAACGACTAGAATTTTAATAATATTAGTAATAATAATAATTGTGTGGATTTTATTGTTTTTAAAAATTATGGCTGAAAATGGAAAAGGTGATGATGATAAAAATGATGATGTGAATGGTGCGCACCTAGTGAAAGTGTTGAAAATTCTAATTTGACTGAAAACCCTATTTTAATTGAAAAGTGTTGTTCGGATGAAAAATTTCTCAAGTGTGAAATTTTGTTTAGTGATCTTAAATAGTGCGATGAAGTGGTTAAGGCAGCCTTGGAAGATAAAAATCCTCAAGCTACACTCAATGAATCAGCAGAAATTGACAATCTGGATAAGGAGTATTTAGAAGCACATGTTGGGCTGCTGCAGTACTGTTCCAGATTTGCACTACCAACAGAAGAACATCAAGAACATTGAAAAAGATTCCTACTATTGGTGAAAGCAGTGTGTACTAAAACTTTTCAGTATAAACCCCCCATACATGCACGTATGTCTGGTATATCAGGAGATTCAGTGAGTTAAAATTTCCAAAAATTGAAATTGAACCTTTCAACAGTGAAAAAGAAAAGTAAATTGCCTTTAAAAAACTGTTCAATATGCACATTCATGAAAATGAACAGTTAACGAAGAAAGAAAAACATCAGTTTTTGCGCTCCAAGGTCCAAGTTGAAGCATTTGTGTTAGTTGAGACTTTGCCTATTGATGGAAATTCCTACGATGATGCTTGGGATACCTTGGTAACTCATAATGATGACCCTCTGAAACGCATATCTAGTCATAAGGATGCTCTAGCGCAATTTCCAGTGCAACCAAATGCTGGTTTAAAAAATTTGATTGTTCATTTTCGAGCTCATATGACGGCCTTGAGGGTTGTTAATCTCAAAACAATAGCTGCTGGGAAAGAAATTGACATGATGAGTCAATTTGGTATTCACAGGTTCCTCTCAAGGCAGATAAAGGTGTTCAACTCAACTGGAAGTGAGAGGTCCAAAGAAGAAAATCATTTGCAACATTTGATGAATTCACCATTTACATGGAGGGCAGATGCAATGCCTATGAACAAGCCATTGGTTCCCAACATGGTGAAGACATAACCTCAGCCAAGGGCAAAGTATTTGTGAGTAAAGGGATGGTGAAGCAGCCAAAGTGTTTCTTCTGCAACGAGTTGGGTCATATTACACATCAGTGTTCCAAGGTCCAGGCAATGACTCCTGAAGAGCATTCATAAGCGGAAACTCTGCGTCAAATGTTTTCGAGGACAGTGCTGAGGGGACTGCAAATTTTGCTGCCAAACCTGCCGTGGGCATCACAACTCCTTACTACATTGTGAAAAGAATTAAATTCCCGTAAGTGTACAGTTATTAACTATGAATTAATGGAAAGGGCCTTGATAAGTGGTTGGTTGGGTTGTGCTGAATGGATGAAGCTGATGCTACCTTGCTAGCTACTGCTATCATCATTGTTTTAGGAAAATTTGAGAATGTCGAAGCTAGGTCATTATTAGATGTATGGAGCCATTTTAATTTTATCACTTATGAGTTGGCTAATAAATTAAAATTAAAAATATTTCCATCTAATTATCATGTGCGCAGTTTAGAAAATATGAGTATACACACTAGAAAGGCAGCATTTATAAACCTCAAATCAAAATATTCTGAATTTAATATTAATATAAAATGTCTATTAATACAAGAAATTATAGATATGTTGCCTAATGAATTCTTTTCAATTGAGAAGAGGGAATTTCCAAAACATTTGTCTTTAGCTGACCCTTCATTTAATGTTCCACAACAAGTTGACCTTTTGTTAGGGGCCAGTGTGTTTTGGAAAATTCTTAAACCTCAATCATTAGAATTAAGAAAATTGCAATCTCAGTTATTTGCAAGTCAGTTTGGGTGGTTAGTAGCTGGTGATGTGAAGACTGTGACAAAACTATCTCATATGTTCCTTACCTGTAAAGATTGTGATCTCTCAAAAACTATTGAACGTTTATGGTTTTTAGGTGATGAGTCTAAAGGAATGTGTTGTTCTCTTGAAGAAGTAGTGTGAGAAAAATTTTTTAGAAACAGTTGAATGTCATAAAAATGGATGATTTATTGTCCAATTACCTTTTAAAATGTCGAGAGAACAGTTGGGAGACCCAAAACCTCAAGCTCTTTAACATTTTTAGGCATTGGAACGAAGGTTTATTAAAGATCCTAATTTCAAAAATGCTTATATTCATAGTATGAGAAATTATTTAAGTAAAGGTCATATGGTTAAGGTGAATGATGAATATCAAGGCATCACATATTATATTCCTCACCATGCTATTACTAAAGAAGAATCAACCTCCACCAAGGTTCAAATTGTTTTTGGGGCAAATATACCAACTACCTCTGAACTTTCTTTAAATGACTGCTTAATGGTAGGACCACCTGTGTAATCAGACTTATTCAGTATATTAATTCGAATACGATTTCATCCTTTTGTATTCTTAGCTGATATTAGTCAGATGTACAGGCAAATCCTAGTTAATAGAGAGGATACATCTCTTTTAAGAGTATTATGGAGAGAAAATCCTCAGGAGCCCATTCAAACCTATGAAATGGTGACTATTCCTTTTGGAATTGCATCAGTACCATTTTTAGCTACCAGATGCCTCAAATTTTTAGCAGAAATGGAGAGAAATGTCTTGAAAAAAGGGAGCAGTTCTCTATAATATGATTGTTATATAGATGATATTTTCACTGGTGCAGACATAGTAGAAAATACTATCAAAATACGTGAACAATTGGTAGAGATACTGAGAGATGCTGGACTTTCTCTGAAAAAATGGTGTTCAAATCAAACTAAAATCTTAGAAGGAATTCCAAAAAGTGATTTGGAGAAAAAATTTCCTCTTTATTTTGGAGATATACACCTGGTAAAGACATTAGGATTATTGTGGGTTCCCAATAAAGATGTATTTAAAATTTAGGTGCATAGAAATGAATTAAATAAAAATACAAAATGTGAAGTTCTTTCTATCATCTCTTCAATTTATAATCCATAGGTTTTCTATGACCTGTCACAGTCTTAGCAAAATTGATAATGCAAACTTTATGGAAAAAACATAGCAAAACTGATAAGGTAATTAATTGGGATGATGAAGTAGCTGATGTTACTTTAATTATTTGGACAGAATTTATCAGTGAATTACCATGTTTACAAGATATTGAGATTACCAGATTTTTATTAACTGCAGGACATCCAGATATCCTTGAATTATATGGATTCTGTGATGCTTCTGAACATGCTTATGGTGCAGTTATTTATGTAAGATCAGTATCTAAGAATTCAACTATTGTGAGGCAACTGTGTTCAAAAACAAGAATGGCATCTTTGAAAGAAATTTCTACAGCCAGGCTTGAATTATGTGGTGCTCAATTATTAAGTGAACTTATTTATATGGTAACAAGGCCTCTATCAGACACAGTCTCAATTGCAAGAATTTGTCTTTGGTGTGATAGTCAAGTTACCCTTTGTTGGATAGCCTCTCCATATGTACTCTGGCAACCATTTGTGGCTAACCAGATAAAGAAAATTCAGGAGAAGAAGGGTAACGCAATATGGGATTATGTAAACACACATGAGAATCCTGCAGATTGCTTGTCCAGAGGGATATATCCTAATCAAATTTCAAATAATCCTTTTACCTCAGATATTCAATTTAAACCTGGTAAGGTACAACCACTTGAACTTTGACAATCTCAAAAATATATTGTTAGCAATATAATTAAAAGTAAGTTCTTTGAACACTTTTCTGACTACAATCATAGGCTCTGCTTAGCGAGTTGGTGCGTAAGATTTATGTGGAACTTACACTGGTTTGGACCACACTTATCAGGGCCTCTATCTCATGTTGAAATGCAAAAAACATGTTTTGTACTTATTAAAGTAGTACAAAAGGGATGTTTCCACTCTGAATTAAAATGTTTATTAAATGAAAAATCCCTGGACCCCAAGAGTTCTCTACTTTCATTGGCACCATTTTTAGATACACAAGGAATAATTCGAGTTGGAGGATGCCTTTAAAATGCAGATTTGAATCACAATCAATGATTTCTTATTGTACTTCCCACAAATCACACTTTTACAATTCTCCTTATTCAGAATGTACATCAGAAACATTTTTATGCAGGGCTTACATTACTAAGCTCAGTATTAAGAAGGCAATTTTGGATACTCAAGACAAAATTCTATGATCCGATATTGTATACTTAAATGTGTTAAATGCATACTTCTAAAGGCTGACGTGAAATCCAATTTAATGGCTGCTTTACCTAAAACTCGGGTAAATCTTGGAAAGGTATTTAAGATTACTGGTGTAGATTATGCAGGACCTGTTTAATTAATTAGAGGTGGTAGAGGGAGAATGATTCCCTTTCCAGTATACATAGCAATTTTTATTTACTTCTCAACCAAGGCTATCCATTTAGAATTAGTATCTGATTTGACTGCAGAGGCATTCCTTGCTGCATTAAATAGATTTATTGGGCGACAAGGAATACCTTCAGAAATTTGGTCAAACAATGGAACAACCTTTGTGGGTACAAAAAATAAATTATCAATGTTGTACTCAAAACAGATAAATAAGTATGCTCTGGAGAAAAGTTTTCAATGGCAATTCATTCCCCTTGTGGACTTTCATTTAATGGATTATGGAGGGCGGGAGTGAAGTCAGTTAAAAGGCTTTTAAAGGTGGTGGTAGGAGAGTCTAAATTTATCTATGAACAATATGAGACTCTTCTAATTCAAATTGAAGCCTGCCTCAGTTCAAGACCACTAACTCTTGAATCAAATGATCTCAATGAGGTTGGAGCACTGACACCAGGCCATTTTTTAATTGGTAGGCCTCTCACAGCTCTTCCAAACCCCAACCTTTCCCAAGTTCCAGCTAATAGATTAAAATATTACGAGCTGGTAACTAAGAGGGTGCAAGAGTTCTGGAAGAGATGGAGATTGGAATACTTCAATACATTGCAACAACTATCAAAATGGAAGTCATCAAAAAATAATGTGAAAGTTGGATATATTGTAATTGTAAAGGATGATAATACTCCCCCCACAAAATGGCCAATGGGAAAGATTACTCAGGTACATCCAGGGAGAGATAATGTTGTCAGAGTGGTCACAATTCATATAAAAAGAGGACAAGATCAAATTGGTGAATTCAAACATTCTATATCAAAAATTGTCTGTCTACCTATAGTAGATGAGCAATAAATCATTAGCATTTCAAATACAAAATTTGTTGTTTTTTCAGTGTCCACACAATGAATGGCCATGAACTTATGACACTCAACTGAAGGATAGTAATTAATTCAATCCAATAGACAACAAACGTGTTAAATGAATTTTAACAATCTGAAAATTAAAATAAAATCAATTACTCATTACAGAATAAATATTTATGTACTAAGGCAGATGGCTATTATTTTGTACACCCACTTAAAATTATGGTATGTACCACTATGTCTTGGAAGGCACTTTCCAAGAAAGGGCCATCATAATATAAAATAAAGATAAAACCTAAATGAAGTAGGTAAGCAATAAGAATATCTGGACAAAAAACTGTCAGATTGTTAGTGCCAACAATAATGAGTGTGGAATATATAAATGAAAAGGTAAAAATAAAGGTTGTCATAAGTTATTTTCAAAAAACCAAAAAACCTGCTTATATAAGAAAACTAAAATGTTAATGGACTATAAACAATGGTAATGGACTATAAACAAGAGTAAATAATTTGGTATGACTGTACTGACACTTACAGGTAATTTTCATTATTAATTAACTTATTCAACATTTTATTTGTACTTACTAATTTAGTATACGTATATCAATGTATTTCAGTTTTATAATTGTTGCTTGTCTCCCTCGCAAGAGGGGGAGGATATTAAACGTAGTAAATGGTTTTAAGGCAAAGACAAGTGAGAAAGGAAGGCAAAGACAAGTGAGAAAGGAAAAAAAAACAGTGAAACGTACATTTCATCTGTTTAGGGTGTCTTTCTGAAACCAGATGTATGGTCATTTGCCTAGACATCGATACGTTACACATTCCCCTATTTTTGTAAACAAATTCGAATTCCTGAAGATCTTAAAAATATTGTAAAGGAAAAAATGAAAAATCAGTCTTGAGTTCTCTTTCATTTTGCCAGCTTGTTTCATTATAAACACTTACATAAATAGATGAATAATAGGATAACTGTCGTAATTACAGCTACACCATAATATATCAGTCTCAATCCATCTTCCACAGAATCAGCCCACTTGATCAATATTGGAGGAACTACGAATCCAACGGCAATACCCAACTGAAATAAAAGGAAAAGTCAACGATTAACAGTAACTCAAAGATGTTATAATTTTCACTCTTCACAGTTTCATTCACCACAGATTTTTGTCGACAATCAATATTTTTTTACGGGGTAACTAGCACATAGGTATAAGGTACTTTATTTACGTACAGGTATTTTTGTAACGATAATTGCTGAAAAATATTCACATCGGGTGAAATTTTGTGGCCCGGTTAAGGAGGGTAAAGATGGTCGAGTCTCTACAAAAATTAAGCCCTCAGAAATCAAAAATGTAAAAATATTAAATAAAGTGAAAAACACTTTTAGATTTTATGGGGGATGGCGGCCTCCACCTAACTTGCACCCTGGGTTCTCAAAAAGTTATATCCAGGCCTAGGAATCGTTTTCAACGCCTAAAAATTGATTGAATAACTTCACAAAATTGATCCCCTACTTCTTCAAATTGCTTTCAGCATACATTAACAGAAAGAGCTCGTTTCAATGAGTAGACTCATTTTCTAACTTATGACGATTTTTTTCAAAACGTAAGATTTGTGGTAGATTAATGGAAATATTTGCGCAGAATGTTTCGCGTATAATTCTAAATAAAGCGATTTCATAATAAGATCCATTCTTTAAATTATAAATCATTGTTTTATGAAAGCGATACGTCAAGTGTAACTGTCCTCTCTAAGTTAACTTCGTACACATATTTTACGACACAATATATACACTGACTAAAGCGTTTATTAGGTTTTACATAGATTATTGAATCCTTCCTGTTTAATTATTATGTCGTACGTGCGGATAAGGACGTACAAACAGCGCCTCAATTGTCTAGCAGATAATTGCTACAATTTGAAAGAGGGAAATAAACCAAATAATGGACTGACATTTTGAAAAAAACAAGGCAAGATTTATTCCAAGTAAAATAAAATAACCAGGGAATGAAAGATAAGTACGAGATAATATTTATTTTTTCCCTTCCATAATTGTTTATATTTTTGAGAATAAGTTCTGTAGCTCGTAATATTATTGGTATTGTACAAATAAATAGTATTCAACACAATATATAAGTTGTTTTTAATACTGAAACTATTTACAGTACATGATGTATATATAAGTTGTAAAACAAGTGTCTACAAAGTTGTGTTACAAAGAACATGAGAAAATGAATTACATTTACAAAAATATGGTCTTATATTAAGCCAGAGTTATATGTGATAGTGTGTTGAAAGGAAAGGAGAGAAATGGAATAAGGAGAATAGGAACATGATGATTATACAGTGATAGAGAATTTGTAGGAAATAGTTATTGTCCAAAACATGTGTATTAGGAAATTACTGATTCAGGATAAATGAATAAATATAGGAGTTTGTGGACAGAAATTGTGTACCTATTCTAGGAATGAAGAATAATGGGAATATTATTTGAAAGTCTAAGAATAATTTCTGATTGTATGGAAAATGGGTGAATGTGTTTTTGAGGATATTTGAATGTATTTACGAATTTATAAAATTTGATTACACAGTAAAAATACAATTTGTATTTTATCATGACAAAACTCCCGGACAAAGAGAAATCGATGCTCCCAAATTAATATATTGATAATAAAAATACTAATACTAACAATTTAGTACATTAAACATACATAGAATATACAATAAACATTTATCAAAAGATAGATACATATATGAAAGAATATAAAAATCATATTCTCTGACAACCAGTTTTTTAAAAATTTTAACATATTCACAAAATATAAGAAAATAGTACAATGGGGCCCTTAAATATTAGCAATTTCATTAAGTAATAATCATTAAGTACGTCATATAGAAATAAGTTATTATGATTTTAATTTGAACTTGAAGTACTTTGTCTGCGTGATTCAACATCAATTTTAGAAGTAGTTAATTTGGAAATTGTTTGCTCAACATGTATTGTTTCAATAGGTTTTTTTAGTCGAATAATTATTTTGAATGTAAATTATAATGCATAATAGTAAAGATAAAAAAATTAATCATGAAAAAATAATGAAATTTACAAATGTAAATGTATTTTGTTCTGCTAGCCTAAGGAATTTAAGTTCAAAATGGTTTAATTTCTTTTGAAATTCAAAATTTGATATAATAGGCACAAAAATGGGAATAATATTGGTCCATTTTTATTATATACACTGATGTTTGGAATATTAAATGTTTCATGGATGCCAGTGTGTATAACAAACTTGTATAATGGGAAATTATGTTCTATATAGACATCAGATGGCAATACTTGGGGGTAAGGAAAGCCTGATGGTACTAAAACTGAAGTACCATCATGGGACAAATGTAATATTCTCACATGACATGGAACAGTGAGAAGTAAGGTTCCAGGACAGGATATATTAACTCTTCGTGAGATGTATAATGAGAAAGGATATCATAAGAAAGAAGTTTAACAGAATTTGTAGTTGCAAATTTGTCATGGGCAAACTGGTGTACGTTGAGTTTTCCTTTATTAATTTCACACTTAAATGCATATGAATTAATGATGTCATCATTTGATTTTTATAAGAATAGTGCAGTTGCACAACTTTAAACTTTATCCAAACCTTGATCATCAGGTAGGTAACATAATAGTTCGTCTTGATTACAAAAATATGTCAGGTCCTACAATATATCTTACTGAATTGTCAAATGAATTATATATTATTGAAGGATCTTGTTCCCAAGAACAAATTTTATTTTCATAAGATTTAAATGTTAAGGGAATAAATTTATAAGGGATTAAAATAGCATTTGTTTGTTTCACTATAATTTTTTACTTCTATTTTGAGTGTATCATTAAAAATGTTACAGTTGATTAGGTCAAGGTGGTAGTAATTCAAGATATCTGTTAATTTTATTACTAATTTGAGATCATTAGTCTTCAAGATTGATAATTTGGAAAGATCCATGATTAATACGTCTGTTGGGACAATAATCAAAGGTAAGTTATGATCTTTACAGGAATTTGGAATAGAAGAAATTTTAGGTGAGTGTAGCATATATAAATTATAATCAGTAGCATATTGAAAGAATTTTTTGGGGGTGTACCAGGCAAAAAATCCAACTACTGTGCCACATATCCAGAGAAATTTCCCACTTTGTTTATCTAGTATTGTTGGAAAATGGTGGGTACCAGGGTACGCGCAAAGTGTGATATGCCTTCCCATATAGTCTAAGTTGTAAAAAAAGAAAAAACTGTCTCTTGGTCTGGCTGTCTCTCCCCTAAAACTGTTTCCCTCTTCCACTGTTTTTGGCACTGGTGTAGTGTGTTCAGTATTTGATGGTAGTAATAACTATTCTCTTTGTGGTAGTGTGTGTATGGGAATTGGTTTCATGGTTCTGGCTATTTTTAAGCATATTTTCACTTTTTCATGTGTATGTGTATAGTATATGTGTGGCAGCTGGTGGTTTGGGTGACATATTATTACAAGAATGGAGGTGACAGATGGCTAATTTTGTTTCTATCTCTGCCTCTCTCAATTGCTACCTTCATTACATTGTTAAAAAAATTTTTTTAAAGTAATCTTTCAACACATTTTGCATCAGAGGCAGAGTGAAAACAGAGAAAAAATTAACCATCTGTCAGAGAGTCACCACTAAACCTGATTACCCGGAATAATACATCACCTGAATTACCAGCAACTGCACAAATACACTTATATACTCAACTACCGACAAATGCACATGAGAAAATAGATGATACCACTGCTTAACTTTGAAGAAAAAAAAACTGAAAAAATACACCAAGAACAAAACAAGAACAACAAATTTAAGGACATGTGCCAATTAGTGTCTTAGTTTGCCAACTTTGAAAATATTGGGGGTGTCATACCCTCAAACCCCCCTTCAGTACACTCCTAGTTATAATAGGCTTGTTGAGCACTTCCAAGTTCAAAATCTCACAAATGATATATTGTTCCTGTACAGCTATATGTAACATATCATCATATAATTTTTTAGATTTCCAGAAATCCTCAAAGAAAATTTGAAATTCATTGACTATAGTTTTAAAATTTTGGGATAAATTTAGAAGGGATGAATGGTCTTTAATTATGGTATCTTTGGGCATGTTGTATTGAGTTTTTAGGGATTGTCCATTATCAAAAATTTATTGACCATCTCTGTAAGTCAAAACTCTACAACATATTATACGTAAGTCTCCTAAAAAGTCTCTTGCAGACATTAGACCATCTTGTTTTATATGTAGTGGTCTTGACATTATAGAGAAGTCTTGTATTAGGGCTTTATTAGATCCAATCAGTTTCTTAAAGAGACTTGCAGTATCATTGTTGGGACATTGATGAGTGGCAACATAAGTCATCGAGATTGCAGTCTTTTAGAGGCTGATGCATCAGAAAATTTTCTTTTATATGAATGGCAGAGGATATTAAATTTGATTACAATGTACATAGGATGGGAATTATTTGTTGCTAAACTTTAATATTTTCAAATTTATCAAAATATATTTTTTGAAGTTCGGATGAATTAAGAATATAATTTATTTTCACTTGCTACGAAATACTTATATTCTTTCCATACAATTAATGTTATTGACAGCAACTGCGAGAGAACCATTCATTGTAGAGAGTTAAAATTTTGTGGACACATCAAATTGTATTAGGTAAAGATTCTGTGAAAATTTAGCAGTAATTATTGAGATGATAAGAGCTCAATCTAGTTGGGGAATTCCAGCAATATCTTCAGAACCAAATGTATGATTGCTGCTAACATGGCCGGCAAACACAGCAGTGCTCACGTGTCCAAGCACCGGATGGGAAATTTGAAAATTCATCGATTATGTAACGATTAATAATGGCAATTATCGATATTTTTCCATACTGATAGGAGTGATACACATATAATTGATATTTTTATTCCTATAATTAAGGGCAGTGTGTGAGTGGGAGTGAGTTGAGTAGCACATTTATTTGTATTCTTTTATCTGAACTACCCTCATCTAAATGTGCATCTTTATCACAACACCTGCAGTTAAGTAGTTCTACTTTTTCACCTGGTTATAGGAAAACCGGTTTTTTATTATTAAGAAACAAAATAAATTATCATGGCTTTGCTTCATTTTTTTAAATGAAAAGAGGAAGGTGCTAATAGTGATGATAGAATTAGTGAAAGTGACACAAATGTGATTTCCCCGACAACCACAATTCTCACCTATACTAAATGTGAAAGTAATTGTGAACATTTTAATTTGAGTTCTAAAAATAATAGTGATTGTAAATCAAGTTCTAGAAATAACAGTATCATTATATTCACAGTATATTGATTAATGATCACATTGTAATTTGCTCTGTAACTGTTAAATGGTAGAGCTACAGCGCATCAGTTTTGTTACTTTGGTTTTTGTCTTTCTGTTTATCAGATGGTGGATGAAAATTTCAGTCTGCTTGGACACAAACATATCCGTGGTTAAGTGAATCAAAAGAAAAACGTGCAGAGCTATTTGTTTAATGTGTACAGAAGCTGCATCCAAAAGGTTACCATTGCCAAATAATAAACCAAGCCAAAAAACTAAAGTTGCATTTGTCACTGCAGGATTCTCATCGTGGAATCATGTTCTAGAGACTTTTAAAAATCACAAAAAGTCTCAATATCATTGAGAGAGTGCATTGGGGTTAGCCAATATGAAAAGAAATACTGTTATTTTACAAATATTGGTAGAAAAAGCAAACAAAATGAGAGCTGCAAAGATTACCTTAATGAAGATTTTTGAGACAATTCAGTTTATTGCAAAAGAGGGACAGCCATACCGAGGTACTTTCAATAAGGGTGACAAGTTTGAAAATTCTAAGTTTATGCAGTTGTTAAAATTACAAGCAACCGATGTACCTGAACTGAAATCTTGGATGAATTAATAAAATCATAAATGGCTGCATCATTCTATTACTGAAGAAATGTTGAAAATATTGGCTGATGCTATTTCAAATAATATTCTAAAAGCTGTACATTCAGCCAAATATTATGCAATTATGATATTGGAAGAGGTGTTATTTTGTATATGGTATGTTACTAATGAGTTAGAGGTAATAGAAGAATTCTTAGGATTTTATGAAACTAAGGATACAAAAGCTGAAACCTCGTTTTTAATTGTAAATGATATTCTTACTCGATTTAATTTAGACATTAATGATATGAGAGGTCAATGTTTTGATGGAGCTAGTAATGTTAGTGGGGAGAAAAGTGGTTTGCAAAGCAGAATTTGAAAAATAAATGAGCTGGCGTTATTTGTTCATTGTGTTGCTCATCGTTTAAATTTAGGGGTACAAGATTCCTTAACTGAAATTTCATCAGTAAGAGATTTTATTGGAACTATTAGATAATTAAGTTTGTTCGTGATTTTCCACGTTGTTTGAGTATTTTTAAAGATATTCAAAATGAAAATGCGCCTTTGCTAATGAAGTCCTGCCCAACAAGGTGGTGTATTCGAATTAAATCACTAAAAACAGTTCTTGCTAACTATGAGACCTTGATTGAATTTTTTTTAGAAATTTCAGATGATGCGAGTATGGATGCAGTAATTACAGCAGCTGATTCTAGTTATATTCATAAATTGGAATTGTTCACTTTTTTTTTTTTTTTTCATTTAAAAGCCCTAATTTATATTTTTGAACGAGTTGAAAATTTAAAACAAGTCCTACAGAAAGTAGATTTATATTTGAAAGAATCTCAAAATCATATTGATAATACTACTTTCTTATTATAGAAATGTCGAGATACTGGTTTTTCTACACTTTGTAATAATGTAACACATGAAGCGAAGCAACTCAATTCACAATTACCTTCCCTTCCACAAGTTAGAAAAGCTCCAAAATGATATGATACTGATTCTTCGCTTCATATTTTTTCAAATCCCAAAGAGTTTTTCAACGAACTTTTTACAAATTATTAGATACAACATTAACTTCTTTTAAAATGCGTTTTGAATCCCAAACACTTCCCTTTTTAAGTAAAATTGAAAATTTTATTATTAAAAATCCGTTGTCAGCGGAAGATGTAACTTTATTTTATAAAAATAACTTTGATGCTCCAAGATTAGAATTGCATGGTGACATGCTCTATGATATAATGCAAAATAAACAAGATGTTTCACCTAAAAGTGTTAAAGATGTTGTTGAATTTTTGCATAATAATTTAGAAATTTCTCATATCTACCTGAATTGACAAAGTTAATCAAAATTATTTTAACAATAGTAAATTCAACTTGTACATGTGAACGATCCTTCAATAGTTTGCATAGACTTAAAACATATTTGAGATCTACCTTAGTAGCTGAACAATTAAATCATTTAAGTCTCCTCCATATTAATAGAGAATATACGGACAAATTGAATTTAGAGCCTCTAATCAATGACTTTATTGACCGGACACAAGTTCAAATGAATACTTTTTCTAGAATTTTGTATTAAAACCCATACTTAATTTTACTGTTTGTACATAATATTTACCATAAATACATCTATACCTATGTGACTCATCAGTTAAATAAATTAATAAAACATTAATATTTTAAAATTATTGCTTAATAAAAATCAAATTTTTGTCGTTTTGTTTGAGCACTGGATGGGAAATTTGAAAAGTGCCGGCCCTGGCGGCTAAATTTTCAGACAATCTAAAACTAACACATCTTGATATCTCAGGCTAATTTCAGCTTATTTTTAACAATATCCCTGAAATTCTGTTCAAATAACTATGTGAAAATAAAAAGGAATGATAGTGCTTATTGATATTTCAAATTTCTAGTATTTCAATACTAACTTGTGTGAGGTTTGGAAATCACTATTTCAGTGAAAATGTCATCGGACAGCATAAACTCACGTATCTCAAACAGTGGTAGAATACACCATTAAAACAGCACTCAAAATTAATTAAAATAATTAATAAAACACATAGAAACATTGTGACTAGAATGTATTGATGTTCAGGTATCAGAGACCAGAAGTCGACTAAAAACTTAATACAGAAAATATATAATAATGATCAAGTACAAATTATCAAGTCACAGATCATATAATTATCACAGACAGTGAAATCGTAAATGTTGGGTATTCTTGAATTGGTATAACCAACAACTTGATAACTGCTGTTCATAATTTGTAAAAATAAAACCAAATTTTAGTTTTGATCGAAGTCTTTGTTAACTTGAAAGAAATTATAAAGGTTCGGCCATTAATTGCATTTATCATGAAATACAAATTTATGTCATCATCTTTACAGAAAATCATTTGAGCACTTCTTTAAGTTTATTTGTAATATATGCAGAATACAGTTACAGTAAAAACTGTAACTTACAGTTAACTGAAAGCATTAAAAACAAACCTATTATGATTTTAAATCAAAATGTAGTAATTTTTATCAGAAAAATTATAATTTTTAATATTTAAAATGGTACAAGAATAATTACAATAATGACAAGAAATAATCTTATATATAAAAGCCACTTGTCTGTAACACTATTACGTGACCATACAGATATATTTGGCTATGCGCATATTCAAGTTTCAATCTAACTCTAAATCAATGTTTTTCTTCATTTTGCCCCTGATTAATTGATAAATTGGGACATATTTACACATTCATTTAGATCTATGAATTATTGCTCCATAGCAATATTGGGTACTCACATGTAAAATAATAATAATAAACAAACAAGGATAGGATTCAAATAAATGAGATATAGAATAAAAAAGGTATATATGAGTAATGGAAAATTTTGTTTGATGTATGTACATATATACAGGATTTGAGAAGTTTGTGGTCTTTTAAAGCTTAATGTATTTTTCTTGACTGACCCCTTTTACATTTGAAAGCATCAGCTATATCACTTTTATTTTCTTCTTCACTTTCACTTTCAGTTGCATCCTCGATTGTTACCTGGTGGTTTTGTTTTTTATTTAACATTTTCCCAAATTCTTGGATGTTGCATTTCATTTTCATCTCTCAGAATATATAGTAAAACAGTTAAACATGAATATTTTTTTGCCATGTTACCGTCTTTTACGATTTCTATCGTGTAGTTGAGGTCATTGTTTTTCCTCACTATGAGAAACAGTCCTGAAAATTTTTTCAGACATCGTGCTACATTCACACTCTGACATAAAATAAATGTCATTGGGTTTGAACTCTTTGACCATACATTTTTTATAGTAATAGTAAGCATATTTATCTGTTACTTTTTATTTTATCTCTAGTACTTGTTTACGTATTTTATGGAGTTTTTTGATTTGTACTTTTCTTGATACCTTTGTTACTAGAGATGGAATGTTGAGTTTTTCTTCGCATTTTGATCATGGGTGAAAGAATGATGATAAGTTGTTTAAGCTCTGAATGGGTGTTCCACTGAAAGCTGCAACTACATTATAAAGTATATCGATCCATTCTGCTTTGTTTTGTAGATAGTATTTGCTAAGAGATTTTTAATCACTGCATTCATTCTTTCCACTAGATCTTGTGATTCGGGGCAATATGTCGATGAATATTGAATGCAAATATGTTTATTTTTCAAGAATTAGTGTACTTCATTTTTGAAATGTTTCTTATTATCTAATATGTATGTTGGGCTACCATATATTGTAATTAATTCTTTTAAGAATTTAATCACACTGTTTGCATTTGGATTTCAAACAGGTTTTAAAATAATGAAGTTGGTGTATTTGTCTACACCTGCTAGAACATAACTTTTGGCATATTCGTTGTTGATAGGTCCCATAAATCAGTTTCTATATGAAAAAATGGTTTGAATTATTCACATACTATTGGTTTTAATAGTCCAAGTTTTGGGCCATTGGATTGGTTCATTTGGCAGTCATGGTATGATTTAATGTATTCATCAATCTTTTTCATTAGTCCATTGATAAAATATCAAGTTTTTATTTTTTCTCAAGTTTTTTTTTCTCCGAAATGATCTCCAGTGATTGGTTCATCTTGCACGGGTTTGAGAATACTTGCTATTAATTTGCAAGGGATTACACGAACTGCAATTTCTATGCCTTTCTTTTTTTTCATTCTTCCAAAAATAATATTCTACAAAAATTATTTATCCATATATCGTTGGATATTTTTTATTATTTTCTTCGGGATTTCATTGAGTCATGATTGTATTTCTAGAAATCTGTAATAGGAACCCTAATAATTGTATTTGTTCTGACAATCTACAAAATTTTTTGGATTTGTTGTATTGATTTGATCAATTAGATCAGGTTCTGATTTTTTTTTATGATATCTTGCTTTTTAGGTGATGCTATATTCTTCTCTTCTATTATCTTTTTAGTCAATGAACTTGTGACTATGTTCATGGTTTTTTTTTTTTTAATTTGAAATTGACCATTTTCAAATATACATTTTTCATTTTCATCTTCTTCTGGCAGGTTATTCTTTCCTGAGATATGCTTGATTGTGAATGTAAACTCGTTGAGTTTTGATACTAACCTAGCTAATCTAGGAAAAGGTGTTGAAATGTTACTGATTGATAGTCAGTATAAATTGTAAAATCAACACCTATGAGATAATCTCTAAAATGTTGGCAAGCATGAGAGATGGCCAATATTTCTAGGTCAAAAGGGCATAGATGTTGATTTTTCATCAATTTTTCCAAAAAATATCGAGTTGAGTGTTTCAAATTGGTATTTTTATCTATTTGACAGCACACTACCCTTGTGCTTGTTTTGAGGCATCTACCTTCATGGATGTACGAATACCTGGGTTATAAATCATTTATACTGGTCTTGACAAAAGTATTTCTTCCATTTCATCGAAACAATTTTATTGTTTTCGGTTCCACTATATTTTTTCATCTGAACTGCTGTCTTTTCCTTCTAGAATTTTTGAAAGTGGTATTATGTTTTTTGAAAAATTCTGTTTCATTTTTCTATAATATATGACTAATCCAATGAATATAGGTATTTAATTTTTTACACTACATCAAGATTTTTTTTATAAGTTCTAGTTTATTATAACTGACCTTTGTCCAAGTAATTCAACGGAGTTTTCAAAAAGGAAATTTTTCTTTGTTTTAATTTTTGACCCATATTCAATAAATCTTCTTGTGACTTATACTGAATTTTTGAGTCATTCTTCCAATGTCTCTTCGAAGATACAAGATCATCAAAATATATAATCATTTTTGTCTACATTATATCACTAAAAATTATAGTCATTATTGTCTGAAATATTGATCGGCTAATACTTAATCCCACAGGGATTGAGTCAAAATATGTACCATACTTCTTCCATTGTTATTCCTTTTATTAGTTTTGATTCCTCATATAAGGGTATTTGAAAGTAACCCCAGTTAAGATCAATAACAGTAAAATATTTTCTATTTCAGAGATAGGGCCATATTCCATAAATTCTTGGAAGTCTTGCAGTGTCTTTGATGATTTTTTCTTTTACTACTCAAAAATCTATTAACTTTATTGGAAAAAATTGTGTATTACTCATACTCATAGTATGCATATGACAAACAAATGTCCATTTTTATCTATGTTAACGCATTATTTTATACATTTTGCAATTTTTTAAAGAAAAATAGTCCGTATTTGGATACGTTGTATGGGCCTAAGCATGTTATTAAACTGTAGACGCCTAATTTGAGAACATTGGACAAAGTGTGTACTAAATACAACACAATGTATCTGTGTTAATTATACTGGAAGTCTGGAACAGCATAATATGAACAGGTAAAAAAACAAGTATGTTATATGCATAATTCAATGTATACCTACTTATTATACTGGAGATTGTTAATCTGAGTGTGTAAAAAAATGCATTGTATGCACAATTCAACATATACCAACTTATTGTATTGAAGAAGCCTAATATTATACATGAGATGCCTAATCTTAGGGTGCAAAAAAGAACATTGTACACACAATTTAACATAGAATAAGGGTTGAAAGTACATACAATCACAAATACATGTACATTATTATACTTAAAACGTACAAAAGGGGATTGGCCAGAAAGAATGTTTAATTATATCTAAATTCACCGGAGGATATACGAATCCATATGAGATCTCATTTCCAAATGAAAAAATAAATGCAAAAAAGGATTGTGGAAAAAGAGGAATATCTTAGTTCCTAATTATGCCCGAGACTTAAGCCAAGTATCAAAATGATTTCCAAGACAAGGCACATCAACCTCATGCAAAGTTGTATCTATTTGGTGGTGTTGACACCCCAAAAAACCCAAAACCCTTGTTTCAAAACCTTTTGGCTCATAACTTGCCTCCTCATTGAGTTACAATGATAAACATTGCGGTTTTGGATTAAGCTTATCAAGGTTCATCGAGGTAGGGAAAAATTGGACTTACCTGGTGCACTGGGGGTCCACAAAATACAAAAATATATTTCCACTCATGTTTTGCTCTTATAACTCACCTCCTAATTAAACTACAACAATAAATGATATGACATTGGATTCAGCTATATGCTGAGAAAGCATGTTAGTAAAATTTCAACCCTCTATCATAATTAAATCTTACCACCATTGATTAAACTTTTGTCAGCCTCGAATGCTGAACTGATCAATCAAATTTGACTATAGTAGAAACTAGTAGTTGGTAGGTTTGGAACCAAACACCTACCAAATTTAAGCTATATCAAATAATTACACTGAACCTCACAACTGGAATTTATGATAGAACTCTACAGCTTTTCTGAGGCCAGTGATGCTCCAATAGAGAGTTCAATAAAAAAATTGTCATCAAATATGGAATCAGCATATCTGAAAATACATACGATGATGTACTGCACATAATCGTTCAAAAATAATTTTTTGCCTCCTTTCTGAAACCACTGAGCTCTAATGGTAAGTCTAAAAAAACAAAATTCTGCTGCACAACCCTGTATGGGTTAGCAATAAAAAAAATAAAAACAAAATTTATTGGATCTGTTTGGGATCTAAACTCCATATATTCCAGTTTTCACTCTCATAACTGTATAATAAAGAATTGCACCCTCCTATAAACTGATGTCAAAATGTAGGTATAGTATTTTCAGTAGTTAATTGTATGTATAATGCATAAAATGGGGTGTGTGATGCATAAAATTGTGCATATAACACATAAAATTGTGGGTATGATTAATAAAATTGTGCATTTGACCGATAAAATTGAGAGTATAACGCATAACAAATTTTACATTTTATGTGATTTTAGACAAATGCGTCAAATATGTGTGAAATGCATTAAATGAGTATGAATGTCACACACAATATTAAACATATACATTGTATGTATATTGTACATATACATGTATGAATACTCGAATTATGGGTGAAAAATTATACGTACGTTGAAGTAAATAATCTTATTTTACAAACTACATATGCAAATGCGATTCTTTTTTAAAATGTACATTTTTTGCTGTTAGGAAAAGGTCTGAAAGAACCACTGATTTATTTTTTAGGAATAGTGGTGATTCTTAAGTTGAATTTTGTTTATGAATTATTTCTTGAAATTCTAATTCAGCTATTCTTTTTACTCATTCATTTCTTTCTCAAAATTCCATTTTGTAGTTTCTTTTGACTACTGGTTCTTTTTCCTTTAGGTTATAATGAGCAGGTGGAACTTTCGCTTTAGTATAATTGTTTTTGGATTATATGTGAAACATTGTATAACTGTTATAAGTCTTTCTATTGCAAATCTTCCTTATTCATTAGATAATAATTTGGCTAATTGTACTTCCATACCTTCAGAATCATAAAGTTTCAATGTATCATATTATGCACTAGTTTTCTCAGTTACATTTAAATTCTTTGTATAATTAAGTGTACCTACCTAAAATTAGATTTTTTCAGTCTTTTTGGTGCTAAGATAGGATTGGAGACATTTATAGTATTTTCTTTTTGTAAAATACAAAGGTTTATTTTCATTTCCTATTTCTTGTTTGGTAATAGTCTTGTTGTAGGTGGAAGAATCTGATATGGAATTGTTTTGTATGGTTGAACAATAATTGTATCTTGTGTGCAAATATAATTCACTTTCTCACTTACCTCACCGACAGAAGACTCATGTTGTAATTGGTAATAATATTCTGAATTAAATTTTTTACAACATATGCTATCACAGGGAATTCATGTCCTTTGAAAACAATCAGCACAGTTGTGGTTTTAACTATTTGTAAGTGCCTCTCATTTACTGCAAATAAAGCATCTTTTGTAGATTTTATGTTGAGAAAATTTGAAAATTTTTCATGTATTAGAGTGAATTCTGCTCCACAGTCTGAAGTCAAACATATTATTTCCACAAATTTGACTTGAAGATATTTTTTAGTCTGCATTGGATTTCATTTACTTTTGAGGGGCAATTATTTTAAAATTTGGTACTTTTTTGATAGGTATTGTTTTGGCTGTTTCCCCTACTGTATCATTTTCTACTGTAGGGGCACTTATCAATTTTTTTTAGCATTATTTTGATTTGGGTAAGTTAGTGCTGGAAAATTGATTGGTTGTTGGTTATTAATTTGTTGTTGATTATTATTACATGGTTGTTGTAAAAATGGCATCATTTGGGCCAACACTGTTACAGGGTTAAAATTTTGCGGATCATTTTGGCAATTATTGCCTCTATAACCTCCTCCATAAGGGTATCTAACATTTTCCTCAACAGTGGAAATTGTTTTGATAATTTTCATTAAAACTATTTCTATACTGAAACTCATCAGATTGAAGTGAAACAGAATTATTTTTATTGTTATAATAATTGTTGTAATTTTATTATTATTATTATTATTATTATTATTATTTATTATTTATTATTATTATTATTATTATTATCTTTGCCCTTTATTTATTCCACAGCCTCTGATATTAAGTATTATATTGGTGTCTAAAACTATTATTTTGTGATGGTTGGTTATTAAAGTTTCTACATCTATTAGTAGTTACAGCAGTGAAAACTTTCTTAAGTTTGTTAAGAATTTTTGATGTTTCGGTAGTTGTGGAATTTTATTCTTGATCATTTTTTTAAATATTCACATTTTTGCAGAATTTGTTTTTGATTTTTTTAATCCTTTTTCAGATTCTTCTAACTGAAGTCCATAATTTTTAAATTTTACTCATAGAATTTCTATTTTTGCAGTAACACTAGGATCAATCATTTTTCTTCCTCTTTTTTTATAACAAAGATAATCATTAAAGGCTGATTGTAAAGCAGTAAGGGTTGTAGTTTTTTTAGTACAATGAACTTATGTTCTCTATCCCAAATTGTTTTATAAATGTGATGAATAATTTGTTCTTCAGTAATATCAGGTTCAAGTTCGCAAAGGGGTTGTGAAACAAAAACTATATGTTCTGTAAAATCTTCGCCACCTTTATATTTTTGTTGATAAAGGCATTCTTTGATTGGTGGAGCAGTTCTTTTGAATATTTCAAGAATTTTTTGTTTAATAAATTCCAAAGTTTCTAGACCTTTTATTGTCAAAAGTTTTTTGTTAAAAATGTTTTGTGTAATACCTATGAATGCAATTTTAATTTTTTTCTATTTATCTGGTTCTACCTAACTGAATGCTTCAGCTTATTTTAAAATTGTTTAAGGAAGGTTTTTATGTCTTCATTAACTGAATTTGAGAATGTAGATGGTCGAATATTAATTGGTGCTGGTATATTGGGCTTTGTATCGAACAATTTTTTTGCAATACTTGTAAGAATTTCATAATGTTTTTTGAGAGAACAGAAAATATTTACTACTGATATTTTAGAAGGTTTTGTTGTATGAATATTGATCAAATCATCTACTGTATGAGAAAATGATGCTTCGTTTAGTAAATTTGTGAGATTAGGGTCACCACAGCTATCTCGTATAATCTGATTGCCTTATGTTTTACTGTAAATGTATCATTAATTAGAAAAACTAATTTGTCAATTTAATCTCTATTTAATAAATTTTTAAGATGAGGTTCTTTAGCATATGATAATATACAAAATATAGCTAATTGTAATTCAGTACAACTAAAATTAACAGGAAAAACTTTTGTAGTTATTCTTGGTCACAGGTGTATCCAACACCTATTTGGGTATGTTGCTCACTAATGATTTGGATCCATTGAATCAATATTAGGTTCTACTACATCTTCCCACTCTTTGTTTTGCATGGCATTTGAATTTAAAGTATCACTTACATAGGTATGGATGTTTTTCACAGATATTTTCCGAAGATTGCGGCATAGCTTGAATGGTCTCGGATGACAACTCTGACAGCAAATCTTGGTTTTCTACATTTTTGATTACCCCTTGGCATTGACGATGTTTGGTTCCAAATGACGATTCCATTTTTCAGA
The DNA here is from genome assembly GCA_011428145.1 of Ericerus pela. NCBI lineage: Eukaryota > Metazoa > Arthropoda > Insecta > Hemiptera > Coccidae > Ericerus > Ericerus pela. The sequence goes on from WOFM01000260.1 coordinate 300,612, forward strand.
ATTTTGGTTAAAAAATGTTTAGATTTTCTTTTCGCGATTTTTAATGTACTTTTTCAATATATTTATGAACAAAAATTTTTAAAATTCATTTATACTGTTATCACTGAACAATTATTCACAAACTTCTTATTTTATTTCAAAACAAAAATTTAATTATCACCAGGTTTGGGCACCAATATTTGTAACGATATTACTGATATCGTACAAATAAAAGGTATTCAACACAATACATAAGTTATTTTTAATACTGAAACTGTTTATAGTACATAATATATATACAAATTGTAAGACAAGTATCTACAAAATTGTGTTACAAAGAACATAAGAGAATGAATTACATTTACAAAAATATGATTATATATTAGGCCAAAGTTGTAGGTGATTGTGTATTGAAGGGAAAGGAAAGAAATGGAATACAGAGAATAGGAATAAAATTATATAGTGATGGAGAATTTGTAGGAAATAGTTATTTTCCAAAACGTATGTATGAAGAAATTACTGATTCTGAATAAATGAATAAATATAGGATTTTGTAGACAGGAATTTTGTATTTTAAGAATTAGGAATCATGGGAATATCATCTGAAAGTCTAGGAATAATTGCTGATTGTATGGAAAATGTGAAAATGTGTTTTTAAGAATATTTGAATTATTTGCGAATTTATGAAATTTGATCACATAGTAAAAATATCTGACGATTCGTATTTTATTGTGACATAGCTTACTTGATTTCCGAAAACACCGATGGAACAAGCTGAGGATACTTCATTTTGTCCGAACCAAACGGCTGCCACTCGGGCTGGTAAACTTAATATGAAAGTTTGCGATACGGCGACAACAGTTTGACCCGTAAATGTGATAAGAAATCGATCAGGAGCAACTGAAAATACTTTTATCCAAGCTCCAATGCACGTACCTACAGCTCCCAGAAGTACTGATATTCGGATTCCCTGTAATTCAAAAAATTAAACAATTCAATGGTATATGTTGGAGATTGATAAAGGTACTTAAAGACTACAAATAAAAGTTTTTAAAAAACAACTCAAGATGAATTATTAACAAAGAAAAAATAAAACAGTAGAATATTTTTGTCAAGAAAATAAATGTTGGAGGCGGATGAGCAACACTATCTATGAAAAAAATGAATGTCGACTTTGAAATTACCAAGTATGATAAGTAGTAACTTAGAAGGGAAATAAAAAAATATGACTTTCAAAAAAGGATCTTGGCTAGAAATAAGAATAACTGGTCAATTTCTTCATATTATAAAATACAAAAGGCTGAAAACTGTTGGAAACATTCTCACTCCAGGACCACTTGAGTGAGATTTTCCATAAAAAAAATTATGTTAATCAGAGGAAGGTTTACAGCTATCGTGGAAGTTTGTAGTCCCCTTAAGGGAGAAGAGTTACGAGTATTTACCATCTGTAAAAACAGAAAAAAGACAAAACATTTCATAAAATAAACGAAAACAAGTAAAAAAAAATTGAAAAATATTACTCCTCACTATTTTGTTTTTTTCTTTTTTTTTATTGGTTTGTTCAAGTCTTCTTTTTTCGTCATCGACTAGTTTTTTTTTTACCCCAGCCTCATGTTATGGAGCACATAAATTATACACAGAATAAATTTTTGGAGCGCTAAATTCAAATTTTCAATTCAACTTTGCGTTGAATCAATAGTTGGACCCTGTGGAACTATATTATAGAGCATGCCTTAACAATCAATAATTTTGTAATCCTAATAAAAAATTTTGTTAACAATATATCAAATTTTCTTAATTCATAAATTTTTGAGCTTGTTTAACATAGTCTCAAATAAAATCAATAAAAAATATAAAACTGTAGAAACACCCTTTTTCCCTCAATACTAAGTTCCTACTTTTTTGACGCTTTACAAAAATAACGTGCAATGAAGACACTTGATTTTTTTTACATTCATAAATCAAACTAGTGGGTATTTTATGAAACAAAATTTTAGATAAATTACTGTGAACAAAGTTTATGTGAGTTCCAAGAAGCTATTAATAGAAAATTTCAACCACGTATCCGTTACAAAGGAAATAACGAAAAAACCTGATTTACTTTCCAAATAACGTGAAGTCCTTTATTTTTAACATTCTTCTTCTATAAACCAAAACGAATATTATCCATTTAGGAGAAACCGCGACTCACATTCATCATAATAAATACTCCGGCCTCATTAACAACACCAAACCAATTTATTGTTTACCAAATCAATTGATGTAAATTAAAGATAAATGAAGCTATCCTATGTCGAGAGCTTAGTTTTCGCGAACATATTTCACGGTTTTTAAGAATAAACTTTCAAACAACGGTCATTTTTTCATAATATTTTTCTTTCAGGATCCATTTATATATACATGAATTACGAATATGAGAATAAATTGTGAGCAGAAAACTAAATTTTCTACAAAAATTGCCAACAAGCCAACAAATAAATAAACACAAAAATAACAACACAGCAGTGCGTTTTCGTGATTGATTTGTCAACAGAAAAAAATACGCTCTCACGTATTGCAGTCAGTGACCTAGGATACAATATGTACGAAAAAAAAAAGAAGAAAAATCAAACAATTTTATTACATGTCATTACGAGCAATTGCGGCAGAATTATTCGTTTTTCATATTTTGATGAGTAAAAAAATTTAGTTGTTGGTATCACTAAAATTCGTTCATTGTAAAAAAAAAAAAAAAAAAAAAAAAAAAAAAAAAGTACGAAATAATTACACTAAAAACTAAAAATTAAACTCCGAGAGAGAAATGTTAAAATAATTTTCTATGAACGATTTTACTATCTTCTATTATACTCAATTTTGAAAGTTTTAGGTAAATAACCTACTCTGAATTTGGGAATTATTTTGCTCGCTAATAAATTTATATAATAATTGAACGAATAAGTGCTACACTCAACATTTACATTTGTCAAAACAATAATTTTAAATAAAAGATATTTTAATCAAATATGATTTAATTTTACAACTGAACTCATCAAGACGGAATGCATACTTTCTCGAAGATTCTCTCGGTTAAACTGTCAGCTTAGAGAAGGGGATTATTAGCAAGTCCTCGAAAAAAAAAAACTTGCCATTAAACTTTTTCCTACTTATTTCTTCCATTCATCATAATTTGTGTAATCATGAATTACGAAAATACAGAAGAAAATTTACTTTCAACGAAAATTTTACCAATAAGATGACAGAAAAATTTTTTTTCAGGAATCTCAATCACACACCAATTAAACATGCAGCATAAAAAACTTCAAAAAGATATCTCTTTCTAAATAAACTTCTACGAAGAGTTCATAAATCACCTTATTTCTAAGTGAAAAAAATATTGATAAATACATTTCAGTTATAAATAAAGAGAATGAGATCCGGATTTTATTGTCCTGTTTTTATCAGCAAATGGTATTTTGAGACAGCAGTTGTAGGGGTAACTTGAAGCGAAAAGCCAAACTTAACGCGCAAAATATAACATAAAAAATCAGGTTAATGAAATCTAGTTAAAACTGTATTTTTAGGTTTCTTATCGACTTATCGCTCAGAGTATAAGTACTTGAAATAACTGAAACGAAACTAAAACCAACTTTCGAATCTCATGATTTCTTTTTCCGAATTTAAGAATTTATTGAAAATGATACTTCTGACCTGATAATCAATGTATGTGACAAAAATGTGGAAGATCAGGTCAAATATGGAAAAATGTATTACGAATACAGCATTACTATAACAGTAAAACACCGACAAATATGAAGAGAATCAAAATAAAGAGACAACTTTCATTTTACATTCGGCTTGCAAATGTGAGAGTACTAAAACGATTTATGTCGACATAAAGTAAGCTATCTGGTAGGCTAGATGAAAAATAAACCTAATTCATAATTCTACACTCATAAATATTCCCCCTCGGTAGGTAAGTATTCTCTAAACATACAGCACCAAATGTGGTTTCTAGTGTTTTAGACAGTAAGGATCTAGATCTGGCTCAACTAATCTCAACTGTCAAATTTGGTAAGAAAAAATTATAGGATGGGATTTCTCAAAAACTATCACATGAAATGTATCGGATATTCTTATTTGATATCCAAGGAACAGGATAATTTTGAGGAGATGGTTAATAAATTAGGTTAAAAATGAGTTTTTTAAAAATACGCTTTTATAATTTGAAGAAGAAAATAGCGGCGAAAGAGAAAATAAAATTTCTCACTTTTTTTCCGAGACAGAAACAAACAACAAGCTACATTGCTAGATAATGTAGTAACAGGGTTTTTGTTTTATTTTTATATGATTGTTTTTCTTTCTTTTTTTAGGTTTGTTTTATTTGTCATGAAAAGTGACCCTAGGGTGACACCATTAACATCAACTATGAATAAAAACTGGAATAAAAAAACATGAATAATCGAGAAATTTCAGAAGTATTTTCAAAAAGAAGACAACAGTTGAAAGGAAGTGATATGTCTATATATTTCATTTAATAATACTTAACGAAGACGAAACAGTTGAAATCGAAACATTATTGTCAATTGTCACATTTTCAATAAATTTATCGCAAAATTAGAATCAAAAAAATAAATGGTCACAGATAACATCATATAAATGGATAAAAATTTTATTTTCATTTTTTCATAGTTGAAAAAGAAAAAGCATAGAACTCAGGCTGAGGAATAATGCAGGAGGAAAAAGGAAAAACTAACTGATAAAAACGAATATAAATGTATGTGTGCGTGTGTTGCAACACTTGAAAGCAGCGCTGAACTTGGTCATCCCGTGTACTTCATCAAATTGAGTGAGTAGAATAAAACCGTACAAAAATATTAAGCCTATGGTTAGTGTCAATGAACAGCTCTCACGCATTATTTTACTTATTTTCTTAGGAGATAAAATTTCAAATGTTCATACTACATTTTTGGGACATCAAATTCGAATTTTGCAGACAATTTTTCATCAAACCCTTTTTTTCAGTCATCTTGAAACCCAAAAGAGGGGTTTACAATACATTTAATAAATTTTTGATATTACATTCATAAACCCAAGCTTTTTGATGAGCTGATTCGCAACCAAACGTCACTTTCTTCATCTGACCACTTTTCTGCTCCTTGTAGCTTAAAATGAGGAATTTTAGCAACAATTTACAGGAGCGCTACAGTTGCGCACAAACCTCCCGGGGAGTGGGCCAGTTACGCCCCAAGTCTGTTTTATAAATCATACACTTCCGCGCATTTTTCATGACCCACGGAAAATTTTGGCACAATTTTCAAAAATTCATAGTCTGCATTTAAGTAAAAATTGATTCAAGACTATTCTAACATGCTATCAAGTTTGGTTGCGATTGACTTCACAATTTACCTTGTATATCATAAAGAACTGATACATTAAAATGCGTGGAATTGATACATTGAAATATGCGAAACTGCTATATGAGATAAGGCATGTTTTGACTACTTGCGTGGAACTATTATCCGCCTCAATTAAAAAATATTTTGGGAAGGGGTGAGCATGATTCCCATCAGTTTTTGTGATTCGGCGAATCCATTCGAATTCACTTTGATAAATTGGATTTTTATCAGTGATTTGAATCCAAAAAAGAAACTGGATTTGTGAACTTAATTCGAATCCATTTTACAGATTCGACGGATCCGAAATTTTTGAATGATTTTCCAAGAATCAAAAATTCATTTTACTTTTTGCTTCAAAGAATAGGAATTGAAAATCATTTCGATTTGTTTAAATTTTAAAACTATTACCAAAAATAAAATATGTATTCAATTTTGAATGTGGGAATCAAATTCAATTTTTTCTTACTGTAATTTCTATTTTAGATCATTGCAATAAAAAAATACCTAATAAGCTGAGCAATTGGATTCATGGATTCAAATACGGATTTGAATCCACGAATCCACCTCTCTTATTATAAGCTTTTATTCTATTCACTACAGCGATTTTTTATAAGCTTTTATTCTACTCATTACAACGATTTTAAAATATGCCAATACTGCAGCCAACCTTTCGCAACGAAATAATGTTTATTTCGCATGAAGCTAAAGCCAAAAAAAAAATCAAAATAAAAGCTTATCTTTTAAAAATTCATTTTTAACCTAAACTTTTTTTAATCCAATTTGAATCCAAAAAAAGTGATAATAAATCGAATTATATTCGAATCCTCAAAAAAACGCGGATTCGTATTCGGATCCATTTTTAGTGGATTCGTGCTTAACGCTGACTTCAGGTCATCTATCAATCCATAAATGTTTCATGAGGTAATATTTCGAATCCATTATAATTTCTTTGGTCATACTACATTTCAGCCCCTAGTCGCTCATAATGGAAAATCGAGGAAACTTACGAGACAAATTCAAAAATTTTGGTACCACGGTGACCTGAAATAAAAGGAACTGGTTTTCGCTGAATTTTAATTTGGGACAAATGGAAGCTAAATCCTCCTTAAACATTCAAATATGTCACTCACATCAATATAAAAAGTGAAAACAAATTACTTGAGATTAGATAAATTGGAAAAATACTAGTAAGTAATTTCACCTTAATAGCTCAAAGTAACGTAATCTGAAAAATTACCAATTTGTTTAGTAGCCATGATCCTGGAAATATCAATGGTATGTAGGTAATCATGTAAATCATCGAGGTACAGTCTACGAGGAAACTGGAAACACCATAATAATTGACGATTACATCCGAAATAATTGAATACTGTATCCATTGCATTGCATTTGACATAGAATAAAAAACGAATAGCATCAAGATAATCCATCGCCTGCGATAGAGCCTACATTCCGATCTCGGATTTTCAATTACATCCGCTGGCACAACTTCCTCTGATTTTTCTAGGTCAGCGTAATTTTTTGTCAACGACATTCTCGTAATGGTTGAAAATTAAACGATACTGATATTGTAAATTTACATTTCTCCTACAAAAAAAAAAA
>WOFM01000260.1:312085-361286 GCA_011428145.1 Ericerus pela
TAAGCAAATTATAAATTTATCTTCCGTTACTTCAGAAAAATTTGAAACTATTATTGATATCGTAAATAATATTGTAAAATGTAAAATTTCCCAACCCTCGCGAATGTCTGAAAAAAGTGAAAATACGAGTACATCGCTTCCCGATATTTTAGACTCAAAGTCCGAAGAGAATATTTTGGAATTCGAAAACCATCCTAAAAATCTGTATGAGAATCTGCCTGAAGAGGAAAATTACCCACTCCTTGGTAACCATTGGGGAAGTCGAGTATCTACTTCCTTTCTCTATTGTGTGCTAAAAGCTGCAAAAGTAAAAAGGATAGAAAGTAGAACACGTATCGAACTCCAGAAGAAACTTTACAAAGGTAGACACTCTAAACATTGGTTATTACATATATTATACTCCAACCCCAACACCGAAAAATTTGAAAGAACAAGTAATTTTGATAGATTAATCGAGGAAAGTAAAAGTTTGGAAAAGGTCAGAAAGATGGACTCCAAGCCACTTTTCAAATGGCCCCGACGAGGATATCCTTGAGTTTCTTTTTGAATACAAAACTCAGGCAAAAACCTTCGAAGCAACTGAATATGAAATGATACGAAACCTAAATATAGCCCTCTGTAGTACAGCTCTTGAACTATTCGCAGCAGAAACTGAGATAACCCCAGAAACTCCCTGGACAGAAGTGAAACAAATCTTAATTCGTATCTTTAAAAAAGATAAAGATACTGTAAAGAAACGTATCAAATCATTAAAATTTGATGACTTATATTTCAGTATCAATGTACCCAAATTTTTCTGTCTCTATAAACAACTGGATGCAACAATTAGTAAGAAAAAAATTTGTGATCTCCTACTCCTAAGACTAACAGGAGAAATGAGGAAATTCTTTGCATCAAAAAATCTACAAACACAAAGTGAGGTTTCAAAGACATTCACTGATTGGAAAGAATTCAAAGAAAAAGCTTTGGACCCAACCAATGTCCAAAAAACGGAAGAGATGTTAAATAAAGCAACAGAAATGATCGCCAAGCTAACAAAACAGATGGAAGAGATGATGAAGGGAAAAGTTCCCGAGAAAAAAGAGCCTGTGAAACCCATAACTCCGCCTATCTCCCCTACTGACCCTATTATTGTGGCATTAGTGGAGGCAGGATGGAAACCCCCAAATGCCAATAAACAAAACCAAAACCAAACCAGAAACTAGACAATGGAAAATGAAAATGCAGAATCCAGACCACGTAGAGAAAGAAATTTAAATAATAATAATAATAATACTAACGAATCAAACGATAGTAACCCGAGAAGAAGGCAGTCTAGAGAAAGAGAATCTAATCGGTCGCAGAATAACCAAAGTCCCTATAGATCCCAAAGGAGAGAAACTTACCTCGAACAAAATAATAATCGATATAATCCCAGAGAGATAAATTGCTTTAATTGCGGAAGAATGGGACATCTATCAAGGGATTGTAGACTACGTAATCGTAGTACACCGCAATTCCCGCAAAGGAATTTTAGACTGCCACGATTCAACAACAACTTCACATCAAATTTTGGTCAACTGTTCAACCCCTATGGACCACTGCAACAGAATAATTATGCACAAGCATATAATGCCCCAGATCTAAACCCACAACCATGGGCCAATGCAACGAATTATGCATTACCCTCTTATAACTTGCAAACCCCGGATATAGTTCCAAGTATCCAACAAAATTTCACCCAACAACCAAAAAACTTGCAGTGGAGCCCGTTTGCTCTGCACCATATCATGGCAACGACTTTCGGGCTTGTAATGGCAACGTCCATCATCCGGACTGCGCTGCTCTCTTAGTGTTAGATCCACACGCGCCGCATAATCGGAAAATTCATATCCATAGTGCATCGATGAAATTTGTCAGGGTGAGGTGTAAACTAATCGTCCCCTGCAACATTGTGAGCCGTGAAGAGTATGAAACACAGGGAACAGTCCACAGAGGCTCTGAAGTGGCGCTTGTACAATATGACCTTGTAAAGGATAATGTGATCAGACCTGCAAGAGTGTGTATGGTAGCCGCTAACGATAGTGCAATAATCGTTAAAGGAGTTGTAGAAATCACTATAAAAATGGGTGATCTCCTCCTCGATGCGGAAGCATACGGCACCTCTGAGGTAACCACACCTTTACTACTCGGATACGACTTTTTAGATCGACATAATGCCGACATATTATTTAGTAAAAAATTATTTAGAATAGGACCGCCATGGAAACGCGAAACATTTAGTAGAAGTGAGTTTAAGGAAGAAAATTGCGAAGGATTTATTAGAGCAGACAAAGATTTCTGTAAATAATGAATATTTTGTAAACCTGGATCCAGAAATGGGAAAAGCATATCCAGATGAGTGGTTTTTAACAAGTTACAGTTTAGAAGGCGAATATATTGTTGATGATTTAGGATGGCCAGCCTTAAGATTCTATAGTCCACACTTTGACACCCAGATCGCACAAGGGACAGTTTTAGGACGCTATAGGCTTTGACAGCCGACTATGTGGGACCGTCAGACCAATTTCGTCCGCCGTGGCCAACCCAGCATCCAACGCATCACGTCGGGGCATACTGTGGGTAACCAAGGTGAGGAGGTTGATATGCTAAAACTTGTCCGAATAACCCGATCTGATGACAGCATTATCCACGACAATGAAGGAACGCAAGTGAAAATTAATAAAAATTTAACGAAGGAACAGAAACAGGCAGTAGTAAGCATTCTAAAAAAATATATCCATATATTTACGGAAGAACCTGCCAAGGTAAAACCTACGAAACTAAAACCAGCACATGTCTACTTGAAAACAGACGAGCCGGTTCAACGTAGAAATTACCATATGGGTATTTTTGAAAAAAGAGAAATTAGAAAGAAAATTATGGAATTCGAAGAATGTGGTATTATTAAGAGAGCAAGCTCTAGATATGAGAGCCCAGTATTTGTTAAGAAGAAATCAAACGGAGTTTATAGATTATTAGTAGATTACAGAGGTGTAAATGAAATAGTAAAAAAAGATACAAGCAGAGTCCCTCGTCTCCACGAAATTTGGAATGCATTACGAGATAAAAAATATTTTGTAACGATTGACCTCAATCAAGGATATTATCAAATTCCATTTGATGAAGAATCAAAAGCAGTAACAGGAATAAATGTTGGAGGAGTAAGCTATGTATTTAACTCCATACCTATAGGACTAAGTGCGAGCCCTAGCATTTTCCAAAAAACTATGACCGATTTATTCAACCATATCTAGAAGACAAAGTATTAGTCTATCTAGATGATATCTGTGTCTTTGATGAAACCTTTGAAGAAACACTAGAAAATTTAGAAGAAGTCCTGAAAGTACTAGTTGAAGCGGGCCTACTAATCAAAACCAGTAAAAGTAGCTTCTTCAATGAAAGTATCGAATATTTAGGACATAAAATTTCATATAATAAATTAGAACCGTTAGATAAAAACATTAAACCAATTCGTGAAGCTCAACCACCTAAAACGTTACGTCAACTACGTAGATTTATTGGTTTAGCAAATTATTAAGGGAAAATGATCAAAAACTTTTCGCAAATAACAGCACCATTAACAGACTTAACAAGAAAAGAAAATGTTAAAGCAAATAATAAAATAGTATGGAATGACGAAGCACAAAAAGCTTTCGACAAAATAAAAGAATTAATCACTTCAGATCCAATTCTTACAATCTACGATCCTGATGCTGAAACATACGTCGAAGTAGACGCATCAAAAACAGCCATAGGAGCAGTAATAATGCAAGTAGACAGAAAAACAAAAGAGCCACACTCTATAGGATATTTCTCGAAAAAATTCCTAAAAATCAACAACATCTATGTTCTTTTGATTTAGAAATGTTGGCTATCACTGAAACTTGCGAATATTTCAGAGAATTTTTAGTCTACAAAGAATTTAATATTTTTACAGATCATGAACCCTTAACATACCAAAGTCGAATGAAAAAATCAAACGCAAGATTAAATAGGTTAATTTCAAAATTAGGAGAATTCACATTTAAGATCAGACACATTAAAGGTGAAAATAACAAAATCGCTGATTATCTATCTCGTCTAGAAGAAGAAGAAGAAGAAGAAGACAATTACGCAGAGTTTCAAAATGGTCAATTCATAATACCAGAAGGAACACCTGATCCTCCTAATATTATCAAACAAGAAAAAAAAATCAAAGCAATAACACGTAGCATGAAAAAGAAAGAAAAAGATTTAGACATAGAAAGTGACAATTTGGAAGACGATCGAAGTTCCATCCTATCCGATAATTCGGAAAGATCTGGAAACTCCGATGCGTCCACAAATTCTCAACTTTCCGAAATTTCAGAAAATTCCGAAATAGAAAACCCAATTAACATCATAGACCAAGAAATCCACAATTTATGGGATTTACAATGTGAAGACAAATATTGGGGAATCATAATAAAAATTTTAGAAGGTGGCAACGAAAAAGAGTTAAGAAAAAGTTTAAAAATGAGAAGATCACGCAACCTAGATCCATTTTTTCTTGATGAAAATGGAATTTTATGGAAAAACAATGATCACTCTGAATATCACTATGCCGTACCAGTAATTCCTGACTCCCTCATACCTCAAGTACTAAATATATGTCATGAGAGTCAAAGCGGGGGAGGACATTTTGGAATTTGTAAAACTCTTGCTAAAACGCGTGCTCGATACTACTTTACGCAAATGCTTAAAATAGTCTCGAGGCATGTACGTTCGTGCCATCAATGCCAAATTAATAAAAACATTAACGAAAAATATGGACACTTGAAACCAATTAATCCTGAAGAATGCATACCACTTGCACATATCCAAATTGATTTCATCGGAAAATTTAACACAAATAATGAAAAGAAATTTGTCATAGTGGGAATAGATAAGGCAACAAAATATTGTTGGACCAAAGCAGTAACCCAACCAAACGCACATTCAGTAATTAAATTTTTAAAAGAAATTGTACGTCATTACGGAAAACCAACGAAGATTACGTGTGATAACGGAACTCATTTTTTGAACAAATATGTGCAAAATTATTGTAAAAATAATGGTATTAAAATATTCTACTCTACATCATATTCACCGCAAACTCAAGGACAAGAAGAGAAAATGAACGGAACCATAAAAAAAATGTTAGCGAAATATGAAAGTACCGATAGCGAAGAATGGCCAGACCACGTGCATAACGTAGCCTTGACCTATAATATGACACCAATTGAAGGTTTAAATAATCACAATCCGTTTTACCTAATGCACGGTTATAAAGGAGAACCCCCCATAAATTTAAACATTCTGTCCCCACTTATCAGTAAAACCAGAGAAGAACAGATAAGTGAAGCAGACAGAATTCGAAAAACATTTCCAAATTTTGATAAAAAGAATGCAATTAAATATTCAGAACGCTATAATAAAGGAAGAAAAGAAATTTCTTATGAAACTAATGATTTAGTTCTTTTAAAAGCACCGATAAATTATGGAAAAGGCAAACCAAAATTTCTAGGACCATATAGAATAGTAAGAAAAATTTCAGATTTAAACTATGTAATTCGCATAACCTCCGAAGATGGAAATAGCATAGACGATACAGTTCATATAAGAAGACTTACGCCTTATAATGCTCGTTCTAATGCGAATTTACCATCAAACATTGAAGATATTACACCCGATAATTTGGAAAATGAAGAAAATATTCCCGAGTCTAATCCAAAAAGGAAAAGAGGTAGACCAAAGAAAGAAAAGAGTTCTGAAGAAAATGAATCAGAGGACGAAATTAAAATCATTGTCAAACGTCCAAGAGGAAGACCACAAAAAGGAATTTTAAAGAAATCTGACAATAAAAATAAAAACAATAAAAAGGTAAAATTTACTGACGAAGCTTTATTAAAAGGGAAAGATTGTTCAGAATGGAAAAAGAGATTTGAATTAAAAGACCTAGAAAAAAGAAAGATAACCTTACGAAAAATTCAATCAATTACCCAAAAACAACATATGGAAGAAATCAAATTGTTCAATAGGTGTGATGAGGGAAAAAGTATAATACAACCTTTGTCTCTACCTATTCAACCTATTCCCCAGGATATTAAAAAACCGAGTGAGTTAAGTTTGGAGATATACGTGAAAAGATACTCCGAACCACCACCCAAAACATTGTATTATAACCCTTGTAATTTAATTTGTAACAATTATAGATAATTTTTATATATATTGTAAGGACCATTTATGTACATATTTTCTCCCTTCAAAAAAAAAAAATAATAATTTTTTTTTTTACTTACCAATTACCAATCATCCTGTGCATCATGAGTAAAAGCCTCCCCAGCGTCCGAATTTATTCCACCTTGCTCTTCACCTTCTGGATGATCAGCAGGTGCGGGCTCCGGAGAAACTGACCGATGCCTGAACTGCTGATGATGAGGAACCAAAAACATGCACCAATTGGACACGATCATTTTACTCGGTCCTGAGGTCAGCTCACTTCTTGGACTTGCTCCTCGTAAAACACGACGATTGTGAGAGATGGTCATTTTTTCCGACGGCTCCAAAACTCGCATAACCTCAATGTAATGAGGAGTATCATTAATCACGATTTTTCGCCGATAAAAGCGAACAAGATAGTCAACTAAGAATTGAAATTGGGACCTATCCATAATCGTATTGGCATATGCAGTATTGGTAATCGAAAAACGAACTTTAGCGCCAAAATTTAAAGGCTGTTTTTCCATTATAACTGCAGTCAATAAGTTCAAGCCAACAGCATAACCGGTGATGTTGGATGGATTCACATCAAGTGTTGAAAAACAAACCACGGATCCTTCCCACCTCCACAAACTTGCCTCTGGGAAAAGGAAGCTGAACTGCAAGGCAAGTTGTACCATCGACTGCAAACAACACTCGCATAAACTCTGAGGCATCACATGCCTCCACAAGCCAAATGAAGTGTTTAGAGAGTCGCCAGGAAAATTTTTTCAATACGTGTCCACTCCCCTTGGACCATAATCCGCTGCCAGAAATGAGTGAATGGCTTTGAAAATCTTCCAAAGCCCAATCACGCCAGTAAACAGACATGGACAACGCAGTGACCAACAACGCAAATACAGCAGAGATGTTTGCGTCAATATGAAGCTTTCAGACGTCTCAACAATCCCCGTATCAGGCACCATAAATTTAGGCAAAGCACGCAATTCCGACGGAGTCGGATACAGAGGAGCATCCTGAAGAACGTCTGCACTAGCACGATCCATTTCTAAATTCAACATCCCGTTCAAATTGTAAAGAAAATGTCTTTCCACGTTCACTAAACTTAAATTACGAACTAAACGAAAAATAAAATATATACAAAAGAAAGAAATTACGACTAATAGGAACATCAACTATAAGTCTAAAGAAGGACGAGAACGAAGAAAATTGAAACGAACTAACATGTCAAACACGCCGAGAAGACTGCGATACCTCCATATATATCCGAGTTGTAAAGCAAGATGAATTCTTACTGAACAATCGAAATATACTTGAGTCTGCCATCTCCCAAGGCCTACCCTCGATGGTAACAGTGCGAATCGAATTCCAGAGTCCCACACTAACACAGATGGTGTAATTTCCGCACATATGTATATTTTTATGAGAAAAAAATAAAAATCAAGAAAATATTGTGCATCGATATACATTTTTGCGCCGAATAAAATTTTTTTTTCTCTCGACGGATAACAACTAAACAACATACCGACAAATATAATACTGCATCTAACAGCAAAATTCCGTGTGATTTGTAATGATTTCAGAACACATGATGATAAAACTCGCCGTTATCATTTTCATTACATTCACCAAAATCACACACAAAACCGAGAATACAAGTTTAAAAATGAAAATTGCATTGTCAGGAGCATATTTTGAATTAAACAAATTCAGTAAGGCTTATGAGAAAACAATTCCCATAGTCTATAGCCTGAAAATTCCAAGAAGACAGAACATGGAAACACCCGAATGGCTTGAAGAAATAAAAAAACTGCAAAGTTGCACATCCACGGAAAACACATGGTGTATACAGAGATCAAAAAACATGCTGAAAATCTTAGATCTAATTACGGATATTCAGCTAATAAATGAAGCAATAATCAAAGAATTTGACAGAGAACCTTCAAAACGAATTAAACGGGGAATACAAGTCCTTGGTGACTTTGACACATGGTGTTGCAATGTCATGACACTTTCTCAAGGCAACGACTTTAAAGAAAACGAGAAAAATCTAAAATCCCAATACGAAAAACTTCGAGAATCCGTAATAGAAAGCCATGCAGAATTATTAAACGTCACAAATGACATTAAAAATTTTAAAAAGTTAGAATTCGACAACTCTAATATTTTAAAAGAAAACGTTCAAGCATTAAAAGACGCCATTCAAAACCAAAATAACAAAATAATTATAGAAGCTAGAAGAGAGCTCATCTTTGACACAGCTCGAACTCTTCACACTAGTTTAGTCACTGAAAATGCTAAACTTAGCCACCTATTCCTTTCTTGAAAAAATAACCATCTACCAGCAGCAATTGTTAACGAAACAACTTTAAAAGAAGACTTGATAAAAATCAAGAAAATTGCAGAAAAATCAAATTTTGCAGTAGTTTTAGACAAAAAATCAATCCAGTCCTACTACAGAACAAAATTAGTAAACTGCTATGTGACAGGAAACAAAATAGAGATAGAAATCAAAATTCCACTTCAGAACCTTCATGCCAAATACGAACTTTACAACTTTATTCCATTAGCATTTCGAACACATGACAATAAAATCTGCTCTTGGGATCAAGAACCTTCGATCTTATCCCACAACAAATTTGATGGGTCAATAAGAATCATAATGGGAACAGACATTGATCTTTGTGGTAAACATAGCCTGTTATGCTTTCTACCACAAGACCGCACAACCAACAATAAAGGGAATTGTGCGAGGGCATTATTTCAAGGAATGAAATTTGAAGAAATAATAAAGAAATGCACCTTCAAATGCGAGATAAATCATGAAGAAATCGTAGTCAAGCAAATTGAAATGAACCTCTTTGCCATAACTAATGCTAAAAACCCATTAATATCAGTTAATACCATAACAAAAACAAGTACTAGTATAACTATAAATGACTCATGGCCCGGAGCAACTCTACTAACAGTTCCATGTATAGTAGAAATCCAACAATTACAGAGAGAAAACAATGCAGAAACAATCATCCCAGCAGGATTCCCTTGTATAAATGATCCAGAAAAAGACATCCTCATCGAACATCACTTACAGCTAGTTTGGACGAAATATCAATTCATGGAACTTGATTTTGGTCTGCGTCAATCATTCAAATTTCTAAATATGTCTATTGCCTATAATAATAAATGGCATGACAACATACCTTACCTTTCACCAATAACTCTAATTCATGAGCTCAAAGAAAGATTAAAATCACCAGAACTGAAAATCCCTGATCTAGGATACCAAGACACAATAATCACGGTACATTTACTACTAATCGGTTGATGTAGTTTATTAACACTCATAGTAGCCATATTGGTTTACGTAAATTTAAAAATAAATTGTGTTGCTATCAATGAGCACAATCAAATAAATGATCTGGCATTGGGAGCAATACATTGTTAATGGTCCATAACTCTAAGTCCATATTTTGTATTACAATATAACAAAAAAAAAAAAAGCATAATGAATTTGATTATGCCAAATTATCTTAATTAAGTCCATTTGCAAAAATAAATTTTTATGCTCAAATAAAAAATTTAATATATATTTTTTTTTTAGGCGATGATCAATCCCACAAAGTAAAATTAAGAGATATTTATAAAAAAAAAGTAGTATTGTATTATGACTAAGATTAAAGATATAGTAAATTAAAATAATAAACTTTCAGGGACACAAAATTTAGCGAAGCAGGAGCTTCGAGCTTTCTTTCACCCGGGGACCTTTGTTCCATCCCATTTTTGCAGACAATTCAGTTCGTCTACAAAAACGTGTCGAACAAATTATAGACAACTATTAATCCCAATTCTTGGAATAATAGCTGTCTATATTTTATCTAGCTTCTCACAAACGGACACCACCAGATATGCTGACAATGAAGTGTCATCATATTTGGCGGATATTCCGTATCACGCCACCTTTTTGGTTGGCCATCTTTTGATTGAAACAAAGAAAACGAAAGTAATGTCATATCTTCATTTTGAAGACATGGTCATTCCTAAACCTGAAGTTGAGTAGAGACGTTAGGGTCCATACTAGTTGCTATGGACATTAGGTATCATTATATTAAGAAATAGAAATAAGTATAATTTAAAGTGTTTGTAATAACTAAAGTGAAATTTCTAATAAAAGATAAATGTTCGTAACTTATCTTATTTGTTGAGGTAATTTAAAAGTATTGAATTATTCTCGCAACAATAGTAGATATCAAAAATTTTAAAAAAATTTTCAACAAAAAATTAGTAAACTACGGTATAAAAGAAGAAAACTCAACTGTTATACTTAAAATGTGAAAAATAATTTATTTATTTTCTGTTTAGAATTTATTAATGTCTGACCTAAATGATTAAAACGGTGATATAACAATCATTTTTTCATAATTAATTTGGTTTAAAAAAAATTCTTTTTCAATACCCAAGTATCAAAAAATTTTGAAAATAGATTTATAATATGAAAGATAAATCAACTCTTTATGAACTAAGACTGTAGAGAAAAAAAAATTGAGAACTATGTTCGAGTGTTCGACACCCCAAAAAAAAAGGCACTTCAAATTTTCTCTAAAAATTTTCTGTTAGAAAAGTGCAACACCAAACTTTGTTGTGGCTCGACATAAACGGTTAAAAAAAGTTAAAACCGAAAAAAAAACAAACATTTTTCTCAAAATGTGCGTATATCCGGATCTTGAGACTTTGACTATGTACCTATAACTATTCACTATATGGACTGAGCTTAATAGGACTAGTGGTACAGTGAGGGTTTGGATACTTTACCAGTAATTACATAGATCATTTTATTGAGGTGAGTTCTGATCACTTTACACAGAAAAGATAAGCACGGACTTCCATCTTAGAAAAGATTTATTATCGACGTTAGTACAACGACTGACGAGCGGAGAACATTCTCCGTTGAGCAATGGCGGGAAGAATATTATGTTGGTGATCAGTGTTGCCACATGTAAAACTAATAAATGTAATAACATGTTACATACAGTGTTAGTCAATGTAATGTTATGTGTTTGTGAGGTAGTGAGGGAATCGTATCCCAACACCCCCCTGCGATTCAAAATGGACGAACGAACATATAAGTAAAAATGTGTCACACAGTGTATATATTTAAAAATAAAATAAAAAATGAAAATAAGCAATAGCTGTCAAAATTGTTACATATAAATGTCATATAAAATTGCTATATATATAAAATGGTAGAAATATTAGGTATGTCGTTGACTAGTATTATGATGTACATATCAATTGTTTTATCTTAAATATATCGTGTAATTTTAATTTGAAAATATATATATAAAAGGCAGGTCGGAGAGATCAATATCTCCTCATCGTCAGCTGTGGAGAGATAATATCATTATGTATATGTCCTTATAATTAGTTGTGTGGGGTTTAGGTAAATATGCTATTGTGGGAATCAATTGTATATGTTGGGGGATGCTGATGCCAGTAAGAGAGGCAGAGCAGTGACGGGGAACCTATTGAATATTGTGATGTAAATTGTGAAACAACATATGGACCTCTCGGTTTACGACAGGCGCTAAAAGACCGACGCCCATCCGCAGTCCAAAACCAAATACCAAAAATTTTGAGGGTTATGTCAATTAAGACTATTGGCCGAAAAGTTGACTTGTTTGGAGGATTCTCATAACAATATTTTGGAATGTTTTCCAATCAAGTGCTTTAGTTAATATATCAGCAACTTGATCAGGTGACCTAATATCATGAAACTTATTAATTTTTGTTGAAAAGCTTCCAACACTGCATAACATTTGATCGCAAGGGACCTGGAACATTTTTGGCCTCCCCCAGATGCAATACGGGACGCAGATATATTGTCCTCGTAGACTTGCACTGGGTCGGTTACAGAGAAAACACTCTCAGTAAGTCTCCAGATCACGTATATATCATCTAGTGCATCATTCAATGCAATTAATTTGGCTGCAGTCGACGAAGTTGCAACTGTGTTTTGCCGATGAACGACCCAATTTAACAAGTCTCCGTTAACGAATATCATGAAGCCAGTTGTGGAGCACCCTTTCTCCAGGTTATTTATATCAATGGGTGAATTGTCTACTTTGGGTGCATAAGACGCATCGACAAAAGCTTTAATTTGTGTTTGGTCAGAGTGGAAGACCAGAGAGAAGTCCCTTGTAGTTTTAAGGTATCTAATAATACGACGAACGTAATTTTTTATTTCATTATTGGAGGATGCCTGAAAACGTGACAAATAATTGACAGCGAAGGCAATATCCGGGCGGATCAGTCTTGCCACATATAGCAGATTCCCAATCATAGCCCTATATTCGGTATCATCCAATCCATTTTTTGGCTTATTTATCTTAAGTCCCATCTCCATTGGTGTTGAAGATGGATTACATTCCGTCATTCCGAATTTCCGGAGAATCTTATCAATATATCTATTTTGTGTTAGTATAATTTGTTTTCTAGGGATATCTCGACTTATTTCGAAACCTACAAAGAAAGTTGGATTATATTCTATTTTTAATGTGAAATTTTTATTGAAAATATTTATTAGGTCTTTGTCCACTCGTTGTGGTTACTAGCCAACAACATGTCATCCACATAGACTATTAAGAGTGCCATTGCACCAATATTATCTTGTTTTATATATAAGCATCTATTTTTGATTGGATGAATCCAGCTTGAATTATTGTTGAATTCAACAAGTCGTACCAACTCTTGGAAGACATTTTCAGTCCATATATTGACTTTATTAATCTCAAGCAATTGTTTTTGCCTAGTTGGCATCCCTTAGGGTTTGATATAAATATAGGGTATTTTATTTGTGAATTAAGGAAGGCTGTCTTTATATCAAATTGTGTTATATTTAGACTATATTTGTTTGTGATGGATAATATCCATCTTATCAGCCAATATTGGATTACCGGGGCATATGTTTCAGTTAGAGAATAGTGAATAAGATCTTTAAAACCCCTTGCAACCAACCTAGCCTTTGGTATGTGAACGCCTTGGTTGTTGGGTTTTGTGGTGAAACACCACTTCGTATCTACTAACCTCCAATTCTCTCCTTTGGGACGACTTCCCACACGCCCATATCAGATAATGACTTCAGCTCGTCTGTAATGGCTTGTTGCCATTCTTCCTTAAAAAGGTTGTTTTCAACATCCTCCCATTTTTGAGGGATGTGGTCCTCAATGTAATTTTTATATCTTGATTTAAATAAGTTTAAAATTACAGGGGTTTCTATTATATTATTATTATCCTGTACATTTTAATTTCCATTATTTGTATTATCTATTTGTTTTATATTTCTCGTTTCATCAAATCTGACATCGCATGTAACGTGCGATTTGTCTATTAATGGGTCCCTTATACAGTACCCACTGTTGGTATACCCTACAAAAATTCCTTTCTCGGATCTTTGGGTTAATTTTGGGTGTTCACTATTGGCTTTTTTTCTTTTATTTTTTGTGGCTTGTTGCTGACAAACCTCTATGGGAATATGCCTATGAGCGAGAGACCCAAAAACTCTCATGTTAGATAAGTCCGGCTTTATGCCGTAAAACATCTCAAAAGGGGTCTTATGGTCCTTGTTGGCCCTAGTTGGGCTTTTGTTTATAACATAAACAGCCGTCAGGACAGCCAATGACCAAAAACTGAAGTCCAAATCAGAGTCAAACAGCATAGCCCTTGTCCTTGCCATGATTGTTTGATTCTGCCTTTCGGCCATCGCATTCAACTCTGGTGAATACGGAACAACAGGCTCGAGGTTTATGCCGTTGTCCTCACAAAATGTCTTCATATTCGAGTCAAGATACTCCCTAGCATTGTCACATCTTAAAGTGGCTATTGGGTGATCCGGGAATTTCGATTTTAATTTCATGTATAGTTTTTTAAACTCCTCGAAAACCATTGATTTTTTTTCAATAGTGGAGATAAAGGTATATTTTGTGGCATGATCCACGAATATCAAAACGTACTTTTCACCATATATGCCTGGTGAGAAGGGGCCCATTGTATCCGATGAAACGAGTTCGAGTTTTCTTTCCAGTCTAGTGCGAGTTCCACTGTGTCCTAATCTTCTAGAATTTGCTTTCACACATATCTCACACAGACTGAATTCGTCATCACAAAACGTAATTCCGTTTGGAATGCCTCTTGAGACCTTTGTCAAGAATTTTAAATTTTTTCCTGATAAGTGTCCCAATCTCCTATGCCATATTATTTTTTTATCTATTTTTAATTTTTCTACTTTCTCATTGATTTCTTGATCATCGTTTATTATATCATTATTATTTATTATATTATTGTTGGTGTTTATACCGACATCCTCATTCATTTCACTACCAACTTCATTTATTTCATTATTTTGTGGGTTATTACTATCATTTTCATCGTTAGAATTTATTATAATATTATAATCTACATTATTATTAATTGTGTTTTCTTGTGTATTATTATTGATATTCTCTCCATTCTCTTCATTTTCCTCCTGACTTTCCTCAAGAATTTTTTCCTCTACTTCATATTCCATCCATTCATCTTGGGAATTTATATTGGGCATACATGCCAATTTATTTGATTCGTTATTATAAGGACATATTTTATTTAACTCGTCTCCATTTTCTATAATATTAACAGTGGACTCCGGTACAATTTCGTACTTCACCATGTATACACCTCTTATTTTTGGGGCCAAAAAAATTACCTCGTCTGTTCCCCAGACGTATATGTGCGCCGCAGAGAAATTTTGGTCTATGCCGAGCACACTATTTTCTGTTATTTTAATCCCTGACATTAGGTCTACGTTTAGGGATGGTACATAATGTACGTTTTTTAATCTTATCACTGTTTGATTTCTCTCTGAATTTTCCACCCTGATGAACATAGTTCCTATATGTGTGGCAATAAGTAGAGTATCTTGGATGGCACATTCTAACTCGATAGGCTTTCCCAGCATTATAGGGTTAGACAGTTTTGACAAATCTGATTTAACGTGAGCAACAGCTCCACCATCTAACATTATTCTTTTAGTAAGAGGGACATAATTTGAATCTGACTCTTGCTTCATGTCTTTAGATGTTATTAAATTTATTAATTTATTATTATCTGTGTTTTTGTTCGGCTCGTGACCCTTATACCTGATCATCATTGACCACTAAACATCATTTTCTTTTTTATTTTTATTATTATTGTTTGGATTGTTTCCTCCGTATCTTGTATTTTGTGCAGGACCATCTAATTTATCTTGGGGTTTTGCACCCTCTTTATTTGACGGACATACTGTAGCTATGTGCTCTTTGCTATGGCACTTGAAACATACTAAGTTATTCAAATTTGGCAAATTATTTTGATTTTGATTATTATTATATTTTCTATTTTCGTAATTATTATTATTATTATTATTTTGAGGCATTTCTGACTTTTGGTTATTATTATATGTCACTTTCCCCTGATCTACATTTTGACTATAGTTTTGATTTCTATTTGTGTTATTATATCTATTGTAATTTCCTCCATATTGAAATCTTTGATTTTTATTATTTTGGTTGAAATTACAAAATTTATTATTATAATATCTTGACTTTTTCTCGTCATATAACCTATCTGATCTTTCAATCAACATGGCATGGAGTGTTTTGATTGTTTTTTGATCCTGACTTAAGGTATTGAACTACAGCCTTGTCATGTCATAGTCCATGTTCAGTGATATTAGGAGTTGTTCTATCTCCTCCTGTTTGTCTAAATTTTTACCACAGTCCCTTATTTTTTGGTCTGATCTAGAAAACACGTCTAAATAACTTCTCATATTACCATCACTGTTAAATTTTAGTCTCTGAAAGGCCTGCTTTGCATTAATATATGTAACTTGCGTGCAGCTTTTTTACCTTTCATCTAAAACTTTTAAGATTTGATTTATTGTTTTTAAGTCTTTTACTCTTTCAATTAGTTCGTTGTTTAATCCCTGATAAATTAGAGCCTTTCCTTTTTTTGGTTACGGAAATATGCCATCCTACTGGCTGAACTAGCATTGCCCAAATCAGGGTTTAAAAAATTATTTAGTTCCAGTCCCAAAAATAACACTTCGGTCTCAACATCGTGCATAATCAGATATAATCCCTCTGCATAGAGTGTTGAGACCATCGTGGTCTTCCAGGCATCATAATTCCTCCAATCGAATACCTTTTTTGTGTCAAATCGTGACATTTTATTATTAAATTTAGGGTGTTCGGGAATTTAGATCCTACCTCAGAAACACGAGAACTTAAATCTAGAGGGTAACACGGTCTCAACCGCACGATAATGCACAACACGGTCTTAGCTGCTTGATAGGGAATGCAAGTCAAATATGTTATACCATAATATTCAGTAATTAATTAATATTCTAAATTAAATCTCACGAAATATGTGTTGCCGACGATGAGGTGATCTCTCCTCCGTTGTTTCTACTTCTTGAGCGATCAAGTTACTCTGACTTTATCGTCAAAAATGTTCGAAATTGAACTAATCAAAGTCTTAAGTCTTGTTTTAGAACACAGATGATTCTATTAAACACGTTAAAATTTGAATTAATACATAGTGCAAAATTATTTAACAAAATACGGAAGAGATTACTGCTGAAAAGAAAATAATCTATCAGTTTTCATCAATTGAATCGATCTTTTATTGTATGTGAACAGGAAAAAATCTGTCACTAATGTCAATGTTCATAGATGTAGGTTTTCTATTGTTGGATTCGATGAAGCTAATCCAACAAAGATTTCCTTTTTCTACAATTCTCGACCAACAAGATAAAGTTTGAAGGCTATTAATATCACCTTTCAAGTTTCAACTTTACTTGGGATTTGGTTGAGAATTTACATGAAAATATATTAAAATTTAACTTTATTTTACTGAAATTTTTGATTTTTTCTAATTAATTTTGAGCAAAATCACACGAATTACTGGTTAATTAATCTAAACTTTTTACTTATCTTTAATTTTTCCATTCTTTTTTCGTATTTTTTCGATGTTTTTCTTCTGCTACCTTGCCCAAATAACACCAAACTCCGACAATTTTTACTCTGCAACTTTTGAATTTTCGATTTTCTTCCACTGTTTCACTCCCTGGAACACAGCATGAACAATTGCCAACCGTTTTTGATTGTATACACTGGTCTACCAAACCACAAAATGCTCTCGTATCTTATCTGCTTTCTCCAGACTTTCGACTTTGACGTTTTCACAGGTGCCCAAGACTTTACCATTGTTTTCATCAAATTTCACTTTTATTTTATTGATTAACATGAATTAAAACTTTCAACTTTTTCAGGATAATTACTTTAATCACTGAATCGAACTTTTCGTTCGTGAATTTTTCACTTTTCCTACCACTTTGCGTGGAGGTATCACACGGCACTAAGCCTTTTCACTTTACGTGAAATACGAACTTTTAATTTTTAACAAATTACACGATTTTCACATTTTAATTACCGCACTTATTTTTCTAATCCGCAGCTCTGCTAACATATTGAGGTGAGTTCTGATCACTTTACACAGAAAAGATAAGCACGGACTTCCATCTTAGAAAAGATTTATTATCGACGTTAGTACAACGACTGACGAGCGGAGAACATTCTCCGTTGAGCAGTGGCGGGAAGAATATTATGTTGGCGATCAGTGTTGCCACATGTAAAACAAATAAATGTAATAACATGTTACATACAGTGTTAGTCAATGTAATGTTATGTGTTCGTGAGGTAGTGAGGGAATCGTATCCCAACACATTTTGTGTCAGAATCTTTGACTACACTATAATTATAACTTCATGGACTGAGTTTAATATGGTTGGCACCGAATGCGGGTGAAGGCAACATAATAAGTATAACTAGCGGTATGCGATTTTTACTACGAAAAGTTAGGCAACTTTACTATTAATTGAATACTGAAAATATTTTATTTTGGTTCAAATTACTTTATTTCTCACTTGTTATAGATCTTTCAAGCATGAACAATGTCAAACATTAAAAGGCAAATTCAGAATGAATTTAATTCTCTATTTATGCTTATTTATGAGATATAATTTTGTTACTTTCACGTTCTAACCATTATGCTCAGTCCATATATAGTTACGTACAGTCAAAGCCCAGCGATGGTTGAGATGACCTTTTTTCTTTTTTTTAGCTGTTGGAAATTTCAAAAATATTAGCTGGAAATTTTCGTTTTTATCCCCCACTCCTAGAAATGACTTTCGCTACGTCTTAGAGACTCCCACAGTTCAAGATCATCTGACAGAACTCACAATATAGGTCATAGAAGCAAAAATCTTCCTTATATTTTT
Source organism: Ericerus pela (assembly GCA_011428145.1). Classification (NCBI taxonomy): domain Eukaryota; kingdom Metazoa; phylum Arthropoda; class Insecta; order Hemiptera; family Coccidae; genus Ericerus; species Ericerus pela. The sequence goes on from WOFM01000260.1 coordinate 330,672, forward strand.
TGGTCATTGTATAAATACAATAAGGGATGCAATAAAAGTAGAAATAATAACTTTTTGAAAGCAGTGGACATAAACGAAACATTTCGAAAATTATCAACCTGACAAGATAGAACGAAATGAAATCGAAGACTTAATATTCGCTTTACGAGTAAAACAAAGATTTTCGAGAATAACGCTTCCTTAAAGATTATAGATCTTGGCACCAATTTACAATTTCACTACGGAAGATTTTTACGTCATTCATAGTTTTCTTCTCTCTTCAGCTGATAATATAACGAGAATATATCAGATATGATAATTAACGATACAAGAGTCAGGAACTCCAGAGAGATCTAAATACTACACTACCAAGATAAGTTAAATTAAAATTGAGACAGCATCCAAATTGAAATACTACGGTGGCAAAGAAATCGCTACACGAATTAGGAAAAAAATGAGTCACAAGAAAGGACGTGACATAGGCTATTCGAGAAATTATTTAACTCGAAGTTGATAGTTTCATAACATTTTTATTTTAATCTGGACAGCCGCCTATGCATAACTGCCACCTAGAAAACGAAAATTGAATATCACATTACACCATAAATTTTCAACAAAAGACATTTACCTGTAACTGATACACATAATTATACGATCCATTCGTACATGAACAAGTAACTCATGAAACTCACCGCTGAGTATTCAATTAAAAGATCAGAATTTACAAGAAACCGGCAAGAATTTTGTTCATTTATCAATTCAAATAACATATTGCTTCATTGGCTACAAACAACATGCAAACAACTGAGTAACGATACAAAAAGTCAAAACTTTGAACTTCAGGCTTTGAATATAGGAATCTGAGACGAATGCATTGAAACATTGAATTCATAAATGAAAAAGGGCAATCGCACGCGAAACATAATTACGGTCTATAATGTGTAGAACACAGACACAACCCTATACATATTACATCGTTTACTTGACTGTATAGTGTATAGTATAGGTACTAAATAAATATAGTAAAAATTCGTCTACCAAACTCGTTCACTCATGAGTAATGACTCTACAGACGTATAACCTTTGACTATATAGCTTAATGGACTGCTAGAACTGATAAGAAATACATAGGGTTAAATGGAACACCGCTGAAGCCACTGTTAACAGGCGTTCTTTTTACAAGAAATGACCTTTGGTGATAAGTGAAAGTACAAACACTAGTGAAACTTAAAAGAATATCGTTCTCCCACTGCTTATATTGTTAGGAGTCACGAAAATATAACTGAATATAAATTCAGTTTTCATACAAAGTACCTTTTTCGAAAAGTAACGCCTGCATTCTTTGGCTTCAAGATTTTATTAGTTCTAGCAGTCCATTAAGCTATATAGTCAAAGCGTATAACTCTGTATAATATGTTATCACCATGGGGTATTATCTCCTTTAGGTTCGTTTTATTTGCCACGCAGTGTCGACACCAAGAGGTACTAATCCGCTCTTACACGACAAATGCACCAATTGAATAGCGGAATTGACGCAAAAGTAGCGAAATAGCATCCTTCAGTGTCACCTCAAATTGTTATTTTTGGCAAATAAAACATTAGTGTTCAGGGGCCTTATTCCTGAACTGCTTAATGGCTTATGAAGCATAGCACAATTTAGGCACACTTGGCTTACATCTGAGTCAAAGAAAGCGTAGCCCGCAAACTTTAATTTTCCCAATTGGGGCACAAATAAATTTCAAAAATTTCAATAAAAAATTAATTTGTAAGTAACTCATAATCTTATTATTAGGATTCAGGAATAACGAAAGAATGAAAACGTAATTTATCACAGTATTACACTTACATGAGAAACTGAATGTACTAGCACTGTGATATAATTTTGAGATCCACTCATTAATGAGTGGATCAAGATTTATGAGGCAAATATAATTCTGGTTAATATGTAGTATGGCTATATGCTATAACTGCTTCACACACAATGTTGATCTTAGGTTGTCTTCAAGATGGAGGGTGAAGAATGATCATTCACATGTTGCCAGAAATAGGAATTGTTAAAATTATTTTAATTAAAACAAATATTTATGGTACCAATTTCCCAATATTCATATTTAAATGTAAAAAATTTATAACTTTGTCTAATATATCAGGTTTATAATTTTATCAGAGGTATTATTTTCATTTTCCAATTCGTTATTATTTGGCTGTATTTGATTATTATTATTATTATTATTATTATTATTTCCCTCGGGTGGTTGTGAAATTTCCTCCTTTTCCTCCTCAATAGTTAAATCTACCAAAAAGGAATCACTTGTGTGACTGGTATTCAAATTTTTAGAGTTTGAAGATATTTTTAACCAACCTGAAGAACTTCATCCAATTTGTTTGAGATGAAAAGAACTTCTGTTTCTATGAAATAAATTTTAGCTGTATCTTTTCCTTGGTTTATATATAATACTCCAGATTCCGTGACTTTAATTCCTGACATAATGTCGAAACTCAAAGTCTGGAACATAATGTACCTCCAAACTGATTAAATTTTAAACTGATCTTCCAATAGAATTCTCATATTACTCATAATTATGTGTTGAATATAAAAAAGTGTCTTTTAAAGCACACTGTGATTTTACTAACTATTCAAAATTCTTTAAATCACTATTTAACTAGGAGAAAAAAATTCATTCCTGTGATAACTTCACTGAATTTTTACTAGATTTAAACAAAGGTTTAAAAATTAACTAAGTCTGTGAAGAGTAATAAATTCTAATTATGCTTAATGTCCCATAAACTTACGCAACCGACCTGCATTGGTGTTTGTGTGGTGTCGTGTACTTACATATACACACACCCACAATAGGCAATATTAGGCAAATTACTTCTGCCACCTTTCCCATGTCACTTACACATTTCTGGAACAAAGTTGAAACTTAAGACCTAACCTTTGGGAGGATTGTCCTCATACAGAAAACAAAAGGAAATATTATAAGATGATGCCTATAGTAGTTACAGGCGTATCAAAAGTTTTTTCTACTTTTAATTTTACAAACTGAGGGAGCAAAGAATATTTTTCCAAGTGAACACCCTCCCCCTAGGCCTAAGGCAAAATCCAGAGAACACTACTGGGAGGAAAAACTACTCTGCATCAAAGTGACATTGTTTTGTTCTTTTTATTTTTGAAACTTTTTTATGTTTGCCTAATGCAAAATTTGGAACTGGCTGAGCAGCTATGGTATTGGAAAACAATTCTTTTTTAAATGGGAAAATTTTTTATATTTTTAATTTTAGACGAGTAGAAAATACATCATACCAACCCTGTTTTTGCTTTAGAAAATGCTCATTTAACAGTGTTAATGACTATAAACAGAAACAGAAAACACGTTGTAGCTGTTTTCCACACCTGCATCAACCAAATTTGGCATTTTTCTCACTTGTTTTTCTATTCATGTAAAAAAAAGCCAAATTAAAGATCATTATAGTTTCATTTAAAATTAAAATACTATACATAACCAAGTTGGACAATATGCGATCAGCTTGGCAATCATGTCTCTCGGTTTTGCCTCGCTCTACACTCTTTCCACCCCTGACTTGTAATCTACTATTATCGGTAGTAATTCAGTTGAAACTGCCAAAAGCTTATTACATGTCACAGAGGGGACTACTCTTAATATTATTAATTTTTTATCAAAACTGTTTCAGTTGAAATCACCAAAGTTTATTTAATGTAACAGCAAATGCTGTTTGCTGTTAGTTATGAATATATGAAAAGATAGAAAAGAAGAAATTAAATTTTTAGTTTTTTTTTCAATTTCCATCATTTTAGTTTCAATTTTCATTACATTTCCTGGTTTTAACCACAGAGTATTAAATAATTATTATAATAGAGGATGCACGTTCATTTAACAGCTATAAAGAAAAATAACACTGTGGAATACCTTTTGTGAGAGATATTCACACTAGAAGGTTTTCAAAATTATTTGCGTGTTCTGCCACTTCATACAATTAAGTGTGGGAGAGCCAAATCCTCGGTGAACACTGGCGATTTTTTGAGCCGGTTCTGAGAGTTTCTTTGCCAAGCGCCAACCACGCTGCAGAGTGACCTGTGTCAGTTTGAAGAGCAGATTGAAGGCCCAAGAGTATGGTTGGTAGTATGTCCACCCATCTCTTGATGTTGCAAGCCATGATGGAGGCTTTCAAAGCTCTGTGCCATCACTCAACTTTACCATTTGCTTGAGGATGGTAAGCTGTGGTGTGGTTGTGTTGTGTACCAAGCTTCTTAGACAGCTCTTGAAAGAGCAAGTTTTCGAATTGGCGAACTTGGTCTGTAAGGATGACTTCAGGTACCCCGTAGCGAACAATCCAGGTGTCGTATAACCTGGCAGCTACTGTTGGAGCTGTCATCTCATAGAGAGGAACTGCCTCTGGCCATCGAGTTGCTCTATCAATCATCGTCAATAGGTATCTGTGTCCTTGGGATGGGGGTAATGGACCCACCAAGTCTATGTGTATTGTTTTGAACCTCTCCGTTTGTTTGAAAGATTTGAGAGATGAACGAGTATGTCTTCCTACTTTGGACTCTTGGCAATTCAGGCAACTGCGAGCCCATTTGTTGCAGTCGGACTTTATTCGAGGCCAAACAAATCTTGATGCTACTAGTCCAGCAGTGCATTTTGGTCCAGGGTGCGATAGATTGTGCACATTACTGAAAGCCAATTTGCGATACTTTGTCGGCAGGAATGGCCTATTCTTGCCTGTACTAATATCGCATGTTAGTAGAACATTAGTACCAGGGATTTTCCGTTGTCTCAATTTAAGAGCTGTGTCATCGTTCAACAACAATTCTTGCAATTCTGCATCCCTTAACTGTTCTTTAGCTATTTCAGCGTAAGGTAATTGAGATGGTGCCGAGATGACTTCGATCCTACTAAGAGCATCAGCTGGAGTGTTGAGTTCTCCACTTATATACTGGATGTCTGTAGTCAACTGTCCTATGTAGTCCAATTGTAGAGCTCTTCTCGGGGAAGCTGGTTCTGTCTTTTGCGTGAAGGCATGTGTTAGGGGTTTATGATCTGTGTACACAGTGAAACATCTACCCTCTAATTGGTGTATGAAATGCTTCAACGCAGCAAATATTCCCAGTAACTCCCTGTTGTATGTGCTGTAATTCTTTTTGGTTTTTGATAGCTTTCTGGAGAAGAAAGCGAGCGGTAACTTCTTGTCATTGTCCTTTTGGTACAGTGTTGCACCAATAGCAAAGTCAGATGCGTCAGTTGCGACACATAACGGCAGACTTTCATCTGGGTGAGCAAGCAGAGTTGCATTTGCCAGTGTTCCTTTAATATTTTCAAAAGCTTTTTCAGCTTCTTCTGTCCAATCGAGTGGAGTCTTATCTTTCTTTTTATTTGTTTTAATCAATGCGAACAGCTTACTTTGTTCGGCTGCAGCATTTTTAATGCAACGTCTGTAGAAATTCACCATCCCCAGGAAGTGTCTGAGTTCAGCAACGTTTGAGGGTTTCGGGAATTCAGTATGGGCTCTACCTTGGTCTTTAGAGGGGAAATGCCTTCGGTTGAGACTTGATAGCCGAGAAAGTCAATTTTGGTCTGTTTGTATAAACTTTTTACAACATTGATGGTAAGTCCAGCAGTGTGTATACACTGTAAGATGGCTCTTACATTCTTCTCATGCTATTGCTCACCGCCTTCTGAGCAAATGCATATGTCATCCAAATATGCATAAGCAAATGGCAAATCCATAAACAGTCCATTGATGAATCTTTGGAAAGTTTGTGCAGAATTACGGAGTCCAAACGGCATTCGAAGGTATTCAAATAAACCAAAGGGGGTTATGACCTCTGTCTTTGGAATGTCCTGTTTGGCCATTGGAATTTGGTGGAATGCCCAGTTGATGTCAATTTTTGTGAACATCGTTTTACCCTTCATATTCGCGTTGAAGTCCATTATGTTTGGACTGGATAGTGATCAGGAACTGTTTTGGCATTTAAGGCCCTGTAGTCTCCAACAATTCTCCACTCTCCACTGGCTTTTTTGGTCATGTGGATCGGGGAACTCCATGAGCTCTTTGAGGGGTGGCATATGCCTTCCCTTATTATGCGATCATAGTATTCCCATGCTGCTTTGAGTTTGTCAGGCAGTAACCTGCAGGCTCCAGCATGGCAAGGCAGTACTTTAGTTTCTATATAATGAACGGTGTCATGTTTATAGGTTAGATGCCTGCGAATCGATGGTTGAGTGACTTCAGGATAGTCTGACAGAATCCGTAGGAATTTTTCGTCGACTTTAGTGCAGCTGGATATGTTAGTGTCCAGTTGGTACGCTATCGTTTTGCCTTCCACCCTTAGACCAGTATTATTGTCTATGATTTTTCCATTTTTGAGGTCAATGACCAGGCTGTAGTGCGCGAGAAAATCTGCGCCCAGGATCGGAGTTGGAACGTCCGCAATTGTGAAGGACCACGTCATGTCTCTTCGCAAACTGATTCTTACTTTGCTGGATTCTATTCCATAAGCTGGAAGGTTTTGACCATTCACAGTTCGGAGGTAGTATTTTGGAGGAAATGCCTTTTGGTTTTTACTTACTGGCAAAATGTTCAAGTCAGCACCTGAGTCAATAAGGTAACGTCTCCTGTTAGTCCTGTCCTTAATGAACAGGCGGTGTGAGTACTTTTTCGAGGGATCTTCAGCCTCATAGACGACCAATCTTTCTAGTTTGACGGCTTATTGTATGTCTTTCCCCACCATTGTCATCTGTTATTGCACTTGGTGGCCTCCGCACCAAATCTATTGTGAAAAAAGCAGGATTTATCATCCCAGTTCTGAGATGGGGGTTTGGGGGATGATGTTCTTCTAGGGGGAGATGTTCCAGTGTGCTATTGGCACTCTTTGCCAAGAAGTCTAGGTCCTCAGAATTGTTGATTAACGTGGTACCCACAGCTGCCAGACACTGCACAACATTTTGAGGCAGTTGTTTACAGAACTGGTTCCCAATGAACGATGGTGATACGATATTATCGGCCTTTTGTCTTAATTTGGCTATGAAGATGGAGAGTTTATCGTCTCCCATCTTCATTCCACTCATGACATCATCAGTTATTTGGTTTTGGGTCTTACCAAACACATTGCAAATTTTCCTGCAGAAACAACTGTACTTGTCTGCTTCCACCAAAGGGCATTCCATGATATCAGGAATGCGGTGTATTATTTCTGCGGGCATGCCACTGCAAATGTGTGTATACTTCTGGTTGTTCTGTAAGTTCTCTGTTTTGAAACAACCTTCGAGGAGAGTCAACCAGAGTTCTACCTCATTTGGCAAAAATTCTGCAATCTCAATCTTCCGCCTTTGGATTGTAGGGTTCTGCAGAGTCTGCATCTGCAACAGTTGTAATAGCTGTGCAAGCACTTTGGGGATCAGCTGTGGCTGACCACCTCCACCTGTCCCAGGCTGATTCGATGTCTGGTTCATCGTATTTCCATTTACATTGGTATTGGGCTTTGTTGTTTGCCCCTGCTGTATCTCTTTGGAGTTGCTTCTTACAAATATTCCACCAGACTCCGTCAGTTGTTGGTCTGGGGTCAAAGGGTCGGAGTCTTGGCTCAAAAGACAACCACTTCTGAGGATGCGAGCTGTTGTCTCGTTCGGATTGACAACAGCTCCCAAATGTAAGGCTTCTGGCCTCTGGATTCGTTTTTGTTTCTCCGGAATATCAAAGACTTCTGAGTCTCTTGTCGAAGCTTGAGGAGTTGGCGGATGAGGGCAACTTTGTTCCTCCAGGTCTACTTCTCTTGGTTCCCTTCCGGCAAATATATTTGGAAGGAGGGGGTGTAATTTCCCACTTTCAAAGTCAGACCTCTGCTTTGACAGCCAAAGGTGTTTAGGTCAGTGGAAAAATTTATATTACAAGCGAGTAACTCGCCAGTGCACGGCGCCTAGTTTTAGAATTAGAGCAACGCGCCTAGACACCCACGACATAGCCAAAAAATCACATCGGGGTCTCCACTGTGGAATACCTTGTCGTGAGAGATATTCACACTAGAAGGTTTTCAACAGTATTTGCGTGTTCTGCCACTTCATACAATTAAGTATGGGAGAGCCAAATCCTCGGCAAACACTGGCAATTTTTGAGCCGGTTCTGAGAGTCTATATACAGAATTTGGTACACGCACACAGACACACATGCATACGTATATGTACGTAATTATGTCATGCGTTACGTCATTTCTTGCCTGCGTCGAGGTAATAAGAAACGACGCAGAGTGTTTGGTACTGGGCTGTGACATCACCAAGATCATTATCAGGTAATTGATCTTGGCCTGTGCAATGTATCTTACCTGTACGTACATACAGGTACGAACATACAAACGCACCAGTGTATATTTGTTTAACGTCATAAAGACGATTATTGCCAGCCTTTGGGCGGCGACTGTCGTCGAGGGGTGCGAGCCCCTATTACCTCATACAAGTATTGTCCCCACAAACACAATTTTTGAAGCTATTTATCCCCACTCCTTCTATACCAAATTCAAATTTTCTTGCCCATCATTTGGGCCCTCAGGCAATAATCAGAATTATTTTTTTCAAATAACTTAATTTAATTAAATGAACCAATAAATATAATTATTAACTAAGAAATTACAATCGAAATAGATTTTATAGATAAAAATGAGATTGAAAACTGTCAGTACTTTAACAATGGAGGACATTTTGATTGTGGAAGTGGTGCCATTTTTTGTTTCACAGTGTTCTCTATTGGGATGTCCAGTGATGGTGGAGCACAAGTGCTTATTAAGTGCTACCACTTCTGAAAGGGTGTTCAAGGAGATTGATTTCATATTTTTAAATGCTATTTCCCATAAGGAAAGAAGAATCCACATCTTACTTTTTGAGTTATTTTTATATGACTGTCGATTTTATCATAATACTAGTACCTAATAATAATAAAACAAATTCATGTTTTAGTCATCAAAAATTTCACTTCTCATATTAAATATTTCATTTCAAAAATGCCCGTTTTGTACTTAAAAACAATATCTAACATACATGATCACTCTTGGCACTTTTAATTTCTGCCACTAAACCATGACTCTTTTGTTCTGGACTTCCGTACTACACTTAATACTCTATAGTTTTAAAACAATTTTTGATTCAGTTTCCATTTTGGGTTTTGTTTTCATTTTCATTTTAAAAAATTCTTTCCGATATTTAAATTTTCCAAATCATGTTAAAATATTGATATATTTTTAATTATGTATACTAGTCCTGGACCAGTAAAGCTCCGTAAGCCCAGTGTACTTTTTAATATCAAGGCATGGTGGCTTAAAAAAAAGGCAACCTGAGTGTACCTACTTGGTGCGTACTTTCAATGTTTTGCTCGTATTCACTAATTTAGAATACATTTGATAAGAGTCATCCCTTAAATTCACAAGGGTAGTGTACATGAATATACTTTAAAGTACATCAAGCCGGTCTGATGAGTGGGGAAAGGGAGGATTTTTAAGGGCCCAGCACTCTCTAAAAAAAGAAAATAATAAGTAGATTTTCCATAGAATTTCTTAGAAAATCTATTGTAAAACTATAGTGCAATGAATATGTTTGTGATATAAAAATACAGACAAACACATACGATTACACAAAAAAAGGTATTTTATTCTGTACATTTGTCCCTTGTAAAATTGTACAGTACCTGGCAAAAATACCATAACTTCTTGCCAGCACTTACAGCACATTTTCTAAGGAGATATTCGGTGACTTCGATGTACTGGTTCTCGAATATACTCGAACAAACAAATCCCTTTAATCAGCAAATCTCTACTTCATATCTAATACCATGTAAAACCATACACCTTGAAAGTGTATATGTACTCACAATTACCATAGGAAAATTGTATTTTCTTGTTTCAGTCTTAGAACTGTCAACTTATTATCCATCAAATAGTCTTAAACTATCTTGAAAATTTTACTGTACTGTTGTATGTAGGTACAAATTATTATTGTAATAGATCATTGAATTTTACTGTGTGTTTGAATTTTATTTAAAGTCTCTCTTGATGTTACGGTCCACAATAGTTATGGACAAAAAATAAATAAATAAAATTTAATTCACAAGTACTAATAATATTCCTTTGAATATTATTGTACTTGAAGGAAGTGTAATCGTTCCAAAATAAGTATTATTCTCATACTTTTACTTTTTTTTTTGGCCGTTACACCTAGCCTTCTTTAAACCAGGGTAAACAAAAGAAGGTTCCTCAAAGAGCAGAAACAAAATATTTGGTTTTTTCTGTTTGTCAAAGAAAATATATGAAGACAAACTTAGGTTCCTTTCGGAGTAGGGCTATTTTTTATACGCTTTTATTTTACCAGCTCACAATTTCGATTTCATGAAAAATTTTATGCGGTCATACAGCCTTGGCCGCTGGGTTAGGTTATGTGTGTCTGTGTAAGTAGGTACTTTGGAATACCTTAGTTCCTCAATTTCACTTCACCAAGGGCGTAGCCAAGAGGGCAAAGGGGTGATTGCCCCCACGACCTCTTTTTTTAAGTTTTTTTTAACCAGCCAAAATTACGAAAACGTTTGCAGTGATTTTGTTCATCGTTTAAAGGTAGATTATATGCAGTCCTGACGAAAGGGGAATTCCCCTTCAAGCCCGGTATTATTAAAAAAAAAAGAGAAAAGTAAGAAATACGCCCAAAAAATTTTTTGGCTTCTCTAATATTATAAAATCTCTCCCAAGTCCCGCAGATAAATCCTCGTTATTACTGAACACAGATTAAATTCTCAATATTTTGAGAGTCCATAAAGTTTTTTTCCTAAGGTCCGAATTTCCTCTCTACAGTCCTGGGTTTACATGCCTGTTCCATTATACAAAAAATTACCTTCCATGCACTTGTCTTGAATCTTTGGCCCCCTTAAAGAAATCCTGGTTACGCCCCTGCACTTCACTCAACGTTTTACACTCATAAAATCCTAAAATTTAAATAAAATTCATTATTAACCAGTTATCTGATCTTTATCAGTACTATTTCCATTAAAATAGTCAGAAGTTTATTTGTCGTCCCAGCAAATACTACTGTTTGCTGTTATTTGCTATTGGTTATGTAGGCATGGCATATATTAATGCCCGAATGACAGATCAATACTTATTTAAGTATTAACAGTGACTTAAGAACTACATACCTTGACAAAGTTATATCTATACATGTTTATTTACAGATATAATTCATAATGAAAAAATGTAAGAATTACTCAAGTATTGTTCTTGCATTGGGGCTTTAGTCAACTGCTTTGAAGCATAAGTGATGTTCCCAGTGGTGTTCGCGTATTGGAGCACCACATAGAGAAAACTGAGCACCACACGAAAAAAATCAAAAATAATTCAACTTCAAGCAATATTTTAGGAAAATAGGTAAGCCAAAATTAATAAACATTAATTTAAACACCACATAAGAAATAGAAAGAAATGTTAACCATTAATCCACTGGTAAAAGTGCATATTTTTCGATTTGGAGAATACGTCAGGCGCCAACCGGCACTTTTTACAGCTGCGCATTTCTATCTATTAAATTAACAGTAGATATATGAATAAACTGAATATTTATGAAAACAAACCTTTACTTTCGAAATAATTTACTCCTAGTCAGTTAGTGACGGGTAAGTTTAGATACCCAAAATTTACAGCACTTTAATCGCACACCTAGCTGAACAACTTTGCAGTATTTTCAAGTAACCACGCCACGAAAAAAACACACGTAAGTTTAACGCGATATAATAGGAAACGAGACCTATCCTTCGTCAACTCTCATTGACTGGGCCAAGTAGTTCAACAATTGCAGACAGAGAATGAAGAATTCAAAAATAAAAGAAAAAAAATTGAAGAAAAATGGAAACGGGGAAGAGGACTTAAAATTGCACATGCGCACCTCAATAATTTTTTATCACGCGACAACCGTATGACGTGTGATGTATGAACCTGAACCTGTTTTCTCTTTATGATTCGTCGCATTTGAATTTCTTTACGATTATATGTAGTCGTTCAACAGTATAATGTGTTTATCATTTTATCATATTTATTGCATAGAGAGGTTCATTAGCAAAGAGAGGCGAAGACATACCATTCCATTCTAACCGCATCTACACGCAATGCTAAATGATTAACATTTTTTTCTCGCATTTGAACTTTCATGTTTCAAAAATGGTTTTGTTTGGGTGATTGCGCAGATAAAATCTCATACGAACGTAAGATCTGCCGCCGCAGTGTAGCAATAGGAAAAGTTTTGGAAGGCTGCGAATCTGTGATTACTGATCAGTTTCCTCGTTCGAAAACTCATTGCTCCTTCATGGCATACTTAGCTTCGAAAAATATTGATATCGAAGAGCTGCAGCTTGTAGAGTTTTCCTTTGTACTCATTTAGATCTCTTAGTTACGTCACTGTCAGCAGGGACGTCCCGACCGGAAGGGTGAGGTGATGAGTCTACCCCCACTCAAAAACATCAGTCGGCTAACCGGAAAATTTTGAGAGCAGTCGGCGGATTCAATATTCGATTATTTTTAACCGTCTTCAAAAAAAAAGGAAGTTATCAATATAGGCCACGGATAGGCTTTTTTTTAGTCGCTAAATTTGAATACATTCACCGCCCCCATAAACAATCTTTCAGGACGTCTCTGACTGTCAAGAGTGTCATGCACACTATCAGTCACTGGTTAACGTACTATAATTTAAACGACTAAAAAGAAACAGAGGTTGAAAATATGAAAATGTTGAAACTATCCTCCGAAATACATACCAGCTGTAAAATTCAGTCGTGAGATAGGTAAGATGTCAGTTACCCTTAAAATCTGAAACTATCTCGATCAAGTGCGTACCTAGTATTTTTCTCTGGATAGGCATGAGAAGAATTTATGCAAAAATCAAATTTCTGCTCTTTTGGACTATCATCTCCTTCTCCCCTGTCTATACTCATCCCTCTAAATTATACTGAAAAAGTGTTGATCAAGAGCATACGTACTTCAATGGGGAACACACCACTAAGCTTCCCACGCAAAAGAAAACATAAGAATGAGAGATAAAAATATCTACAGGAGTATGAAAAGGCTTCAGAAAGACTGAGTAATCTAAATTTTGTGAACGAGCAAAAAACTTGTTTCTCGGTTAATCTCCCACCCCAAGGCACAATCAAGAGTAAACTATTGGGGTTGAAGATTAGAACATAAACTTCAAACATCCTCATATATTGTTTTATTATCGTTTGTTTATCTTTTTTGGCTTTGGAGAGGGTTTCAACCCCCAAGCTCCTTTTATATCTCCTTCGAACCTCTAACAATGGACTATTCTATCAATGAACATACTGAATATTTTTTTATAAAAGGATCATATAGGCTATCCATTGTATTGAACAATCAGTAAGTCTGTTTTAGCTATTCATAGGCTGTTGTAAACTTACACGCCCGGTTTTAGATCGTTTTTCGGGAGAGAGAGGATAGAATCACATTTTATAATATTCATGAATTTTTATGGAAGGGGTTAACAATTTTTACGTATTTCATAGACATAAAATGTGAAAAACCGAATAATTGTGTCTTAAATTGACCTTTTTTTTAGCATAGGGGATTATACCCTCCTAATCCCCCATAAAACCGGCCTTAAGCTGCTGCAACATCATTTGGTCGTCAATATTAGATACAGTCAGTTATTCATAAAAAATTCATTATCATCGGGATTGCCCCTACCTGGTAAACAAATTTATATGCTACTGAAACTAAATTTGTGCATTTGAGAGGTTCCAATAAAAAAGGTTTTAAGTGGCAGAGCTGACAAATGTGATATTCAGTCTGAGGGAGCTGAATCAATTAAGTATGAAAAACACAGCAACAAGTGCTTCAATTAACTATTATGTCTAGATGCAAATAATATAGGCTACTCGTATTATCGTAAGTAGGTAGGTGTGGAATACCTTGTCATGAGAGATATTCTCACCAGAAGGAAATTCAACAGAATTTAAGCGTGTTCAACCACTTTGTACATAAGTACGGGTAAGCCAAAACCAAGGCAAACACTGGCGATTTTAGAGCCGGTTTGGGTGGTTTATATACGGCTTATTTGCACGCACACAAACACACTTACGTAAGATAATACGTACGTTGGTGAGAACAGCCAGGTCGCATCATCCCCTATCGAGATAAGAGATAGCTGGCTGGTTCGTGTACGAATCGTGACATCATCTTATTGTGTCACAATTTGGTACTTGTACATTACCTGCAAGTACATACAGGAAATTACGATCGAACGTATTTTGTGTATTAAACATCTTAAGGATGATTGTTTGCCTGACCTTTGGGGTGGCAACTGTCGTCGAGTGGTCCGAGCCCCTATACCTCATATGGGAGAGTCCCCACAGCTACTCCTCCCAGTTTTTGCGCCGCAAAAATGATCAAAATGCGCAAGGCCTGGGGGGACGTGTGGGTTTAACGCTGTTTTTGATCAGCCTCCCACTTTGCCTGGGTGCTACCTACTGCAGCCCCGACATACTCATAAGATTCCTTACAAGCCTGTGCTTGGGCCAAGTAGTTTGCCCGGCTGTCCTCTCCCCTATGCCTTGGTGGTTGGTTTTTGGTGAAGGCGTAGGGATGACAATGGGAGTGAGGGGGCAGAGGATGTTTAAACTGAGGCTGCCTGAGCATCGGGGAGTTTGAATTCACCGCTGCCAATTCGGCCATCTTCACCTTTTCGTTGGCTGCCCTCTCAACCGTAAACAGGAACCTCATCGGTTCCCTGGTCTCCGTTGGCTTTGGCTCCGGCATTGGGGGTTCTGTTGTTGGAGTCGGTTCTGGTGGAGTCCGGGGAGGAGAGATGATGGGTGGAAGCGGAGTTGTCATTTCCGCAAGAACACTCTCCACGGCTGGTGCCGTGTCCATCAGGAGTTCCTCCTCAATTTGATCAAGTTCCAACTTCTGTTCCGGAATTTGCCCAGTGTTCTTGGCAACTTCTGGAACTTTTGGGTTCTTGGTTGTGTTGAGGAAGATTCGGGTTGGTAGCGACATTAGAATAGGTGTAAAGGAAAACGGAGAGCCAAAAATATTGTTCAGAAAACACGTCTCAGAGCTAAGACAGTTTTGAAGTGGGTGAATTTACTGCTATTTTTGATTTACCATTACAGTTCCGTTTCATTATTTTCACATCTTCGTATCAGCATGTAGAGGGGATAGCGCTTAAAATTCTCGGCTCTATGCAAGTTTTCCTGTTAAGTTCTGATCGGTTTAAGCAGAGTTATGCCTGAAATAAACTCATAGAATATTTTATTTGAATTTTATTACAAAGGAATCTCCGTTTGTGACGTCACAACGTTGAGATTATCTTTGTATTTAACGGTAAACGCACATTGCGATGTTTATTTCCGTATCACACATGGATTTGTTTATTCCTGACATTTTCTTTTTGTTGGCATTCCTCATTTGCTTATCTCTGGAGTTTCTTTTGTCTTGCGGAGTTCCGATTTTTGTCGCATATTTTTTAGTGTGTTTCAACTTACGCAGCGGGTATTACTTTATCGGGAGAAAATTTTATTTTCTTCGCATTAACCTCTCAGACATGCGAGAAGGATGGTAATTTTTACGTTTTTTACTGCCTAGGGGCCTGCCTCTTTTTCGTGAGCATATGGGGGCCTCGGGATCGAATGTATTGGTAATAACATTGTCCGAAAACTTCACAGACTTTTTTATTTTTGGTGTTTTCTCTAATTGTGAATTTTTTATTTCACATTTTTCGACGGATTCTTCTATGTTTATTGGTGAATCTGTCTAGATATTTTCTATGTTTTCTCTTGGTATCCGTTTTATTCTTTTGTCGTCACTTACCATGTATGCAGGCTTCAATCTATCGATTGAAATTGTTCTAGGTTTGCC
This sequence comes from Ericerus pela, assembly GCA_011428145.1. NCBI lineage: Eukaryota > Metazoa > Arthropoda > Insecta > Hemiptera > Coccidae > Ericerus > Ericerus pela. The sequence continues at coordinate 346,564 of WOFM01000260.1, forward strand.
TGCAATGAGTATCACAAAGTTTTTCTTATCTCGTGATACTACTTTGTAAGGACCGGCGTATGGTTTCTCCAGCACAGATCTCATTTTTTCGTCTCTAACAAATACATGTGAAGTATTGGCCAAGTGTTTCGAGACGTAAATCTTGGGCTGGCCATGGCGAGCTGTCTGTTTTAGGAAATTGTTGGCATCATTTCTTATGTTTTGTACCATGATTTCCTGGCTAACTTCCTTCAATTCTGTGAAGAAGTCCCCTGGGAGGCGTAGCTCTTCGCCAAACACTAGTTGCGCTGCAGAGTGACCTGTATCAGTTTGTAGGGCAGATCGAAGGCCTAAGAGGATGGTAGGGAGTACTTCTACCCATCTCTTTGTATCATGTGACATGATAGAGGCTTTGAGGGCTCTATGCCATCTCTCAATTTTGCCGTTGGCTTGAGGATGGTAAGCTGTGGTATGACTGTGTTGAACACCAAACTTATTAGACAGATCTTTAAAGAGCGAGTTCTCAAATTGGCGACCTTGATCCGTAATTATGACTTCTGGTACGCCATACTTTGCAATCCAGGTATCGTATAACCTTGCAGCTACTGTAGGGGCTGACCTCTCTTGTAGAGGGATTTCTTCTGGCCATCGTGTTGCCCTGTCTATTATCGTCAACAGGTATCTGTGTCCTTGAGATGGTGGCAATGGGCCTACCAAGTCCATATGTACAGTTTTAAACCGCTCCATTTGTTTGAAGGATTTGAGGGGCGAGCGAGTGTGTCTTCCTACTTTGGATTTTTGACAGTTCAGGCAACTGCGGGCCCATTTGTTGCAGTCAGACTTCATTCATGGCCATACAAACCTTGCCAAAATCATTTTAGCACTACATTATGGCCCAGCATGTGACAGATTATGTACACTGTTGAAAGCCAACCTGCGATATTTTACCGGTAGAAATGGCCTATTCTTACCTATACTGATGTCACATGTTAATAAAACATCAGTACCGGGAATTTTTCGCTGTCTCAATTTGAGAGTAGTATCATCGTTCGATAACAACTCTTGCAATTCTGCATCCTTAAGCTGTGCTTTAGCTATTTCAGCATAAGGTAATTGGACAGGTGCCGAGATAGCTTCGATTCTACTTAAGGCATCAGCTGGAGTGTTAAGTTCTCCACTTATATACTGAATGTTGGTAGTCAATTGACCAATATAGTCTAATTGTCGCGCTCTTCTCGGCGATGCCGGTTCTGCTTTTTGTGTGAAGGCATATGTTAGGGGTTTATGGTCAGTATACACAGAAAAACATCTACCCTCTAATTGGTGCCTGAAGTGCTTCAACGCAGCAAAAATTCCGAGCAATTCCCTATCGTATGTGCTATAGTTCTTTTCTGTTTTTGAGAGCTTCCTCGAGAAGAAAGCTAGCGGTAACTTCTTGTTGTCTTTATCCAATTGGTACAGGGTTGCACCAATAGCAAAATCAGATGCATTGGTACTCACGCATAATGGCAGACTTTTGTCTGGATGAGCCAATAGAGTTGCATTTGCCAGTGTATCTTTGATTTTCTCAAAGGCCTGTTCGGCTTCTTCATTCCATTCGAGTGGAGTTTTGTCTTTCTTTTTACTTGTCTTAATTAGTGTAAACAGCTTACTTTGTTTGACTGCTGCATTCTTCATGCAACGTCTATAGAAGTTCACCATCCCCAAGAAACGCCTAAGTTCAGCGACATTTGAGGGTTTCGGGAAGTTCAATATTGGCTGTACTTTGGTCTTCAAGGGGGAAATGCCTTCGGTCGAGACTTTGTACCCAAGGAAGTTAATTTCGGTCTGTGCATATAAGCTTTTGCCTACGTTGATAGTAAGCCCGGCAGCGTGTATACGCTGTATGATGGCTCTTACATTCGCCTCGTGTTGTTGCTCACCACCTTCAGAGCAAATGCAGATATCATCCAAGTATGCATATGCAAACGGCAATCCCCTAAACAGTCCATTGATAAATCTCTGGAAAATTTGTGCTGAGTTGCGAAGTCCAAACGGCATTCGAAGGTATTCAAATAGTCCAAAGGGGGTTATAACCGCTGTCTTTGGTACGTCCTGGTCAGCCATAGGAATTTGGTGGAATGCCCAGTTGATGTCTATTTTGGTGAACATCGTTTTACCCTTCATATTCGCATTGAAGTCCATTATGTTGGGGACTGGGTAGCGATCAGGAACTGTTTTGGCATTTAAGGCCCTATAGTCTCCAACAATTCACCACTCTCCACTTGCTTTTTTGGTCATGTGGATAAGGGAGCTCCATGAGCTTTTCAAGGGGCAACATACACCCTCCTCGACGATGCGATGGAAGTACTCCCATGCCACTTTGAGTTTGTCAGGCAGTAACCTTCATGCTCTAGCATGGCAATACGGCCCTTTAGTCTCTATATAATGAACTGTGTCATGTTTATAGGTAGGATGGCTGCGAATTGATGGTTGGGTTACTCCAGGATAGTCAGACAGGATCCGTAAGAGTTGTCCGTCGACTTTGGTACAGCTGGATATATTTGTGTCTATTTTGTAAGCTAGCGTTTTGCCATCCACACAATGTTTAGATTCACTATCGAACAATTTGCAGTTTTTGAGGTCAATGATCAGGCCAAAATGTGCAAGGAAATCTGCACCCAGGATTGGGTTTGGAACATCTGCAACTGTGAAGGATCACGTCATAATTTTCTTGAGTCCGATGTCAACTTTGCTAGTTTCAAGTCCGTAAGCTGGAAGGTTTTGACCATTCACAGTACGGAGATATTTGCACGCACACAAACACACGTATGTAAGATAATACGTACGTTGGTGAGAACGGCCAGGTCGCATCATCCCCTATCGAGATAAGAGATGGCTGGCCAGTTCGTGTACAAATCGTGACATCATCTTATTGTGTCACGATTCGGTACTCGTACATTACCTGCAAGTACATACAGGTAATTACGATCGAACGTATTTTGTGTATTTAACGTCACAAGGATGATTGTTTGCCTGCCCTTTGGGGCGGCGACTGTCATGAAGGGGTCTTATCCCCTATACCTCATACGGGAGAGTCACCACAGTAAGTAACGAGAAAACAAAAATATCTACTACTATTAATTTGGCCTCTTTCTTTTTATCAAAAATTTAAACTACCTATATATCCACCTAATTTATTCCAAGAGTGATTTTTATCAACATTCCTCTGAGTTTTTCATTTGAATTCATTGCAAAACAAAAAGTATGGATTAAAGTTAGAGAACCTAGACATATATGTGCATACATGTAATAGCTATATATTCGATATAGCATAAAAGTCCTTCACTAAAGTTTGGAGAAGAAAACTTAAATAAACTGATACCTGTATACATCTCAAATAAAACAATTAAGACGAATTTATTTTATGAGAAAGAGCATGAGATACAAAATGTGCCTATATCTTTAGAAGATAACTTTTTACTAGTACTTATGTACGGAGTCCAGCACCAGTTTTACCCTTGAGTTTAGGCGGGGCGGCAAAATTTGCGACAAGAAAAGATTAAAGGCAAGTTTTCTTTTGGTTTGCTAAAGGCTAAACAAATAGTGTACAAAATTACTACCCCACTCAACTAGTATAAACATACCAAATATATAGTGTATCAAATTTCTATCATTCTCAATGTCTATGTACTGGCACATGGTTGATTGCTGGTTCAAATTTCCTAAACTACAATATAACTCAGAAAAGTCAATGATGGCGGTCAACTATACCAATAGGCTAATGAGGGGTTTGAAAACTCATTTTAGAGATTAATAAGGAGTCCTGACCAACACTGATATAATTAATTTATTAAACATTCCAATGTAATTCCCATATTAATTTAATGGAAATTGACGCTTTCATAATTAACAAATCATATATGACAAAACCTGAACAAGCAACGGACTGTGTGTCAGTACATAGGTCTATAAATGAATCTGATAGAAATTTGATACACTATATATTTGGTATTTATGTAGTAGTTGAGTGTTATAGTAATTTTGTACACTACCTATTTATTTAGCCTTCAGAAAGCAAAAAAGGTTTTTAACCGATTAGTTCAATTTTAATTTTTTTTCCAATTAATGAACCAATTCTATTAAATTTCTGGTCATTTTCATTTTTCTTAAAACTTTTTTATTTTTAATAAATAAGATTTTGGTTAATAGAATAAAATTTTAGAAAATACGTAGATAGGTGTAGTGAACAGATTTTCAAATTTTTTTGTAGAAGAGCAGAGTAGAAATCATTTTAATTTTCTCAAGCCAGTGAATTTCGTTAGGTATTTTAGTGCAACGAGCAACTCATCAAACTAAAAGAATTGTCAATGATACAGCCTACCTAGAAAAAAGAAACAAAGCCGGTGGAAGAATTCGTCTGTTGGTGATCTACATTGAAGAACGCCTAACCATTATTTTTGCTTTAATATTCGCTGCATATGATGATCATAACATTTATAGGCTAAATCATCTTTGTTTTTTTGATTTTTGGAGAAAATCTGCGACTTTGGCCAATTATGTTTTAGTTGCTAGCGGTAAATTTTCCCTAGCAATTGTAGATTAGCTTGTATAATACCTACGTCTTTTTTTATGGTTAGATACACAAAAGTATTCAAAATTATTTCTAACCAGAGACCGTGTATCATCTCGTCGGTTTCCTCATTCACATTGCTGTTGAAACGAAAGCAAGAGAGGAAAAAATTAATTTATTAAACGTCCTTATTTGCCGCAGTTTAAATATATAACACTAAATGTATACATAAAAGCAAAACACATAATATAGCCTAAACAGTTTGGAAACAAAACGACGGTCATGGTCGACGAATTTTTTTACTTAATAGTTATGGTAAGGGATACGAGACGCGTTAGAAGGTTAAATTGAGTTTACTATTATTAATAACATTAATATCAATTTGTGAAAACGTTTTTTTTGCTTATCCTTTTTTATTCTGAAACCGCCGGCACAACATGAGTGTTGAGCGTCGCCGTGTAAAAACGCTCACCTCTCACGCTCAGCATAAAAAAGTTTTGATAATGAGCGTGAGCGTTAACGCTGCTTTTATTGTTAATAGATGAGTCGTTGTTGAGAAAAAAAAGCTGTATCCCAGAATCCGTGAAAGTAATAAAGGTTGGATTGGAGAAACGAAGAACGAGGATGAAGTACCCGTAGGCTATAGGCCTATACTTACACATAGCACGGTGAAGACCAATGTGTGTAAAAATTCCGCTAAGAGAGTATATGGTTATGAAGGAAAAAAACCAGTGATTCATACGAAAATTATAAAATAGAACCATCATTTCGGTTCGGTCCATTAATTAAACTCGAATTTTTTGCCAAACCAGGGTCGTTTTTACTCGTAAAGTGGAATTAATTCCATGGTCGCGAGAAATTTACTCGATTTTTAGCGGAGTTAGAGTGTAAACGTTGGTGTTCCCGATTCGAATCCCTTAAGATTTTAATATTTTATAAAACCATATTTTATAACTTAAGTAATACTGTGTTGAGAATTTGTTTTGCCTTTAAAACGCGATTATTAAATTTTGATTATCTGAAAAAAAAATTAGTAGGTATTTATTCTTGTCCAGTTTTATTATTCGTGAAATTAAAATTTACAATAATCAAAAATGATGTAAGAAGTAGTAAATAAAGGAAATAGAACATTTAAGCTCGAAACATCCAACCTCAAAAAGTAAAATTTAAAGTAAGATGAAGCAGTTAACTTCATTTTAGGTCCGGACAGAAAAATAAATAAATTATTTAAAAAAAAAAAGGATTAAATGATTTTTAAAATTTTACTCATTTAAAAAAAAATTTATTACCTTAAAAATCCGATTTGAAATCCGTATAATTATCATAATTATATACAAACTTACCTACCTACTCTACTCACAAAAATTTAGAATAAAATGAAGCAGTTAACTTCATTTTTGGTCCGGACCGAAAAATAAATAAATAATTTAAAAAAAAAATTATTACCTTAAAAATCCAATTTGAAATCCGTATAATTATCATAATTCCATACAAACTTACCTACCTACTCTACTCACAAAATACCAATTAAATATGGTAATAGAGGATGCCCATGAAACGAAAAGTGGCACTACTTTCACTATCAAAATATCTTAATGGTACAAACAATTTTCAATCTCATTTTTATTCACGAAATTCGTGTTGATTGTGATTTCAAAATTAATTATTATATTTACTCATTCATTCAATTAAATAATTTGAAAAAAACATTTTGAATATTTCCCAAGAGCCCGAATTAGGGACAAACAAATTGAAATTCGGTACCTAAGAAGTGGGGACAATAGCTTTGAAAGTGGCGCCTTTTTTGTAATAATGTTTAGATGAGCATAGGTCCTCTACTATATTTAATACTGTGCAACTCTACCAGGATGTACACTTCCATCATTTAGGACTCGATACCCAGCATCTTTAACTGAATAATGTTAACAAAACGTGTCATCATTCTAAAGTCGAACAATGGACATGGGTTTACTACACATGTGCGTTTGGTTTTTTTCATCTGTTTTTGAAACTGTCACAGATCTACAATAACAACAAAATGAAAACCGATGCAAAATGACCTACTGCAAATATGTAGGCTAATCGAAAATGAAAAGATAATAACGGAGTACAAAGTTGTTCATGCTAAGCTTTTCTAATGTCTTGATATAAATTAATAGCATTGATACGATGGAGAAAAGTCTGGTAGTAATTCCTGAACTTTATTACACCATAAACGGATTCGGTGTTCTTTTTCTTGTTCGAGAAATAAAATTCGTGGAAGCTGTTTCCAGCGCTGGAAGCCATTTCTTAAGGTTTGCCTGAAATTAAAAGATAATAATTAGGCCTACATTATACCTGCTGGTTCAGAATAGGTAAAAAGGATCAGAGATAATGATGTTTCCTAGCGATTACACACTTACGAGTTAGTTCAAAACATGTATAAAAGACCAGATGACAATAGGTTTCCTCATCTTGCTTACATTGGTTTCACCAAACCTTGTAATATTGTAAGAAAACTGACAACGCAGTAGGCATACAATTACAATACCAATCCGAAGTAGGTGTATAGGTATACTTGGGTATTTCAAAACGACATAAAAACACAATAACTGTAAGGTACCTGAGCTTTCTACATTAATGTACCATTTTTAGTTTCTTATGATTGCCCTTATAAATTTCACGTACCTATAGGTAAGTAAGAAGATAAATTGTGAATAAATTAAAACATTAGTCTAGCGTCTCACATTTCATGAAATTCAGCTGCGAGATCTTCTTTTTTCTTCATTTTTAGTTCACGTCTTGTCACGAACAATTGCCAGCGACCAAAATAATTTTTCAAAAGGCTCAGGTCGTAGAAATCGACCGCCACTTGGTTATTTCGAATGAACATAATTCGGATCTATAACAAAATACCAAAATTAATTTCTTTTAGGAAGAAGGGTCTACATTCAGATAAGGAGTATATTTTTATTTGTGTTATCATATGTTATCATTGATATTTTGGTCGTGTTCTATTTAGTGTTGTTTAAAAGAGGGACTACAAAGTTCCACTGTAGCCCCTTTCTATGACACAGGTCGCAGGTGATATCTTGTGGTAACCCCTGTTCAAATAACTTTTTATTTTTTTTTGTATTATTTTATTTTCACATTGAATCATTAAGAGTGGGTGAGGGAAATTTAATATTATATTTTTAAAAAAGTACTAAAAAGGGGGAAATCTTATTACTTTTATCACAAAAACTTTTTCCAACATTCTCTTTGTCTGATAACAGACGTTTGTATTCCTTTTTTGTTAGTGATAAGAGGGAAAAAAAACTTAGTCACTAAAAAACCCAGTTTTTCAATTTTCATTCATAGTTAAGAAAAACAACCCATAATTTCAAATATTTCAAAAATTTTTTAAATATATCGATAGTTTTGGATATCTGACAGATATTAATATATCAATATTTCATTGTTACTGTGGGAACCGCCATACCTTGTCTAATATAAAATACATTCGCCAGTTATAGTCGGCGGTGAGATGGCCGTGCGGTTAAGTTCACTGCTTTTAGCTGGCGAATATGTAGGTCCCAGGTTCGATTCCCCGAGCCACCAAAACCTACATCTGGTGACCCTTGACGTGTGCTGGACACGCATGCACCCTAGTGGTGCATGGTGGAACTCACAACTCTCCTTCCTAACTTGAGTAGCCGATAGATGGCGCCCTATATAGTGGAAATAGAACCCGTATAGGTAGTATAAGCCTGTGCGTATAGGTATAAGAGGCGTTTCTGATTCCGCCCAACCTCCCACAGCATCTAATGTCGTTCAACTCGTGTTGAGTCTCTCTAGGGGGGGAGTGTGTGGGAACCGCCATACCTTGTCTAATATAAAATACATTCGCCAGGTATAGTCAGCGGTGAGATGGCCGTGTAGTTAAGTTCACTGCTTTTAGCTGGTGAATATGTAGGTCCCAGGTTCAATTCCCCGAGCCGACAAAACCTACAGTTACTTAGTGGTGTTGATTTTTTTTCGATCGTTTTTGATCAATCGGACAGTTTTGGCAAAATTGTTTTTTGATTTTTTTTTTTTTTGATTTTTCAAGAAATTAATGAAAAAAATAAGTAATTGTGGGTTTTTAGTGTAGGTAGCTCTACCTACACAGGGTTCATAGAACTAATAATGTTTGCATGTATGGGCCGCCGAATCATTTCTCGGTACTTGTAGCCAGCCAGTTTAATACTTAACCAATTCGCAATAGCATACTGGGGACAATTGGACAGAGGAACGTTTCTTACATAAACAAAATACTTAATGGATTTTTGGTTTTTTAACATTCAATTATCGATCAGATTGATTATTCTCTTTTTGATTAAATCGATTGAAAAATTTTGAAAAATTGACACCACTATTGCTACTTTTAGGTAGAATAATATGTTAAAAATAATTTTTTTTAAATATGCTTTTATAAGTGTAAAATATGCGAAGTTAAACCTAACAAGCTCTATTTCACTCTGTGAAACATGTAATCTAATCCGCAATTGCGATCCTAGCACTTCGGTAAAGCGCTAACAGCAAACTCGATAACTATCCACGGGTCTATCCCCCAGAGTATTAAATATAATAGATGAAAAACGGTATTGCTTTCGAGACAAAATATCCCTACACCTGAAAATTGATACAATTTTTGTCTCATTTTATTGTAAGAAATTCAATTTGATGTGGTTTCTGAATTGTAAGTTATATTTATTTGTTTCTTTAAATCAATTATTTGAAGAAAAGAAAAATTCTTTTCTTTGTTAATAGGCCCAAATATGGGCGAACAAATTTGAATTCTGTACCCAAATTTTTTTTCTCCAGTTTTCTCAAGGCACCAAACTTTTATCAGACCTGCATCAACATTACGATAGCCTAATCTATTGAAAAAATTTCAGCCCAATTTCTTTTGTCATTTTCTCAAAATCCTGGAGAAATGACTTTTCCAGGAAGTTTTTGTTTTTCAGTTTCTTAAGCATGAATTTTTCAATCACATGTCAATTGGAGCACCTGAACCGAAACGAAAACGAATGAAGCGCCATTTAGAGCTGGAATGCATCAGCGAAGACTGGTCTGGAACTAGCCACCTTTCGATCGTAATGCCAAGCATCTAATTACTACCACTCGCAGACCCCTAGCAGGTAGACATTGAAACATGTAACAAACTTTTTTCTTAACTTTCAATAATAATATCAAATGATATAAATGTAGATCAAAAAAAAAATAAAAGACTGTTTAGAATAAATTCATGCATCAAGCTCAAATTTCGTCCGGAAATTTCTATTAAATAGGTTATTTATTTTTAGAATTATTTCAGAGGTGAAGCGAAAGGGGCTTAGTCCCCCAAAAACCGGTAAGCTCATCAGAAAAAATTTGAAAATCTGCGCTTGTTTATATTTGAAAGGGAAAAAGAAAGAACTGACTTTATTGTTGAATTTTATAAGTGAAATATGTTTTGTATTATTGGTCGATAATATTGAGGTGGAAGAGCTGATAAAAAGGGGAAAAAATAAACCAGCATATAAATTTGCTAACTACAAACTGCAGCTGCCTGATGAAGGAGAAAATGTGTTGCCTTATCCAAGAATGTATAACTGATAAGTAACAGCACTGTTAAGAAAGACAATAAAATAATTGAACTTATTTTTATACGAGGAAACAATGACAGGATTTTGAGTCCTCTCAGAAGTTTTATCGCATAACTCTTCACCTTATGAGAAAATTTTTCGAAAATCTATCGGGGTTTCAACCCCCGGTTTATTCATCTTGACCTTGCAACGCCACAGAGTGCTACGAAGAAGAAATGTTGCCTAATAAAGACTTATTAGAATTTAGGAATACATAAATTATTATTCATCTATCTGATTATTCATAATTACGAAAAATCATATTGACGACCTCCATCGTGAACCGCAATGTCAGATCAATAATGTGGTAGAAAATGGATGAATAATACAACAAAAACTAAATTGAATTTTCCCCATCTTTACATATTTGCTTAGGGCGCAATATCACAGAGGTAGTAAAAATATGCAAAGAATAAAACGGAAAAAATGAGGAAAAGAGGGAAAAAATAATGTTGAAATCATAGGATTTGTAGGGGAATAAAATATTCAGATAAAATTTAAGAAAATTCGCGCTTTGAGAGTCCGAAATACCCATTTTTCTTATAAATTTTGGTCTTTATGATATTAAGTATACAAAAAGGCTCGAAACGCTCGCAAAATGTGGCGCTAAATTTTTTGTTGCTTAAGGCACTTGAATACATAAAGAAGGCTAAGAATTTAATGACCCGAAATCAGAGCTTGCTATAGACTAAATAAAATTTTGAATTTCGAACAATATATTAATACCATAATTAATAGTCTGAACAACTTTTATGAAAATTTAAAAGCACTTTTTAATCCCAAACAGTTGAATGAGACTACGTATACCTATAGTTATAGGATAAAATAGTTAGATACCTACGTTATAAGTGGGTAGTATATGTATTCATTGCGTTCATTCATATACCTCGCTACTCTACGTGTAACTATCATAGATACTTAAGCCTACTAATCTATATATATAGTAATAAAAAGAAGCCCTGAGCCCCTGACTGATTGACTGACTTGTCAACGTCCAGTCAAAACCGCTGAGCCTACTGACCTGAAATTTTCAAGGTATATAATCCTAACATATCGTAGGTGCTCACCAAAAGAGGGTTTTCAGAAATTCCGCCTCCAGAGAAGTCAAATGGGGTCAACTTTGTTTTTACGTGTTTGTCAATATCTTTCATACCCGATACGATACTCAACCATTTCTAAAATCATTCAATTAATGGTTGAAAAATTAATTTTGGAATTTTGCAAAATTCCACTCCCTTAGGAGGTCATGTTGAGTTAAATTTGTTTTCGAGTATTTATGAATTTAAACACATTTTTCTATACATATACAGGGTGGTAACTTCGATGTTACCCCATTGGAAAAATACATAGGTTTTAAGTTTTATTGATTTGAAAAGAGGCCTGTATGTATTTAAAAGTTAAAAATAAACCTTTATGATCTAAAATTCAATGAGAAATCGAATAGTGCTAGTTTGAACTTCATACAAATAAAACTGGTTGAGATAGAGTTGAATATTAATCACGAAAGCTTAGTATTTACAATAGGAATAAAATGAAAACTGAACGTAATTTGAAATTCAGTGGACTATATTCAGTAAGTACAAAACCATACAAACACTAAGGTAAATTACAAATAATGCTCAAACTTCTCTCCTTTAGCCAGAAAGCAGTGCTTCAAGGGGTTTTAAAACTCCATTCTTAGTTTACTCAGTCGTTGAGCATTAACGTATCTACAACGCAAGAGGCAATGCCATCTTGTAAGGCAGTAATAGTTCTTAGGATCATACTAAAGAGTAGATTTTCATTTTAATGTGTCTTCACAGAAAAACAGACTCATGGAGTTAGATTGGGTGATAATGCAGGTCCCCATTCAATGCTCAACGCTATCTCAGAAAATTTTGTTTGTATCAACTTAAAACTGGCATCATTCGATTTCTGAATTTTAAGTTAGAAAAGTTCATTTTTAAATTTAACCTTCGAATACATACTGGCCACTTTTTGTATCAAGAAAACTTAAATCCTATGTATTTTTCCTATGTAGCAACAATAAAGTTACAAACCTTTACAAACCTTTACAAACCTGTATATTAGGCCAGATAAGATATTAAACCAGTTTTTGTTTTAAATGTCATTCTACTGAATGTTTGAAAATTATTTTTTTGGATTTGCAAAATTCCATCCTTAAATGGATTAAACGGGGTTCAATTTGTTTTTACATATTTACAATATCGTTAAGATTCGTAACGATGTGGAACATTTGAAACAGTTTTTGTTTCAAAGGCTTATTCGACAATTTTTTGATTTTGTAAAATTCAGCCCTTACAGAAGGGTCAATCGAGGTTAAACTTATTTTTATGTACTTCTCAACATATTTTAGGCCCGATAAGATACTGAGCAGGTTTTTGTTTTAATAAGTCATTCGACTAATTCATTGTCTAAAACTAATTTTTTGGATTTTGAGAAATTCAACCCTGTCAATGGACCAATGTTTATTATTCTTATACTTACCATTTTGAACAGACCGAATCCATTTCTCAGAAGCAGATGTTCATAAAAATCTTCAGCCACATCTGTTTTCTTTTTCATCTCCACCCTCCAAAACAGACGCCACAAAGTGAAGAACCTCTGTAGAATTCTGCGTTGATAATGACGATCGGCTTCTTCGGACATCGATTTTTCCTGTTGCAAATGATTTTTAAAGGAGTTCAACGACGACTTCAACAACAGGGTTTCATAATGTTCAACAGCCATCGAGTTCAACATGTTCAGATACAAACGTTCCTGCTCCTGCCTGCGTTTCTGGTCAGCTAGTCTTTCCTTTTCCGCACGAAAGTGCTGAATTTTTCGTCTCTTCTCCTCTTCGTCATGCTGCCGTCGTTTTTCCTCCTCCAGGCGCAGCTTTTCCAGCCGCTCCTGCTCCAGCACTTGTCTACGTTGTCGAATGGCGTCCCATCGTTTTCTACGCTCGTCTGCTCGAACTTCCATTCGAGTTACAAAATCCCAACCATCTTTATACTTATTCACCTTAAGTTTGTCATTAACATCCCATACAGACAGCTGTTTCACCTTACTTTGAAGTTTCTGGTTGCACTTGCGTTTACTTTCATCTAGCATTTGGCGCGTTTCCATCGCAAACTTTTCACCTTCCAGTTTCAGTCGCAGCAATTGCAGCTCTTTGATTAGGTTATCTTGTTCGTGGATTTTCTGCTTTTGCGCTTCGATAATGGTGCGGTCAAGTTTTTTGATCTCGTAGTGTCGTCGACTCGAAGTGGTACGATTTTTTTGACTGGCAGAGCTTCGACTAGAGTTGCTTGTGGACGAAATGTTGTACACAGACCCATTTCTGAAAGAAAATACGACTGATTTGAAAATATTCATTTTCTATTGCGTATAGGTGCTCCTATATTATGGTAGACTACTATAACTAAGTATGAACTCCCTACTAAAAGAAAATTTAATTATTATTTCTATAGCGTATAATACTTATAGGTAATACAGGTCTGCATAGCCTACAATACGAATAACTAATGTAGGAAAATAATTGATTATCAAGTCTTAAACAGTATTTTGTCCCATTATGATTATAATTACCCCAAAATATCCTTCTGATAATATCATAAAGTTAGAAAAAATACACACGCATCGACGCACGATCAAATCGTTACCATACTATACCTACAATTACGTATTAAACGCAAAAATTATGCAATAAAAGTTATCGTATTACAAAGTGTCTGAATTCATTAAATTTTAAGCAGAACGCTGCAGTATAACTTATAGCCGATCGACGTAATTGAAGGTCCGACAAAGAGAAAGGAATTTAGAACCGACAACTTTCTTCTAATTTTCAGACATTTACTTGCTCAACACTCGGTGACCGGCAATTTGTAGGCCTACTGGCTACTTCGAGCAATATTCAGAAAATTTATTCGCCCATATATTCATACCTATTGAAGAACCTGAATGAAATAGAGAATTTCTCGACGAGAAGTGTTGGATAAATTTATAATATTTTTTATTTTTATTTATATTTTTGTTGAGATGGAGTGGACAGACAGTGCCAATTATTAGGCAAGTACTTTAAGCTATACCTTTTTTAAATTTTGTCTTGAATATTATTTTTTCTTTCTATTGCATTTTTATCTGAAAACCTGAATTCTAGACATGAGAAATTGGAGTGCGAAAAATTCATTTCTGCAATCTCAAATTTTTATAAAAATTTTGCTTGATTTTCAGAATAATTAAGCGAAAATTGACGATAGGAATTTAAACCCGATATTTCTACGTTACGGATAACGAAATCTTTTGCTCGATAGGTTCAGAAAATAAGATAAGTTTAGGTTAAAAACGAATTTTTAAAAGATAAGTTTTTATTTTATTTATTTTTGGATTTAGCTTCATGCGAAATAAACATTATTTCGTTGCGGAAGGCTGGTTGCAGTATTGGTATATTTTAAAATCGCAGTAGTGAGTAAAATGAAAGCTTATAATAAAGACGTAGATAATTTATATAATTTTTGAAGGGGCAGTCGGTCTTTTAAAAGAGACACAACAAGGGAAGATTAAGGGAGACTGATCCGCGGTGG